>CM053788.1:470769643-471319643 GCA_028749045.1 Cupressus sempervirens
CATCCACCAACTCTCACTCTACAAGAGGCCTAAATACTACAATGTGCTCATAGGCCTAGATCTGTAACAATGTACTACTAGTGCTAAATGATAGCCCACCTCTAAATGCAAGCTGATGCAAATAGTAATACAACATCACCAACATGCATGGGCCCCAGGAAAACATAGTACCCTACATGACCATCTACTCTAGAACTTGGCCCCATCCAATAGGGAATCCATGTCCGTACCTATCAAGAATCAACAATCCACTAATCACCCAATAGATCATAGCTATTAGCCACTCATGATGTGCCACCAATAGGTCCCATGCGATCTCGTAATCTTGAATCCCTAACTCTACATCTCCACATCCAAATAGATGATGTAGCATTGCTTGTCCTCTAGCTGGGCCATACACTGCTAACTCTCCATGAATAAGGATCCTAAGGATGTGCCATACATCATCTAAAGTCACAGTCACCTCCCTTATCAGGAGATGGAATGAACTAGTCTCTAAGTGCCATCTCTCTATCAAAGTTGCTAGTAGAGCCCTGTTCCCCCTCACCTCTGGCATCAATGTAACTGGTATAAACCAAGCCCAAGCAAGATACCTCACTCACCCACTATCATCTAGTGATTTAATGCAAGACTTTGTGGCCTATGTCCCCTTGCCTACAATAGGGGCAAATCCTCCTGCATAATCATATAGCCTATGTCAACCTCCCATGGTTTTGCAACTAGTTTACCCTACTTTTGACCTAAGTTTGACTTTTTTGACTAAGTTTGACTTTTCCTAAGCATGTTTGACTAAGTCAACTTATGTTTTGAACTCTTTCAAGGGTTTTGAACATGTTTTCCAAGTTTTGGGTCATTTTAAGCTCATTTACATCATTTTGACCCTATCCATATCCATCTATTAGCCTTTTTTCTACATCTGAGCTAAGTTTGACTAGGTTTGACTTTTTTCTAATCATCATAACCTTAGTTAAACTATGTTTTCAACTCTTCCTAGATTTTTTAACATTCTCTCCAAGTTTTGGTCATTCTAAGTCCATTTTCACCCTTTTGGGCCCTTTGCACTGTTCTTTGTCAGCATTTACCCAAGTTTGACCTAAATATACCCTAATTTTGACCACTTAGACCAGCTTTGACTGCATTTTAACATATTTATAACATCCTCCTAGGGTTTCAATAGTCCACCCAAATTTTTAGGTTGATCCAGGACCATTTGGACCCCATTCAGTCTCCAAGAGCATCCTGGGGTGCAATTGGGGCTCCCAACTACACCTAGGGCATACTTGGTCATACCAAGTGTGCCTAGGGTGCAGTTGGGCATGCCAAGTTCACCCATGGTTCACTTGGATTCATTTTTTGTGTAGTTGTGGCATTTGGATGCCTTATCCTATTGCTGAAACCCCCGCTTAACCCCCATTTGACCCCGTTTGACCCCGACAGACTCCTAAGTGCCTAAAAAGTAGGAAAAAGCATGGAAAAGTAGTAAAAAGCATAAAAAAGAATAAAAATTACAAATATGGCCTCAATTTACTCACCAAAGTTCCAACATCTACCCGCTATCGAAAGGTCTGCACTCATTCACTATGGTGTTGCTCCCTGGGTAGCTGATCCATTCTCCTTGCTCAAAAGCTCTTTTCTTCCAAATGAGAGAGTGAAAATGACCTTCAAAACCCTCTCCAAGACCTTTTATAGTGTGTTTCTACTTAGATGGATTTGCATGAATCCTTTTTTGTGTTGGTCACAATGCCATTTTTCACTCTGAAGCCCATAACTTTCACGTTTTAGCTCCAATTTTTGATCTGTCAGTTCCTATGGTTTTGTTTTCTCATTGTCAATGAAATTGACCTATCATATGCCTGTGTTGGTCAATTTCTCAAGGGAGCATAAATATATACTACATTACTAGGGCATGCTTTTATGGCTTTTTTTCATTAGCATTCTTTGACACAACGGTCTAAATCACATTGTATCAAAGAGGGGCAAGGTGTAGACACTCAAAAATGGTTTACATCTATAGTTTCATCACTCCCTCATACTAATTCATCCCATTTTCTCAATCCACTTATTTTAATCTTTTGGCCAACTTGATCATATCACACAACTTGCCATGGTCTTGAGAGTTCTAATCCTCATAGCTATAACATCTATCTTATGTGGACTGAATGTTGGTGGACTATGAAGATCAATTCCCTCATGTTTGAAAAAGTCTCTAAGTCTTCTATCCACATATCTATTCTCATTGTCCAACCATTGTACCTTTATGGCTTTCCTTAATTTTTTTTCAACATGAGTCTTAAAGTCTTGAAGCTTATGAACCACTTCATTCTTATGATGAAGTAGAGCCAAGTGAATCCTGAAAAGTCATCAATAAAAGTAAGGATATAGTGGCCTTGGCTGATTGATGTCACTATAAAAGGTCCTACTAAAACCATGTGAACTAACTAGAGAACAACTAGTGCTCTTGAAGACTTTCCCTTATCATACTTCTCCTCAAGATTGATATCCACTAAACATGATGAACACTCTCCCTTAGAAAAGTTGATGTTAGGTATACCTTTGACCATGTGTTTGAAGAAAAGTTGTTGAAGATGATGAAAGGCAAGATGACCAAACCACTCATGCCATAAGTTGATTTGTGAATTAGAGTGAGTTAGAAAGGCTTGATAAGGAGACTTAGGCAAAAAGTGGGAGATAGAATAAAGCCTCTTGTCATCACTTATTTTCCCCACTACAACCAATGAATCATCTTTTAGACTTTTCACCATCACTAAATTTGGAAGGATCTAAACTTTATGACTATCTCCAAGGTCATTGATTTGGTAAACTGATAGGATATTGAAGCTAAGGTTTGGAATGTAGAGTACATCTTTTAATTCCCCATTGTCCATTTCCACATGTCCTTTCCCTTCAACTTCCATTTTAGTATCATCTCCCATGAAGATGTCTGGTACTTTTGATTGCCTCAATGAAGAAAAGTCTCCCTTTGAAGAACCCATATGATATGAGGCACTTGAGTCAAATACCCATTCCGAAGAAGAACTTGTGTTTGCCATAAATGCTTTCCATTTTCCCTTTAAAGAGGTTGGAGTTGAATCCTTGGAAGTACTTGACACTAGAATTTTGTTCTTCCTAAGTAGATTTTCTAACTCATCAATTATTTTAGTCTTGCAATGATGCTCATCATGATTTGGCTTTTTGCAATATGCATCATAAAGTTTGTCCATCTTTTCATTACTTTCTTTCTTGTTGGAAGAAGAATTGCCTTGTTGTGAAGAGGACTATTGTGTCTCAGATTATGATTTCTTCTTCCACTACTTCTTCTTATTGTTGCTAGAACTTTTCCCTCCTTGACTTGATTGGTTCTCATCACTTGCCACCAAGGCTTTGGTCTTTGATGACTCGAGAAGTCCTAAATCCATCAAGTGAGATTATTCAATAATCAACATCTCTACAAATGCATCAAATGTAGGCTTTTGATAAGTAGTTCCCATGGTCAACCTGTGAGTATTAAAACTCAAAACAAACAAAGCATACTCTAAAGGTAGCCTCTTCAAGATGTGACGAATCAAATTTTCATCCTTCTTGGAATTTCCACAATCTTTAAGTAGTGCCCTATACTCATTGGCTTTGTTGATGTAATAATAAATTGTGTCAAAGTTCCTTGGATCCAAGAGAAGTAGATCATCCTCAATCTAAAATCCCTTTTCCTCATCCAACTTACCATACAATGATTCAAGTTTATCCCAAGTAGATATAGATTCCATAAAACTAACAATGTGGAAGAAGAGATCTCTATGTACATGACTCTTGATAATTCCTAAAGCCTGTTGGTCTTTTTTTTTTTTTTTCCCATTCAATGAGTTATTTAGCATTAGTAGGTTTGGTAATTGTACCATCAACATAAATACTATAACCTTTTTCCATTAATCTACTCCGTGCAATATCTTTCCATGTAGAATAATTGCATGAAGTTAGAGGTGGAAATTTAAATGAACCCATGATACAAAAAATGAAAAGAGCACAAAAGAGAGACATAAAACATAGTACACACCCCCCCTTTTCACTCAATAAAAAGACCCCCACAAAAAAGATGCTTTTGGCACTTTATAAGTAGTGGGCATACAATGTGCTACTTGTCAAAATGAACAAAGTAGAATTTCTGATTTTGCTTTTACAACTACCTTTTAAGGCCAAAATCTATCACTAAGCACTATAGCTCAGATATACAAAAATTCTAAAAAGTAATCAAAGCTTTATAATGTAGAAAAAGCCCTAATTCTAAAAGTAAGAATTTTGTCCACACAACCCTAGAATCTAACTATAGATCTAGAAAGTAGACAAAAAATAATGCACTTCAAAAAAAATGAAACCTACAATTATGTCTAGATGAGCCTGTATGGAGCATTTGAATTTGTAAAATGTATGATTATGTAGGTACAATTGCCAAAAATGCAATTTTTGAAAAATCCTTGCAGAAAAAACTAGAAAAGAACACCACCACTAGAAAATTCAAGAAATTCTACCTAATTTCAAAAAAAATCACACCTAAATTAGAGTTTGGATGACCAAGTTATGGGCTTGCAAAGTCAGGCTGCCAAAGAAAAAATCAATCTAGAGAGAGGTCTAGCAAAAAACTACTATCTTAAATTTGACAGTCAAACATCCATTACGTCAATTTTTTTCCCATGAAATGATGATGCTAAAAAAAATAGCAGCCTAGGTTGATGTGGCAAGTGACATGGCATACTGTACTATAAGGATGGTATAGCTATACTACAAATGTGAGACATGTATCCTACATGGCATTGAGTTGGCTACCTACGTGGCTATATGGTAGGGTCCAGGTGGCGGACATGTGGCAAAATTTTGTTGGTCCATGCATAGGTTGACTTGTTCTCTTTATGTGTTGATGCATAGCTTGCTAAGGTGTCCCTATTTGGTGCCTCATGGGATGGAGACTGTCACTACATGGCAAGTTAAAAGGATGACACATGTCTCTACATGGAGCAGGAGCAAGCCATGAGGCAGCATTGTATAGGTCTGCATGTTGGAAAAATCATGTGTGGGCAAGAATGGAATCTAGAGGGTTGGACTAGAAAGTAATAGTGTAGGGGCTAGAGGAGTTTAAATGCCTAAAAAAAAAATTTGTTCACGTGGGCCGAAAACTTTGATGTCATGCCAGGGTTGACAAACACTACTAGAAATTGAGAAATACCATGCCAAAATTTGAAATTACTGCCAACTTTTTTTCAAACAATGTTCCACATTGGTGTGGTGGGAGAGTTTTAAATTTTTTTTAACCCTTTGTTCATGAACTATAAGAAACTAAGCCATAGGGTATGTAATGTGAGCCACCATGATGTGTTGGGCAGTTGCTGTTAGTTTCTTGGCTGATAATGGTGGTACAAATTCTACAAATTTATGTGCAGTACACCGATGGAGAATATGGAATATGCTCACTTAATATTAAATAGAATATCCCATATGAATATTCTCTATAGAATAGAATATTCTCTATGAACAACAAAATATACTCTACATAGGGAAAGGATCTGATAGCATAGTTCTGCAAAAAAAATTCTTGCTAGCCCGACTGGGAAAAAAAATTTGAAAATAAAATTCAAAAAATAAAATTACAAAAAATAAAAAATGTAGATTCAAATTAATTAAATTGTAGAACTAAAAAATCATAATCATGTTGGAAATCAGGGCCTTCAGGTGTTGACTTGCAAAAAAAATTGCCTCACTATTGACTTTGGGCTATGGTAGCTAAATTTATAGTCTATCTTCACTGAATCAACATTCTAGATGCAATGATGAGGTTAGATCTGGCTCTAGACGCTCCCAATTTCTATAGTACTCCTGATTTGGGCCAAGGTGTTAAAGCAATAATGGTCTCAAATGACTATGTGAAGAGAAAGTCTCCAAGCTCTGATACCATGTAAGAATTTGGCTTAGGGAAAAATTCACCCAGGAAATAAGAACTCAAATACAAGCACAATTGTAGACCAAAAAGAGAGAGTATGATTAGAATGACAATATATTCATTCAATATGCCATAAGACTACACTAGGAGTGCTTATATATAAAGGCATCTAAGATACATCTAGAATGCCTCAAAATCAGTATCATGGTAAGTCATGTCCATCAGATATGGGTTATCCTCCATTAAGCATGGAAGTAAGTGTGATGATGAGAGGATAAGCCCACAAGGGTGTAACATGTAAATCAGTATTGTAGACAACATGTGCTAAAAAAGGAGTGTGAATAACTGTTTTGTCAACATGACAACTCAGTGAATGATGCAAACTCTAGTGTTATAGACACCATGTGCTTAAATAGAGTTGCATACTTCTTTGTTGTCAACATGACAACTCAAAAAGGTGCACAAACTCCTAAGTGTCTCACAAAATTAAATAATAAAATAATGCATTAAGCTTAGTAAACTTAACTGTAAATAATAAATACATATTTACACCAACACTAACCAATGAACTATAATTCATTTGGAAAAAGGACAAAGTGATTTGAAATTTAAAAGATATCCTTCCTAGCTTTTTTACTTACCCCCCCACCTTAGCCAACCATACATGCCTTCTTAGGCTATGGGTCATGTGAGATGGGACCCTCCTTGGGTCATGTGAGATGGTAAGGGAAATGAGTGCCAAGGAAGTATGTTTAAATTTGATATAGTATAATATAGTTAGTAGGGAGGGAGTATAGGTTAGATTGTTAGTTAACATTAATGTAAATGATTAAGGATTAGGCTAGTAAGAAATCATTGTAATTGGTAATAGGTTAGTGATTAAGAAATAATTTTATTAGGAATAAACATAGGGAGTAGAAAGGATGGTAGGTAGATATAGGAGTCGTGACACATAGAAATCGTATGCCAAGTTAAATGTTAGTTTATTTAATGAAAACATATTAATGAAATTGGGTTTAGACATGAGTAATCACATATTAAGGTAAAGTGTTAGGAAGAAGGGATGAGTAACATAGGGACATAGGCAACAAGTATGACTTAAGTTTCTATTCCATAATTATTTATGGTGTTTAATTTTAACATATTATTTTAGTCATGGAGAGAGGTAAGGTAAGATAATGGGATAGTGTAGAGATAGATAAGTATAGAAATATATTAGTTATTAGATTTGTAATTTTTTTTACACTTTATAATTCCTTTATTTACTTAATTTCATTAATGTATAAAGGTATGACCTATGGTGAGTAAATACACTTAACAAAATTATCATTGTATTAGAAGTAATAATGCTAACCATCACTAAATAGTTGATAACTAGTAATAAGATTTTAGAGGAACTAAAAATTAGTATAATTAGTAAACATATACATACATCTTTATTAATGAAAAAAAGGGGTATATGATTAGGTTAACAAGTTAGAAATTTAATGAGATGACAATGCGCAAGAGATCGTTAAAATTTGTATACCTAAATAAAAGAAAATAAAATTAATAAAATCAAATAATAAAGATAAAATAAAACATATTAGAAGTGGACATAGGACATAATGAGTTAAGGTCATTTATATATAAGGTTAGTCAACTTGTAAGTTGGAATATCTAAGACAGCTATAAACATCTTCATATTCGCAAAACTATTGAATTATTACAACTACATTGGTAGACAAAATTTCCTCCACATTCCTACACAAAATATTTTTCTTCAAGGATAGGATGTGGATTTGAAATGATAAACCATCTAGCTCTTGAGTTATAACTCAAAATTCCAATGAATGCTAGGACACAAATCGGTTTGCCTTGGAGGCTTGAAGTGCAGAATCTTGAATGGAAAGAAAACTCTCCCACATCACATAAGTAAACTATCCCCAACTCAATGATCGAATAAGAAAAATCCTATTGTTCTTGAGGAGACATGAGTTGTTATATTTTTCACATCCCTTAATTCAATAGTATAACCATAAATAGTTTAGGCCTATATGTATTGATCATTAATTCACCTTTAAAAAAAAATAGTGGTTGTGTTTTGGATGGTAAATTTTAGGGCATGAAAAATATGGATAAGTTCTTTGACTATGGAAAAAACTCCTACTAAAAGGAATTTGAAAATTATAGCCATGAGGTTGAAAGGTCATGGTTCACTATGGTGGGGGCATTTGTAAACTGATAGACAAAGGAGAGGAAAGGAGAAAATCAAGACTTGGATGAAAATGGTGACCGAGGTAAAGAAAAAGTTCCTTCCTACTAATTAGGAACTTAGCTTGTTAAGAAATATGCAAAATTTGAGACAAAGAGACATAAATGTAAAGGATTATACTAAGGAATTATATAAATTGGACATCAGATCTAGACATGTGGATGATGATGTTGAGAAAATTGCAAGGTACATAAATGAAATGAGATCTAGAATTCAAGATGAGATAAGTTTTGTGAAATTGGAAAGTATTGAGGAAGCATATCAATATGCCTTGAAACATTGGGAGATCTTGACAAGGAAGCATGAAAAAAGATAAAGAGGTAGAGGTGGTAGATTCCAGAGAGGAAGAGGTAGATCTTATGGAGAAGGTGAAAAATTTAACAATTGTGTGCAAGATAAGGAAAAATTTGAATGGAAGAATGATGATAAAGGCAAGACTAAGTGCAAAGGTAGTGATTCTTACTAAGGAAGAGGTAATACTTATTTTAGAGGTGGTTTTCATGGTAATTGTTTTAGATGTGGTAAAGAAGGGCATAGATCCTTTTAGTGTAGATCCTTTGAAAGTGGGCAAGGTAATAGGAATGTTGTGATTCAAGGAGACACTAAGGGTTTAACAAGTGGACCTAAGGTTAGAGAAAATTTGATGGTGAGAAGAACCTTATGTAATAAGGAAGTGATGTAGAACCTATCCTAAGGAGAAGTCTTTTCAAGACCAAATGTAAGATGGCTAGGAAATGTTGCAAGGTGATCATTGACAATAGAAGTTCTACAAATTTGGCATTATAAAAATTGGTTACAAATTTTTTGTTGCAGAGGTTGAAGCATCTAAACGCTATCATGTTTCATGGATGAAAGATGAGCATAGGATATTGGTAATTAAATAATGTATTGTGAAGTTCAAGATCCGACATTATTTTGATGAAGTTTTGTGTGATATTATGCCTATGGATTGTTGTCATATTTTTTTGGGTAGACCTTAGCAATATGATAGATATGATATACCTAATGGAAGATTGAATCAATATACTATTTTGGTGAATGGGAGAAAGTAAATATTGTTGCCTTTGATTGAAAGTTCAAATGAGGTTAATTGTAATACTGTGAAAATTTGCATGGTTAACAGAGAACAATTTGAAAAGGAAATGAAACAAAAGAAAATGTGTTTTTCCATGATTCCTAGGAGACTAAGTTGTGCCAGTAGAAACCAAGTATTAGAAAATAGTGTTAGCCAAGTGTCAATCAGTATTGACCAAGTGATAGTCAATAGTAGTCAAGTGACAAAAGTTTGTTGTAACTAAGTGATAGCAGTAATTGGTAGTATTGATAGAGTGCTAGTGGAAATTTCAAATTTTCTAAATGAATATAAAGATATTATGCAAAAGATATACTTGATGGTTTACCTCCAATGAGAAGTATAAGTCATTGCATGGATCTTATTATTAAAGCTAGTTTTCTAAACAAAGAACCATATAGGTTGAAAACTAATGAGAATAGAGAACTTAACAAATAAGTGCATGAGTTTTTGCAAAAAGGTTTGGTCAGAAAAAAATTGAGTCCATGCATTGTACCTACTATATTAGCACCTTAAAAGAATGGAAAATGGAGAATGTGTACTGATTCCAAAGTTATCATCAAGATCATAGTGAAATATAGGTTTCATATGTTGAGGATGGATGACATAATTGACTTTTTGAGTGGAGCAAATAATTCTACCAAGATTGATTTAAAGAGTGGTTATCATCAGACCAGAATAATAGAAGGTGATGAATGGAAGATACTTTCAAAACAAATCCTAGTTTGCATGAATAATTGGTAATGTCTTTTGGTTTGACTAATGCATCTAGTACTTTCATGAGGTTGATGAATGAAGTTCTCAAGAGATATTTGGGTAAGTTTGTGATTGTTTATCTGGATGATATTCTAATATTTGATAAGACTAAGGAAGAACTTCTTGAGCATGTTTGACAAGTATTGCAAAGGTTGAACGAAGAGAATTTGATGATTAATCTAAAGATGTTTTCTTTTATTCTAGAGGAGATTGTGTATTTGGGATTTGCAATTTTAGCTTATGATTTACAATGGATTCTAAGAAGGTTAAAGAAATTTTGGAATGGCCTACACCTAAGAATGTGGGTGAGGTAAGATCATTTCATGGTTTGGCTAGTTTTTATAAGAAGTTTATAATGAATTTTAGTTATGTTTGCAATGCTATGATTGGGATAGTGAGAGGAGATAAAAATGAATTCAAGTGCACACATGACACTCGTAATAGTTTTGAGACTTTTAAATAAAAGGTTGTTGATTTACCTATATTGGCTTTGGTTGAGGTCAATATGGTATTCCATGTTGAATGTGATGCAAGTGGTAGTGCAATAGGAGTCGTATTAAGTCAAGAAGGTAAACATTTTTCTTTCTTTGGTGAGAAGTTGAATGATGATAAAAGGAAGTATTCTATGTATGATCAAGGTTTTTATGCCATTGTTCAAGCATTGAAGAAGTGGAGATATTATTTGATTCTTAAGGAGTTTGTGTTGTATAGTGATCATAAAGTTTTATAGTACTTTGAAAATCAACATAAATTGAGCCAAAGATATATAAAGTGATTTGATTATTTGCAGATTTTCACATTTGTGATTAAGCATAAAAGTGGAGTCACTAAGTTTTTGATGCATTAAGAAGAAGATGTTCTTTGTTGACTGAGATGAAGTTTGAAGTTCTTGGTTTTAATGAGATGAAGGAGTGTATGATACTGATCCTGATTTTTCTAAAATGTGGAGAGAGTGTAGAGCACCTAGTTTGATAGAACAACCAAGTAAGTTTGATTAATATTTTATTCAAGAAGGTATGGTGTTCAAGGGAATTTAGTTGTGTATTCCTAAGAGTTTTATAAGGTTGAATTTGATTAAGGACAACCATAGTGGTGGATTAGCTAGAAATTTTGGAATTGATATGACATTAAGTTTGCTAAAGGATAAGTATTATTAGTCACAGATGTATAAGGATGTTTAGAAGTTTGTAAATAGTTTGGAGTTTTTCAATTTGCAAAAGGAGTTAATCAAAATATTGGTTTGTATACACCTATTTTTGTTCCTAAGAAACCTTGGAGTTACATTAGTATAGAATTTGCTCTTGGATTGCCTAAGATAGTGAAGGGGTATGATTCTATATTTGTTATTGTGGATAGATTTTCTAAGGTGCCTCATTTCATACCTTGTAAGAAGGCATTAGATGCCAAGCATGTTGCTAAGATTTTCTTCAAAGAGATTGTTAGATTACATGAATTACATATTATTTTTGATAGAGACAATAAGTTTGTTGGTTACCTTTGGAGGACTTCATGGAAGAAGATGGGTACTAAGTTGAAGTTTAGTTCTACATTACATCCATAGATAGCTGGAAAGATAGAGGTTGTGAATAGAAGCTTGGGTAATTTACTGAGATGTTTAGTTAGGGATAAGCTAAGTAATTGGGAGCTAGTATTAGCATAATTTGAGTTTGCATATAAAAATTCTGTGAATAAGTATATAGGGAAGACACCTTTTATGATTGCTACTAAAATGCATCCTAAAGGGATATCAAATTTAAGGGATGTTGTTGGTGAAGAGAATAGAAGTGTTGCAAGGGAAGAATTTTTTGATTTTATGAAGTCTTTGCATGAGGAAGTAAAGTTATGGTTGGAACAAAGTAATTAGAAATATAAGAAGAATGTTGATAAGTCTAGGAGACATCATGATTTTGAAGTTGGTGATGAGGTTATGGGTCATCTAAAGAAACAAAGATTCTCTATTGGGACATATTGTAAGTTGAAGATGAAGAAGTTTGGACCTTGTAATATCTTGAGAAAGGTTGACAGTGTTAATGCTTATGAAGTTGAGTTACCTAATGGCATGGATATATCTCCTATATTCAATATTTCTAATTTGTATAAATATCACAAGTCAGATGGTGAAGTTGTTGTATTAGATGATTATCCTAAGAAGCAGATTGAAAAGGTTGAATAGATATTGGATCATAAAGTTAGTAAGAGCACAAGAGGAAAATATTACTATGAATTCTTGGTGAAATGGAAAATAAGGCTAGTTGAAGATGTTACATGGATTTACCAATATGAGTTGGATTCATCTCAGGTTGTGAAATCTCCATGATTCAAGAGAATCATTTCTTTGAACCTTGATTCTCTAATGTAGAAGCATCTTGGGTTGCATGGTTGTCTTGCATAGTTTCTTGTTTCTTTGTTTCTACCAATTTGGAATGCCTTGCATTGTCGAGTTAACAGTTATTGTTGAGATCTCTTTGGTTGTCAGTTCTCTTTAGTTTCCAAGTTCATAGTTATTGTCAAATTAATGTATGTGGTGAATTTGTTGAGTTCCTATATTGTTTTGGGCCTTCTTTGACCAAGTTGTTTGCATTTGGTTCCAATTTGAGACAACCTTGTAGGTTAATTTTGTCCTTGGTATTTAATATTTTTTAGGAACCAACTAGTGGCTTGGTTTACATTTAATGCAAGGGTTTATTTAGTTGGTAGTTTGTAATAGGTTGACCTATAGTCATGAATGTATTTAAAAGGGTCTTGGGTAGAGTCTTAAGGGAGAATAATAGATCAGGAAGAGAACAAGTAAAGTTGGAATGTGAAGTTTATCATTGTAGATTGAAGTCTACCGATTTGGAATGCCTAGTTGCATGGTTATCCTCCATAGTTTCTTGTTTCTTTGTTTCTACCAATTTGGAATGCCCTGCATTGTCAAGTTAATAGTCATTGTTGAGATCTCTTTGGTTGTTAGTTCTCTTTGGTGGTTTAGTTCACTTTGGTTTTTTAGTTCACATTTGTTGTCAAATTAAAGTATGTGGTAAGTTTGCCAAGTTCCTATATTGTTTTGGGCCTTCTTTGATTGAGTTGTCTGTGTCTAGTTCCAATTTGAGCCAACCTTGTAGGTTAATTTTGTGCTTGGTATTTAATATTTTTTAGGAGCCAATTTGTGGCTTGGTTTACATTTAATGTAAGGGTTTATTTAGTTGGTAGTTTGTAATAGTTTAACCTATGGCCATGAATGTATTTAAAAGGGTCTTGGGTAGAGCCTTAAGGAAGAATAATAGATTAGGAAGAGAAGAAATAAAGTTGGAATATGAAGTTTATCATTGTAGATTGAAGTCTGAATTGTACTATTGGTTGTAACCTAGAATCCCTTATAGATAAGCATGTATGTTGATGATTTGATGAATGTATAAAGCATTTTGGCTTTTCTATCTCCTCTCATTGTTGTTCTATGTATTGTTTTCCATTGTGTTTACTCTTACAGGTGGCTTGGATAGCTATGTGTGCCTTTGGCCTTATATATCTCATGTCCTAATCTATGTTATTATCAATAGGATGTCTATTGTACATTTCTAAAATATTTTACATGGTACAGGAATCACCTCTCATCAAGGTTGTTGTCTGCATAAAAAGGAATCTCCTAATTAGGTGAATAAACATGTATGTAACCAAGGATTAGAATCTGAACTAATTGTTCTTCACTTTCTTAATCCTCTCTAGATTTTTGATCAATTGTGTCCTCATAAATTTACATAGTTTTACCTTCTCCTTATCAACACAAATCATGTAAGCTACTTGCATAAAGCCAACCTCAATGCCACCTACTCTAGAACCAAAACATATTCTTGCAACAATGATTCTACTCAAGATTCTAACATCATGTTGTTTAATCTTACTAATTACCATTCCTCTTTTTGAATTTGATGAAAGATCAACCTCATAGCTCCCAAGAATCACTTGCATACAAAAACTCATCACAAAAAGAGAGAAGAAAACACTATGGAGGCTGAAATTGTCAGATCCATAGATGAAACATTCTTGATGAGCAAAAAGAGAGATTGCTATTATCAAAAGTGAATTGTCTTAATGAATGTTTACAATGAGAGATCATCCTTATAAAAGAGTTACAAAACTCTACAAAGGTCTAACCTAACTTGCATCAAAACAATCAATAAAATAATTAATTATTTGATGCCTAAATTTTAGCATAAGCAACTAGAGTTAATTAGGAAACATCTAATTACTCTAACACCCCCCTTAAGATAAACTTAGGGAGTAGCTAAGAACCTAGAAAATAGTATTGAAAGTAGAATTGGGTCTTGGAAAACAAGGCCAGATGAGGTACCCAAGAACAACCAAATCTCTAAAAAGAGGAGAAATAGATAAAACCACATGGGAAAAACCCTACTCCAAAAAGAGATGGAAAAAATATTGAAAAGAAACTAGTGAAGAACTAAAAAAATCTCCAAACTAGGGAGTGTCCTAGAAAATAGGAACACAAGATGATCATGAAGAACACCACTAAAGCATGTAGAACCTGTAAAGCTCTATCAAAAGTAACTGATGATATGAAGAACCTTCTCTAAAATAGAACTTGACCAGGTAGAGAAGAATGTAATCTGCATCAAATCAAGAGGCATACAAAGGAAAATGACTAAACTTGAAGATATAGATGGCATGAAACACTAAATCCTAAAGAGCTAATAAATAAAACCAAGAAAGCATGAGAAACAAGAAAAGAACCACCTATGGTAGACAAGGGTGAGTTGACAAGAATTTGGAAAAGTGGGCTAAAAGAACTCCATGTCAAGAAACCATGATCAAGATGCACAAAAGAGTGCATATGTCTGTACTAATATAATCAATCTCAAACATGTCATGAGGCTAATATCATGGATAGGACACTCACTAGAAAAAGGAAAATGGAAAATAAAGGCAAAATCTCAACCCCCCATGACACTTTAATCAAAGTAGTGCATATACAATGAGGCACAGGATATGGTAAATTTCAAGAATACAATAACCTACATATGTTTCCTCAAATGAAACTACTTGAATCAGAAGGAAAAATAAGGCAAAACAAAAAAAATGAAAATACAGATGCAATATGACACTCTATCTCAGTGTGTTTGCAAGATTGCATACAAATGGTGTCTAAATAAACTAGAAGAGACATAAGACTAATATAGCAAGTAGTATAAGCCATGAAAAATCATTTAAAGAAATGAAATTGATCCTCAGGCCTAAAACAACCAAGATATCTATTGAAATGAAAAAATTCAAAATATTGAATAGAATGTGCTTGAAGAAAAAATTGGAAAAACAAGTAGCATCACTAGAAAGAGCTCAAACATAGCTTTCCAATGATATAAAGAATTCCCAAATTAGAGATTGGATGCTCAAGATATGTCTCCTAGAGTGAAAATTTGTACCCCAAAATTTAAGAGAAAAAATAACCATAAAAAATGAATCAAAATTGAAAATCATATATACCACTGTGATGGGCTTAGAACCAACTTTTTGAAGATATCTTGTTTTTAGAAACAAAGTTTGTATACCCAAGATATGAGCCAAAAACTAAAGGTAGGTCCAAATAGTGCCTAAAGAGGTGACAAGATATGTTGATGCAATGCTAATATGGTGCTAATATCAGTAGGTGATAAGCCCAAATTTGATAGGTAAATGACTGTTGAGGCAAAAACATGCTAGAAAAAGACCCTTGCTAGAGAAAAATTCCAACCACCAGAAACAAGAGTCAAATCAAGGGTCGGTGCCAGATTAAAAGCCAATGGCCAAGGTAATGCCATGTAAAACAAATAAATTTGTGGGGTTTAAATACGTAAAAAATTATTGTGAATGTTAAAAATAACTCCAACAATCTTGTAAAAGTAACAACATTTGGTGGATTAGACAAAGTGTTAAAGATCATATGCCAAAATTTCCACCTTAAATCATCTCACATCCAAGGTACTACGACAATGTCAACATGAGGGACCTGTTACCTATTTTTTCCTCCCACCAAAAATTTGAATTTGAATGTCAGCACACCCAACGGTCTTTAACCATCTTTAATATTATTTAAATGCCCTAGAAATATGAAAGATGAACAAATAAAATTTTATGGTATTTCCTATTTTCCTATATTTGTTGCCCCTAGCTCACAACTTTTTGCATCGTCAGATCTTGCATAGATCTACGGTGGGCACTTTCCTGCTTTCTCAAAACAAGTGATCTTTACATAATGCAAGGAAGTGTGTCGCGATGCATGGCAAGTGGGTCCATGTTCTTCTTATGGGCTATAAGTTGCGAAGCTATTGGGTGAGCTGGCAATTTGATTGGTGGGCACTTTCTTGCATTCTGTGTTTTGTTAGACTTCTTAATAGTGAGGGCAAGTGCTAGATTGCCACGTGTCCTCATAGGCCCAATGGAATAAAAGTTATAGTTAGGCATCGAAGCTACCACATGTTCTCAATTTGTTCCTTCCACCATCCAATGCAAACAAATGTACGATGGGCACTTCCCTGCATTATGAAGATGCAAGGATGTTAAGGAATACGGACAAGTGCCTCACTATCATGTGTCTTTGTGAGGTTAGGTTGATTTCATAAGCTATAGGGTGATGCCAAGTGGAGCCAAGTCATGATGAGGTGTATGCCTAGTAGTTCATGGGCCCAAAAATATTAAGGGTAGGCATAGTATAATAAAGATCTTTCATGATCGTTGATCTTACAGAGATTAACGATCAACACTTTCCCACATTATGGAGATGTAGGGTAATTAAACAATGTGGGAAAGTGCCTGAAGGACACGTGTCCTTATAAGCCTAGCTAAGGTATTAATTATTAAGGCTGATAGTTATGTGACATCATGATTAAGTTGGGAAGGTGGCTCAGTTAATAAAGAAGATGTGGTCAATCGTGTGGAGACTTTAAGGGGTGGCAAAATGAAATGAAATTATTGGCTCGCATGGCCCATTTTGGCTATAGGACTCAGTTGACCTACTGACTTTGCTAATTCATAAGCTAGAAATGAAGGAAATTGAGTTTTCTTACATGATTTGATCCTTATGATCAATTCCAGCCACTCTTGAATGAATTCTAAACCCAATAAATAGTAGGAGAACACTCCACCACCCCAGTTTATCCATCTACTTGGTCAGAATGGTTTAATGGCATCGTTTCTATTAGGGCCCTATTCCCACAAAATATCAAATTTCAATGTATCTAAATTTGTGCCTAGATTAGATTTTCTCTAGATCTCTAAAGAGACTTAATGGTAGTGGTTGTGGAGTAACTTTAGTTAGAGAACATCTCAGTTATGCCTAAGCTATAAAGGTAATTTTTGTAGATTTTTTTGAGCTCGACCCTTCTCTATTTTCTCTGATATTGCTCTGCAATTTCACTATAAATCCCCTTTTCCTTTGAATTGTATGACATTCTTATCTCTTTCAGCCATTGATGTAAAGTGCAAGAACTATTTGCCTCTCATTGGTGTATTGTAGATATCTACAATCTTGCATGACTATATCTCTTTTGGCCTATGAATGGTATATAAGTGAATCTTCTCTTTCCTTGTGTCATTCATTTGGGTTTTTTTGATCTACATGTGATTATTAGATTAAAGAAAGTCTAGATGTGTATACCTTTTGGTATTATGATGGTTCAATAGTGCATGTATGGGCAAAGATTGGTTTGAACACTCTATTTTTGGTGCATCACCCCCCTTAGGTTAGAATAGGTAGATTTTCTTCTATGCATTCCTTCTCCCTTTTCCTCTCCAAGTTTAGTTAGGTGCACTTTGATAGTAAAGGAAGTTGGCCTACTCCAGAGACTCAACCTCATAGTTCAATTCAAATAGCTTGGAGGTTGTTTCCATGTTTCACAAGGTTGTCCTTAGGTAAAAACTTTGGACAAGGCTGCAAACTTTTGTGGCAATAGGACCCACCAAAAAAGAAGGCACATGCCCAAAATATGGGGCCCAATGGAGGTAAGAGTATGTTTTATTTTGGGCACCTCTAATTAAAACAAAAGAAACACCCCCTATTGAAAGAAAAAAATCACCATAAATGACAACTCTTTTTGCCATTTTTATTTATTAGTGAAAGAAGTGATGTCAAACACAATAAGCTCCAAACTAGTAGAAAATTTTGAAGCTCCCTAGTTGTTGATGAAAAGTACCTCCGAACAATCAGAGGAATACTAATAGGGATGTGTAGAAAGAACAAGAAAAAGAGCATAAAAAACCTAGCCAAGTACCACAGCTCCACTACCCTTCTAATTAAATTGTCTCATAATTTCACACACATTTGTTTTTGTTATCCATGCATGGACATGAAGACTCCAAGACATGCTTTCTAATAAACTGCCAAATTTAGAGGATTAAGAATCACGCCCCTAGAAAAAGATTCTACCTCCAAAGAAAAAAGCTACCCACAATTGGTCACCAAGTGCAGTTAGATTTGTCAACCAATTTTTGATATTCCTGAAGGGCAATTTGGATGACCCCACAAAATTGAAAGGATTCTTGCAACAACATCAATGGGAGGAGTGCTCTCAAACTTGATAATAGCTTCCCCTGCTACAAGTGCAATTGGAAGAGGACCCCCTAACATAGAAGTATAACTATAGAAGAAAAAATAGTCCCCTCTACTACTACTCTCATCACACAAGTGACCAAAAGTATCAATGTCAACCAAAATCTTCCTTTGTGGCAACTTAGGCTCAAACTTAATTCCCGTAGTCTTCAAGATCTTCATGCATGTACACTCAAGTTTTCATAAAGAAGAGCCATTTATTGGAGTTTATTCTAGGTAAGGAACATATCAGATAAGTTTAAACATAATACTAGGAATCATAAGATAGGGACAAGCCTAAGGATGAGCTAAATCCTATACTCAGTAGGGCTAAATCTTAGTTCTAGGCCAACATTAACAGAGTTATTAGGACTCACTTCACTTTAGGCTCTGTAGGGCCAAGGTGGAAAACCTTAGGGATTGATCTTATGAACTTGGTATTCTTCTCTTCAAGACTATCCCCTATAGCAAATTGGTTGGTCAACTAAATGCATTAGTAATAAAGGAATACACATCCTTCTACATTGACTCCACGACTAGATAGAATCATGTATTTTCCTAAGAATAACATACTAAATTCATTTTATTCATCAATCTAGAAGCATAAGCTTGAGAGGGTGGCTGCAAAGTATATGTTTTGATTCCTCTTTAAGTCATTACAACTACAACAAGAAAGAAATGTTGAAGGAAACTAAGCTAGGAATTGAATCAACATTTTCCTTAAAGGTTAGAGTAATACTACAAATGATAAATCTATTTAAACACCTATGCTATAGGAATAGTTCAATGATTTTGTTATCAATGGCTATAGGAACAATAGAAGTCTACTTTGCAAGGAAACAAACAAGGAAAGGAAATATATTCTAACAGAGTAGTTCACTCACCAAGTGGGCCCCCTTAGATGAGTGAACAAAAAAAAATAAAGTCTAAAGGTGCAACCTTGAACTCTATATCCTATTCATTCATAATAAGCAATTACATTTGAAAATAAGATTCTACTCTACTAAATAGAATAGTCTGCTCTATTTCCTTTTGGTCAAACCAAGAAAAGATCAAAATCTCCTTTTTAGGTTATAGTAGAAATTATTTAAAGGAAAGCTTTAATAGCTTCCTACTCCTATGATCACTCCATCAATGAGGATCAATTAAAATTCATAAAATTTATAATAGAAATACTACTAATTGTGTTTTAACTCTCCTAGGAAAATAGCAAGTTGAGGAAGCTATCTTCGTGCATTAGCATAACAAAATTCTCAGCATGATTTTCTTCTATGGTGATTCATCAATCATATTGTTGGCTTTGACTCAGTGTTGAAATGTTGTCTTCAATATGCATGGCAACACCTACAAAGCATTAAATGCAACAACTTCTACATTACATGCATTTATTTCATCATTAATGTTAGAAAAGGTATAATGTTCATATTATCACTATTGCAAATCCTATGGCTGTAGGAAGGGACCTACCCAAACATAGCATGGATGGGGAAATATTTATCAACATGTAATATCCTTCATTAAACCATAAAAAACCATAGTTTTAAACAAACACAACATAACTAATCAATTTATACTTCTATCTCCATGTCTTAACATATAGATAGCATATCCATAAAACACAAGTACTTATTCTTAAACCCTAGAGTCTTGAACTATTTCCTTGCAAGATAATTGTAAAAAAAAAGATAAAAGCATTAATGTTATAATTATGTTGGATAAATTATATTATATATATATATATATATATAAGTGTTAATGTTATATATGGAATAATTAACTTATATTAAGAGTGATATATATATATATATATATATATATATATATATATATATATATATGTATGTATGTATGTATGTATGTATGTATGTATGTATGTATGTATGTATGTATATCATTATAATATATTGAGAGTATATTATTGTGTTATAACTATAACTAATGTAAGTCAATATATTAAAGATACGCGTCTCTTGAAGAGGCATGCCTCTTTATATCATATATATATTCATTGGAATAGTAACTTGAAAAACACATAAAACATCCATAAGTGTTATTACAAGTTATAGATCCTATTTCACTAACATGGTATCAGAGCACATTTCAATCCTAAGAGGAGTAAAGTATAGAGATTAAAATAATTTTGATAATTTGAGTTTCATATCAAAGCAAAGCTTAAACAAGATTCGGAACTAGAATAGGATGATTGGATATGGGAAAAAATGTGATGACTGATGGGTGTCAAATATGTGATTTGGTAAGTTATTGCATATAGAGGAATCAAAAGAAGTTTTCTTTGAGATATTTTGGAATGGATTTCCATAGAAGCATTTGAACTCAGGCTGGAAGGGTCCTTTGGGAATCTATCATAAGATTGAATCATTTGTAGGTCCGAGTTCTATATGCAAAGTAAATTGAGTTCACCGTTATAGGTTCCATCTGGGTTGCAAAGGGTTAACGATCATCAAATTGAAATTTTGTAGTAGCAATAGAAATGACTTTATGATCTACAAAGAATGGCACAAAACAAAAGAAAAAAAGAAGAAGGGGGTCATTACTAGCGTCAATACTTATCTTTAATAATTGAGCATTAAGTAATGTTGGCAAAAGCTAGATATATACAAGCAGTTGTGAACTGAGTGATTGTCAGGCACTATATTTTCTTCAGTAAAATTAAACCCAGCATTACTTTATGATATATATTTAAATACTCATCATTGACCAAACTTGGAGGATAAATAATTTATTGTTCAAGCACTCTTATTGGCTGGACCATATGAAGGGAAATGTCCATACCCGAATGGCAATAAGTTCAAGAGAATTTATGGCAGGATGTTGTGAATCAATTGCAGAGATATCTTGTAATT
Organism: Cupressus sempervirens; assembly: GCA_028749045.1. Classification (NCBI taxonomy): domain Eukaryota; kingdom Viridiplantae; phylum Streptophyta; class Pinopsida; order Cupressales; family Cupressaceae; genus Cupressus; species Cupressus sempervirens. The sequence continues at coordinate 470,791,070 of CM053788.1, forward strand.
GGGAGGCATGGAGATCTCACCTTGAATTCTATGCCAATATTCACAACGATGTATATTTTGAGATGTATGTGAATAGCACCAAATAGCAGAGTGGCACTAAATGTATTACCTTGAGACCAGATGGTATAGTAATATTATGGTGAATCCAACAAATCTTTTTCTGGCAGTCCTTATTTTTGGCTCAGCCAAGGTAGTCAATGTTTGATGAAGTGTCAATATTCTTGGCATGAGAATCTAAATGTTTGATGTTGATCTTGAATGGAAATTGAATCTCACTCAAACTATATAAATATATGACTATCCGACATTAGTATGATATGTTGCAAAGATAAATATCATTTTTCATCCTTTATATATGCACATCGCATAATCACAATAATGTGGAGATGTATTTCTTAATCGTTGATTATAAAGATTGATGAAGTCACAATCACCACTAATATTGTTGAAGACTCAAAGATATCCAACAAACGTGAGCATCATGAATACCCTATGGTGAGATATAATCAAAGAGGTACCAACAATCTCCATAGATCTTGTGGAAATCTAGAATAATTAGTCGATGCTAAATGAATAATTCATCATGCTTGGGTTGGGCCTCATCTCGCTTACTTCCAAGTGTGAAATCAAGATGTGCTTCCTATGTGACTACCAAATTTGAAGTGGAGATCCCATTGATGAAGCAAATTGCTCTGCCATTGACTATGATCTGACCAAATAGAGGGGAACAATCATTGTTAAACATTGATGTGGTTAAGAGTTAAAACCTTGAGCCATTTCCAAATAGGGTGATGAAGAAAAATATTAACATATTCATAGCCAAAGACTAAGTGAGGAAAATTTCTTAAGCACTAAGGAAGTGATTTGTTTATTATAAGAATCTCATGGGTAGTTGCATTTTCATATTATTTTGAAGGCTTTAAATTTTTGAAAAATAAAACCTTCATTGGAGAGAATGATAATTAGGGCAGCAAGCATGGTGAGGAAGAATTGAGACAATAGATACATAATCAATGAGATAGAAAACTTGAGAAATAAGTTATTAAAGGTTGCGATTATTAAATGGGAATGTTAAGAACCAATAATAAGGATTATGAAGTCTGAGAACAAAATAGGCAAAGATGAGTGATCATAGAGGATTATAAAATCATGAAAAGAAATATTCAAATTGTTTGATAAATTTTTACATGGAGGCATTTCTTGATTTGATGCATATGGACCTTCATTGGAGCAACATGTTGATGTGTAGATAAGTATTTATTATCCTCAAGTATTGCATGTATCTACTCATAGTAGTCTCTCTCTTATTTTGTATTTATGTAATTACTATAAAGATCTATTTGCCTTGATCTTTTCCTTTGTCTCTGAGGATGTTCTTGCAAGAAAAGAAGATTTGTACATTAGGTATTCTATTAAATATTATGCAGGACTCAATCTTATGACAATAGCTCTAAAGAAGTTTTTGATCTAAAAATCATTAGTCACTTGATGATCATGCTAGATAAAGTAAGGCTTCTTGAAGTGAATATATTTGATTATTGAGATTATGAGTAACCTTCTATATCAAGAGGGAGTTTTGGTAGTTCATTGGAGACAATCTTGGACAAAGAAAGGGAGCAAATAGGTTAGAAGACCTTATGCTATCAAGATACCCATTGAACTAGGGAAGCATGACATGAATTTCTACCAAGAGATTAGAAGGATGATAATAGATTCAGAGGAAGTCCAATAATTCATTAGAGAGAACCTTGTGCTAAGAGGTCAGAAAAGTTGATATCAAACTAAGAGGGAGAAACCTTATCCTCTGATATGCTTATGGTGAATGTTGTGACAACACCACATGATAGTATTCATGGAGACTTCATGTGAAATTTTGATGTCATACATGTATGAGCCTATCCCTTGTGTACATCATGAAGTGATGACTTCTAAATGATTATCACTTGTATTAGGAGAAGTTGTTCTAAAGTGACGTTCTTACAATAACTTGTAGCATGATTCATTTTTGTGAAATTGTTTCATGTAAAGGCTTTATCTTATAAATCAACAACTAGGCAGTTGATATCATTAATTTGATTATCTACAAGTTGCTTGTATAGATATATTTTTTGGTACATGGTGTATATCTTGCCTTGATATTCCTATAGGCCATTACCACATTGAGTACTTGGTGGATATCATTTAGTTGATGTTCTGATAGGCCATTACTCAGAGTATTTGGTGAATTTCATTTGATTGATATTCTAATAGGCCAATGCTCATGTTACCAAATATGATATCAAATAGTAATTGGTGAATATCATATGTTGATATTATAATAGACCAATACTTACATGATACCATATTCTAGAAATCTTCTGATCAAAGATTTCCTATATGTATTATTTTTGAAATATTACCTATGGTGTAATATCTATGTGTTTTTTCCTTCTTCATTAAGAGGGAGCGTTAATGTTATAATTCTATCAGATAAATTATATTTTATATATATGAGATATATAATATATGACAATGTTATATATGGAATAATTAACTTATATATATATATATTTCATTATAATATATTAAGAGTATATTATTGTGTTATAACTATAACTAATGTAAGTTAATATATTAAAGAGACATGTCTCTTCAAGAGGCATGCCTCTTTATATCATATATATATTCATTGGAATAGTAACTTGAAAAACACATAAAACATCCATAAGTGTTATTAGAAGTTACAGATCCTATTTCACTAACAAAAAGGTTCTCAAAATAATGGTTTTTTAGAGGCTCATCATTCCCCCCAAATCTATTAATGCTAGTCTCCAGCAATCATGAAGTTCAAAACCCTAGCCCGCACTCTCCAGTCACTAGGTGTCCACCTAGCTCATTCCTCACATAGTCAAAGTAACCATAATTTGACTTGAGCCTTTTCCTATGCCAAACTTCAATAGTCATGTTATTATCTTCTACATTATCATTTATTGCTATAAGTGGCTACAAGAGAAGTAGGATTTGACACCTTAATGGTAACCAATGTTTACACTAATTTCTCCCCAAGTTAATATACCAAGGAATCGTTATTATAGCAAGAGTCACTTTCCCTCTAGGGTGTGGCTTGATTTTCTCTACTTAGTTCATTTTGCATCCATGAAATTGCTTCCCTTAATTGCACATCCCCTACATACAGGACTAGGTTCCATTTAGTGTCATTAGGCACTGCCAGATTGTAAAGATACAATCCACATAGTAAAATTTTTAAGGCTATAGGATCAGATTGAAATGCATCATAAAATTCATGCAGAGTGGAGACAAATGGATTAAGACCTTCTACAATTATAGTTAACTTATAATTTTCATATTGTTCTTTAAGAAATAGAGCACACACTAGCGATGGAGACCTACATTCCATTAGCTCAGGAATTAATCCTATAATCTTCTCAATACTTCTCTTTAGAACTTTATTTTGATCTCAAATTTATTTCAATTGGAAGCTCTACTCATTAATAACATAATTTAATTTATTTTTCTCCATGCTCTAATGAGATCTTTAACATAATAGTTATTGAAACAAATTAATTCTTACAAACAAAGGTGTGGATAAATTTGGTGGTGGCAATGGCTCATGATGAAAGAGATCTATCCATTCAGGTGCCAATTGATGAGTTTTTTTGTCATTTTGTGGTGTCGAACACCCACTTTTCCTTGTGACAACAATTGTTTCCTCTTTTTCTTTCTCGCTAGATTCTGTGGCTACTACAACTAATGTGTTTAACCCTTCTTGATCTAGTTTTTCCAACACTTCTTTAACAATTTTAGGTCTAAATTCTAGATAATTCTCTAAAGAGAGTTTTGTAGAATTTTCACTAATATCTTGTATAGTAGGGTTTTCTTCAAAGTTCTCAAACATTTCAATCTCACTAGATTCCTTGTCACTATCAATAAGCACATAATTAATGCTACACTCTACTTCAAGTGGTAGATTTTGAGTTTTACTCTCATTTTCACTAACTTCAGTTTGTGGTAGTTTTCTCCCTGAAGAGAGATCATTTTCACTTTCAATCACTTTAGGGGTAATTATGGGAACAAAGGCTTTTGGAACCCTACTCCCAAAGAGTCTTGCACTTTGCCTCATTGGTGGTGTTGACAGGCATATGCAACTCTTTTGTTTATGCCTACTTATAGGTGTTTCTACCACTGGAGCTTTAGGAGGTTTTTGTAGGTCTTTTTTCTCTTGAGAGTGCAAGAGTTCATTAGGGTTACTCTCCTCATCTAATCATCCTAGCCTTTCTATTCCAGGTTCCAAAATTTTACCTTTATCCTTCTCAGTGGAGGACCTATTTTTAACAAGTGGTAGGGCTTTAGGAGCACTAGCGATTTCTACCTCTTTGCTTTTCTTCTTGCTAGCAATGGAGGGTTCAACCTTGTATATCTATTTCTTAGTTGGATCAAGACTAGAGGGAGAGGCTTTAGGAGCATTTTTAGCTCTAGGGACAACTTTATAAAATCCTATGGATATTTTTTCCCTTCATCCTACACCTTGGCCTCTAAGGCTAACCAACCTAGGTTTGACCTCCTTTAACTAAAAGAATTCCTCCCATGACCCAATTAATTGCTTATTTAATTCTCTTTCTACAATTAATTTCATCAACCCATGATGAGAGACTGACTGATCACTTCTTGACTAAACTAAATAATTTTTCTTCTTAATAATATTGAATAGGAAGTTGGGGAGGTTTACCTATTTGTAATTATATCATAGGTGAGACAATAGCTTGAAATGTAGGGCATGTAGATATTTGAAATGTCCCTCACACATGAAATATCAAATGATAAAAATATTAGGTTGAACAAACTCCATTGGAAAGGTTAGCCTCAAAGTTCCATGTTTCTTATCAATGTCTAATGGTGGCTCTTGGTGTATGCTGAATTGTAACCTAGCCATCCTTAAGTCAAATTTTTTCTCTTAATTTTTTCCCTCATAGGGAAACCCAATGAATTTTTCTATCACTTCCTCTAAGAACTCAATTCTTAGACCTTTAACCACTACAATTCAATTTTTTAAGGTAGTCATAATTGGAGAGCTACTTCTTCATTAAATCTATTCAAACTAAGGCAATAATATAGTTATCCCCTTCCTCTAAACATTTCATAGGTGGTTGCATCTCGCAAAAGAACTCAATGATCAATACACTCATTTTTCTATATACTTCTACCCATGGTTAATTACAACTAAATTGCATAAAAAATCTGATGTTCAAGGCTTAGCAAATCAAGGCTTACAATGTTAGCTCTAATTTATTAGAAAAATAGCTTCAAAAAAACATGTATTTGAGAAGTCAAATGCACCATATCCTCATAATATCCATTTGCGTCAAATTCTATGATTTTTGTGTATGTATAGACCCATCATCCATACACATTGCAAATCATCTTTAAAAGTTAAATAACCTCTTCTAATGTCATTAATTGCATAATGACACAACTATAGAAGGACAATTCACCAGCATGTGATATTAATTATACACTTACTTCTAGTCATCTCGATACACTTTGAAGGTACATGTGATTTGAAACATGCAATTTGAAAAATTCTTTAAATGGACAATCAAACATCCATTTAAATATTTCCCTCCCTCCAACTAAATGAAGGCATGGGTCCTACCAAGATAGGATAAGAAAGAGTGATCAAATATAAACAATACCAAATCATAACAAAGCATGAATAAAATAAAATGGATGCAGAGTTATGTGGAAGGTACCTGGCAACTGTTGCAAGAAAGATATTTTAAAATGATCATCAGAATTAATAGAGTGATGGGATGGAATGGTAATATGGAAGAGAGAAAAGTGGAAGTGGAAGTGGAATGGATGTGAAGAAAGTACTTCAAAAAGAAGTGTTTAATATGAATATCTTAATAAGAGTCAACAACTACCAATAGTTACGGTAGAAGACCTAGAATCAATGGCTATTGGAATGATGATATCCTCATTGTGTTGGAATTGCTATAGGAACTCTTCATGGCTGGTTGGTTTATGGTAGAACTTGAGGTGATGCCCATTGAAAAGTAGTTTGAAATGGATAGGATCAATGGTAGATAACTGGATGACAACATTTGGAAATATAGCAACAATTTCATATGGTCCTAGCTAACATGTTTGGAACTTTCCTAGATTATGCTATTATCTTGAATCATAAAAGAGTGCCTAATCACCTACAAAAACCATTTTTTGTTTAAAAAACTTATCATGCCACTATTTCCATTGGTGTTGAATGAACTCAGTATTGTTTAATGCAAATTTTCTCCACTCATCAAGATTCTATCCTATTGTGCAAGATTGAGTTCTATCCTGAGCTCCAAGGTAGTCTTCAATGTTTCATATTCAAATTTAATAGGCATTAAGGATGACTTACCATAAACAAGTTCAAAAGGAGTAAAACTAGTTGTGGACTTCCAAGTGGTTTTGTAAGCCCAAAGAGCTTCAAGAAGACATGTTTCCCAATCCTTCCTATGAAATGCTATGCTCTTGGTGAGAATAGATTTAAGCTCCTGATTAGTAATGTAATGCCCCGCTCGGAGATCCTTGGAGCAAGGATGAGATACCAGCCAAGATATTTTATTTTTTACAAGTATGAATGCACATGAAAACATCATACAGGGATCACAAAGATCACAACAAAAGATTTTACCACAATCCTAGCAACCAATGAACCTTTGAACACCACTACCAAACTGACACACACAAACAAAGCCAACAACAACCATGCACATGATGAGGGCTCAAAGGAATGACCACTCATCAACAAAACACCAAACTGGGGTGAAATGGAAAATCCTAAAATTTGGCTAAGTCGAAAACCTTGAAGCCCTGAAAATTGCCCAAGTTTGGATTTTTGAATCCCTGAAATTTCCTAGAATCTTTATCTTATCTCGGAGAGGTCTGAAACCTATCTCAAAAGATTTGTCACATATATTAAAATATATCTTAAGTGTCAACTTATACTTAAATGATATATTTAAAACCCCCAAGAAAGATTGTTTTGAAATGGAAAGGAGCAAAATCTAAAAGGGTGTTCAAAACCAACTTTCAAAACTTCTTCAGCCAAGCCTAACTACCCCATGTTTCTCACGCAAGAAAGTGCACTAGTCTCAAGTTTCACACGAGACCTTGCAAAATTTTGCACAAGAAAGTGCATGGCTCCACATGAAGATTTACAACACACCATGTAAGGACTTTCATATTCACGTGAGGACTACCATTCTTGCATGAGGAACTACTAAAAAGCATAAAAACATGAAAACCTCTACACAAAGGAGTATTGGATCCATGTAAATTGAGGAATGAACATTTGAGAGCATAAACAGCAAGAAAGAGGAACATCTTACCATCTAAACCAAAGCAGTAAAGAATATACTAAATGCAACATCATAGTGAATAGAAGTAACATTGCAATGTATAGAAATAACATCACAATAATTGAACAACTAGACTAAGTATGTAGTTCCTCCCAACCATCAATAACATCATAAGACCATCATGGATCCTAGCCATCCCCCACACATAACATCCCAAGCCATCGATTAGATTTTCAGTACTATCATAATAGGGACGTCACTACTAAACATGCTACCAACATAAGCATAAGAAAATCTAACATGCTAGTAGTAAAGCATCAGATAATCCTACAAGTAGATAGCATCACCTATCACATGCTAAACATCATAATAAGGAAATCTAACATGCTAAACCAATAAGCAATAGATAGTCTAATACAACAATTCACATCATCTAGTCATATGCTAAACATCATAATATGGGAATGCATCAAATAAACTAACATCATCTAAACATGATATCCAAGCATTCCAATGAAAGCATAAATCACAAGAAAGCATACTCTGAAACCTAAAGCATCAAGTGAAAACATCTAGCAATAGTTGCACTAGGATAAAAGATCATCTCTATACACCAATACCTAGAAATGGTAGAGGTAGCTATGCCTCCCAACCACATGACACCTATAGGTCCACACCCACCATGCTGATGGAGATAATGATCCAACCAAAAACAAACAAAACAACATCCATGGCTAACACTCATGCTAGATAGTATGATGGTTGTAACCTAGAACCTAAGACAATGCAAGGAGTACAGGTCCTGGTCAGACACTTAATAGGCTACTAAGTAGGGGCTGACATCCTAGAGAGTTGCTTGGCATCCAAAAGCCCTAGCTTGGATCACATGCAGCAACACTCTCAAGGGACTCCCTTGGAACCATCACATGAATGTAGAACATTTCATTATCTTAAGTTTTATTAACACTCATACATTTTAATCTAGTTATCACTTATTTAAAACTTCCTATCCTCTACCAACCTCCAGTACCATGATTGCCAAGCTGCAAGATAGAAGTCCCCTCTAAATGCTACCCTACCCTACCCATGCTCATCCTATGACAAGTGCCCATGGGTATGCATACTCCCATCCCAACCCCAATGATGATAACTTTTGGAAGTACCACAGAAGATTGGGCCTTGCAAGTCACCTAACAAATGTATCTGCATGTACTTGTGTGTGGTGCACCACCATCATGAAGATCAAAACACAAGGACATGATGAGAACACAATGCAAAAGATAACACCCAACTGAAAGCAACACAAGAAGGATGGATTCTAAATGAATCCCAAAGCCAATAAAACCATACATCATGAAATCACTCTACTAGCCTCAATCTGAGAGTATGGATTCTACATGAATCCTAATGATGCAACAAGACCAAACATCATGAACTCACTTAACTGGCCTTAATCTGAGAGTATGGATTCTACACGAATCCTAGCATTCATGAAACAAAAGCAAAGGTCTAAAAGAAATAATAACACCAGGTATAAAAATCACTCAACTAAATACAAAGTTGAGAGTACGGGTGCGACACACATCCCAATGCAATATAAAAGTGCAATAGTGGGCTAACTGATATCCAAATAGATCATCTAGGTCCACAACCCACCTTGTACCAAGAAAACTTGAGAAAACAGGGCGGCATGTAAAACAAGGTAAAAACCCCAAATTTTGGAAAAACTTTGAAATTAAAAGCCATTTGGCCTTTGGGTACAAAAACCCCAAAAATCCAAAAATAATTGAGTTTGAACACCGTATGCAAAAATGACCAACATAATAGTGTAAAACCCCAAACCCTCATCGTAAAAAATGGGGAAATGTTCATACCCGCCCAACTGAGTAGAACTAGCATACAGAAATAGAGGGGACCACTAGTTCTTAGCCTCCAAACAAACAACTACCAAAAACCATAGTAGAAATGGAGCAGAAACAATAAAATAGGAAAGCCCTACCACACAACAAAAAGGGAAAAATGAGAATCTGAACCATAAAACAAATAGCTCGTAGAAGTAGCTAAAAATTGCGGCAATCCAAGGTTTCCCCGAGCTGGATCCAACGAGCCCAACCTTGCGACAATCCCACGCCCGTAGCTCCCACAACGAACAAAATAATAAATCCTCATAAAGAGGATTTTGGGTTTTACTCTCAAACTTTCTAATTCAAAAGTGAGAAGTGAAGAATTAAATTCCTTTTTGGTTATTTATTCACTTTTCGAGTGAATAATCGATTAGGGCAAATAACCAGCCAACCTAGTTAAACCCCGAATCGACCCAAACAAAATAAGTCTATTCCTATAAATAGGATTTCATCCATGGAAAAGCTGGTATAAATTAAAATAAATCAATTAAAAAGCCTAAAAAACCAAAAACACAAAAAATTCCTTAACAAATTTCACGACAATGTGAAACTCTAAATGCACAGACATGCTCACTGGTCTAATCACATAATGCAAATGAGTTTAGATTTAATAATCATCGAAAGGTTTAATAAAACAATTAAAATAAGGATAGATTGACCATACGAGGATGAAATTGGTAAAATATGAACGGTTGAGTCACTAACTCCATGTGCCACTACCAAGGATATAAATCTTGCACACTAAACAACACAATAAAGTGCAATTGCATATAATAACATAGCAAAAAGAATAAATGCATTAAATCACCTAATTTAACCATTTATTTAATTATATTAAAATAATCTATCTACATCACTCATGTTCTCATAAAGTATAGTAACGCAGGAATGAAGTAAATAACCATAGCATTGAATCCATCACCTAACATAACCAGAGACCATATGTCCAAATACCAGATAACTAGATATCATCATAAAACACACTATCATCTCAAAATGGCATCATCATGTAATATGATCAATTGAATAGAATAGTAATCTAAAATCTATGATACTGAAATCCAAATATAATATTTAACCCTCAGTACCTCTCAAATGTAAAACATAACATAAGGAACAAATATCTCTCAGATCAAAATATAATAAGGAAAATGTCCGCAACACATAACCTAATAATCTAACATGGAAAATCAATTTATAATCATATAATAATTTAATAAAAGTTTATTAAAAAACATAAAGAGTACTTAAAACACATAAGTGAACATAGTCACAAACATGACTAACCACTACTACAGGAGCCTAGTCTAGGGTAGCATGGTAATAGTACACAGTGCAATCTCTACACACATCTCAAGGTAATCACAAAATAACCTCATGATACCACATTGATCATGGTAACCACTTGCACAAAGCTTACTGAACTATAAATCAAATCATAATCTCATAAATCAGTCAAAACATAATCAAAGCAACTGATATAGAAACATAAATTCAAACACCTCAATGGTGTAGACCACTCATGGTCACAATCATGATCCATCACAAAAAAAGATCAAAAAGGTTGCATCCATCGGGATGACTTACAGAAGTCAAATGGGAGAGGCACTACAAGTAACTTCAACTTGACCATTAGCTTGAGGATGGTAAGGTGATGATTTACCATGCCTAATAGTATACTCCTTCATAAGAGCAGTTATCAAATTTGATGTAAACTTAGTCCCTTGATTAGATGTCAATTTCCTAGGAACACCAAACCAAGTAAAGATGGATTCATATTAAAAAATTCCACATTGATATTCCTTGGATTTCTCATGGGTCTAACTTCCACCCATTTCAATGCACACCAAAATGTAGGATTTTCCTTGTGAAGTAGGCTCAATGGGGCCTACAAAGTCAATCCCTCATTTTTCAAATGGTGTAACCACTACTTCAAGCTATAGGGGCATTTCATCTAACTTAGTGGGTCTTCCCATTCATTGACACTTGTCACATTTCTTTGTATATCTGGGTGCATCCTTGTGTAGGCCTGGCCAATAATACCCAGTTGTTAAGATTTTGAAGGTTGTTCTTTTGGTTACAAAGTGACCTCTATAAGGTTCATCGTGACAAGCCTTCAAGACATCATATGTTTCATCTTCTCTTAGATGCCTACGCATGACTTGATCAGGATTAGTGTAGAACATAAACCCAACAATCCATGAAAAATTGAAGCTCTTCTCTACTAGTAACTTTCTAGCTTGGGTAGAGAAGTGTATTGGTATTTTACCTATGGTGATGTAGTTAGCAATATTTGCATACCAAGGGTTTTGTGTGGCCAACAAAAAAAGGTGTTCATCTAGAAAAATATCATCAATGGCTATAGGATCATTAGGGAGATGCATCTGAGAGAGGAAGTTGGCTACCACATTGGTCTTACTAGGTTTATCAACTATGGTGATGTCAAATTCCTACATGAGCAATTACTATTGAGCTAATCTTCCTAAAATTGCAAGTTTTTTCACCAAATATTTTATAGTAGAATGACCAATGTGAACAAATATCTCATATCCAGTGATATAATGCCTAAATTTTTTGAGAGCATAAATGATTGCAATTAATTCCTTTTCAATGATTATATAATTGAACTCTGCAACTTTCACATTATTACTAATGAAATAAATAGCATGTTCAATAAAGTTTTTTTTTGTCCTAGTACAACACTAATAGCATAGTCTAAGGCATCCATATGAATGTGAAAAAATAAGCCCCAATTGGGTCCTCTCAAAAAAAGTGTTGTGGTTAGAACTTCCTTAAGCTAGAGGAAGGATGTTGCACAATCAGAATCCAAAACAAATTCAAAGTCCATTTTGAGCAAGTTGTAGAGAGGTACTACAAGTTGACTGAAGTTGTTAATAATTCTTTTGTAATATCCAGCATGTCCCAAAAACCTTCGTACATCCTTTTGCTTCTATGGTTTTGGGAATGTACTAATAACTTCCAACATTTTTGGATCTACTTGGATGCCTTTTGATGAAATTAAATGGCCTATGACTACCCCTTCCTCCATCATCATAAAACATTTCTCATTGTTTAAAGATAGGCTATAGTCATGGAATCTTTTAAGTACTATTTATAAATTTTCTTTTTCCTCTTCAAATGTAACACCATAAATAGTAAAATCATCCATATAGATCTCCATATAATTGGTAGAAATGTTTAAAAAAAAACTAATGACAACTCATTGAAATGTGGTTGGAGAATTGCACAAGCCAAAAGGTAATACTGAATAGGAAAATTTTCCCCTTGGTTAGGTAAAATTTTTTTTTTCTTGATCTTTTAGAGCTATTTGAATTTGATTATAACCACTAAAACTATCCAAAAAAGAAAAATAATTTTACTAGCTAAGTTGTCAAGGACTTGATCTATAAATGGTAATGGAAAATGGTTCTTCTTAGTGGCTAAATTAATCTCCCTATAGTCTAAAAAAATACACCATTTTCTTTCCTTCTTGGGTACTATGACCAGGGGTGAGACCCATTGATTATCGAAGATGGGTATATAAAACCAACACTAAATAGTTTTTACAATTCATTCTTAACAATATCTTTTGAGATAGTTTTAGCTATCCTCTAAGGCTATCTAATAGGTTTGAAATTAGAGCTGATATAGATCTTGTGAATGTAGAGTATAGGATCTAATCCTTTCATGTTCATGTAATCCCAAGAAAATGCATTTTGATTTTCCTACAGTAACAACAACTTAGCTTCTTGTTGAGAGTGTGATAAGGCATTGTTTACATTTAGTTCCTTACCTAGACCAATTTCTATCTTGATAACCTTATCTACCATGAACAATTGAGCAATGAGAGAAGAATCCATCTCATGAGGTAATAATGAATGTAGAAACTATGAATCTTCTAAATGGATAAATGAATTTAAAGAAGGTACAATGATTTCTAAGATGCATTCAACTTGAGGACAATTGGAGATTGTGTTCCATATTAATTTAGAATAATGGATGAAATTATTTCATCTTCTTCTCAATCATCTATGAATGATTCTCTACTTATCACCATCAACTATTGGATGGAATTGGCTTCTAAATCATCAAAACCAATGTCTAGCTAGACTATTTGGTCATCTAGCAACAATGGTTGAGCAGCGGAGTATAAAATTAGGTTCTTGGTATGAACTCCATTGGATATTGTCATCTTCCCATATCGGCAAGCTATATAAGCATCTACAGTGGCTAACCATGGCCTCCCTAAGATTAAAGGATATCCTCCCATATTTTATTTTGGGGAGAGAACAACAAAATCAACTAGATATTCCCAGGAATTTAGGGTGACTATAACATCTTCTATCATCCCATCTAGTTTAATGGTAGAGCTATCATCAAGTTGAAGGATGGTGGGTGTCTCTCTAAGGCCAACGATATGCAACTAAGACAATACCTCCTTTTTCATGACATTAATAGATGCTCCTAGGTCAAATAAAGCATTTTGAACTTGGATGCCATGAATAGTAACTATAACTACAAGACTCCCAAGGTCAAAGTATTTGGGTACAATTAATTTCTCCAACGTTAAATCAAACAACTATCCTAGGACATGAATGGTTTTTGGATCTTTCCTTTTTCTTCTTAGTTACTTATTGCATGCTTCCTTAATAACTTTGTTATAGGTATGAATTTCTTTAATAACATCCAATAATGGTATTTTCATTGGCATCTATCTTAGCTGATTAAGTAAATCATGAGTGCATATTCTCTTTGGGTTGGCCTTGTTCTATCAACCTATGGGTAATGGAGGCTCTTTGGCTATAGGAGAGGTATGCTGATTTAATTCACTTGTATGCTTAATTGGAGGATCCTCAACTTTAGTTATTATAGGTTCTTGGGGTATAGGAGGACTAGTGTCTGATCTTAAATGAATATCATTCAATGAGATGACATAGCTTTACTATTGAGTCTATTATTTAGTACTATTCAGATTTAAATTAGGTTGAAATGGTAGTTGGGTCTGCCTAAAAGGAGTATTAGTGGCTACAAGAGCAAACATTAGAGCTTGCTACTAAGTTGGTAGTAATATGGTTGGTTGACTAGATTGGGGACTCCAATTTTGATGTTGTTGCCAACCCTGCTGAGGTTGTTGCCAACCCTTCTGGGGTTGTTGTCAACTATGATTTCCACTAAAACTAGTATTTTAAAAATTTGGCCATTGATTATTATTATAATAACTTTGAATGGGATCTTGTGGCATATTGTGTCTTTGAACCCATGGCCTTCTTTGAGTGACATAGAGTACCTCACCATATTCATCAATGGATTTGAAATTGGTTGGCATTGGTTGTGTATCCATGCTTGCAACAAACTTACATCTATAGTGATTTTTCTTCTCTCTACAATGTTAATAGTATTAATTCAACATGGCATCAACTTCATCTTTATTTTTTTATGCTTGCATGGCATCTAGCTAAGCGACTACATCATTAATAATGTCTTTCTTGAAGTCTGATAGAAAATTAGATAACCCCATCTTGGATAATCCTAAACTACCATTGGACATATTTAGTAGGTCTTTAAGTCCCCTACCTTTCTTCATAGTAGCTCTAGAATAGTTCAGGCATATACTCTATATCTTAGTCCAAGTATTTTGAGTAATTTCCCCTCTTGCCACAAGGTCTAGAGCTTCAATGCTTCCTTTATTTACACTTCTTAGAAAAAGATGTTTCCTTGACTCCTCATTCAATTGATGTTGTGTGTTATGCTATAGGTTAAACATAAACCTAGAAACATATTCTTCCAATGTTTCATCATCCTTTTGGGATATTTTGAAAATGTCATCCCCCTTTAAATCCTTACCCCTGCAGTATTCCTTATACTTTGTGCAAAACATATTGCTCATTGCTAGCTAATCTGCTATAGCATTGGCACCAAACCCCATGAACCATCTCAAAGTAGCTTCTTTGAGGGTAGAAGGAAAAAAATTCAATTTGCATGAATTAGTTTTATATTCATAACTTCTACATAGTATGTCAAACTCAAAGAGAAATTTTTTAGAGTCTTCAGTGATCAAGCCATAAAACTTAGGAAGTGCAGTGATAAGTATATTTTGCAAATTTTGGTTACCTTTCTAAGGAGGGACAAGAAAGGGAAATTTTGGTTGAAGTTGAGGTTGAGTCATTCCTTGAGGAGGTATTATTAATGGTGCCTGATATATGACAAGAGCAAGTCAATTATCTTGGTATTTAGGTTTAGAGAAGAGATCATTTAGATGAAAGGTTTCATTGAAGGATGAGGGTATTCATTCTTGAGTAGCAACATATGGATCTTCAAAAAGTTCTTCATTCTTGTTGTGTGGTTCTTTAGGTTCAGGATTAAAAATGTCTTCCTAAATATTATAGGGAAGAAATCCCCCAAAGGGGTCTCTTCTTCTATGCATGCAAATTCTTGCAAAATATAATCCAACATAATGACTTTAGTATTAAATTAGATTGACACCTTCCCCAACAATGGTACCAAAAATAGCCAGTCAACTAAATATCTTGGTAATAAAGGATTGGACATCCTTCTACATTGACTCCATGACTAGAAAAAACCATGTATTTTCCTAAGAATAACATATTGACTTCATTTTATTTGTTAACCTAGGAATGTAAGCTTGAGAGGTAGCTACAAAGTATATGCTCTGATTGCTCTTTAAGTCATTACAACTACAACAAGAAAGAAATGCTGAAGGAAACTAAGCTAGGAACTTAAACAACATTTTCTTTCAAGATTAGAGTAATATTGCAAAGGTTAAATCTATTTAAACACCTATGTTACAAGAATAATTGAATGATTCTATTATCAATGGTTGTAGGAACAATAGAAGTCCACTTTGCCAGGCAAAAAACTAGGAAAGGAAATCTCTTCTATCAAAGTAGGCGACTCATCAAGTGGGCCCCCTTGGATGAGTGAATAGGAAAAAATCAAGTTCAAAGGTGGAAACTTGAACTCTATATTCTATTTATTCATAATAAGAAATAAGATTTGAAAACAAGATTCTACTCTGCTAAACAAAATAGTCTACTCTATTTCCTTCTAGTCAAACTAGGAAAAGATCAAAATCTCCTTTCAAGGTCACAACAGAAATTATTTAAAGGAAAGATTTAATAATTTCCTCTCCTACAATCACTCTATCAATGAGGATTAACTATAGATCATAAATTTTATAATAGAAATACTATTAACTATGTTTTAACTCCCCTAAGAATATAGTAGGTTGAGGAAGCTATCTTCATGCACCAACATAATAGAATTCACACCATGATCTGCTTTTATGGTGATTCATCAATCATCAAATCAGCTTTGACTCAATACTAAAATGATGTCTTTAGTATGCATGACAACACCTAAAAAGCATTCAATGCAACAACTTCTACATATATGTATTTATTTCATCATCAATGTTAGAAAAGGTATAATGTTCAAATTATCACTCTTGCAAATCCTATGGCTATAGGAAGGAACCTATCCAAACATAGCATGGATGAGGAAATATTTATCAGCATATATTATCCTTCATTAAATCATAAAAAATCATAATTTCAAGTAAACACAACATAACTGATCAATCTACACTTCAATCTCCATGTCTTAACATATAGATAACATATCCATAAAAGATAAGTTCTTTTGCTTAAACCATAGAGTCTTAAACCATTTCTTTACAAGATAACTATTAAAAAAAAGATAAAAAATTCTCAAAATAATGGCCTTTTAGAGGCTCATCATATATATTGGTCACAAATTCTTCTTAGGTTTGAAACAAATTCCTTGACTACAATAGCTAGTTATAATCAACAAGATATTCGTAAAAAATAAGTATTGACCAACACTTCTAGTTGTTTATTACATAAAATGGTAAATTGATATTCAATTAAAGATTTGGATCTCAATATAACCTAGGTATGGAAGAAAAAAAAACATGTAATCTCCAAGCTAATAAGTCCCCTATCCATTGAGCAAAAACTAAATCAAAACATACACATGGACTTCTAAAATATATTCATATATCCATACATCAAATCTATCTATTCACCTTGAAAATAGATTTATTTTTTCATATGAAATTTGTACTTATCATATCCTCCTAAGATCCATGTTGTTCTAGAAATGCAATATGAAGCAAATTTACTTAGGTCATTGACCCAACAACAAGATATACAACAACATACAACTTCAAAAACAAGTTGCAACTGGACAATATGCACTTTGGGCATATTCAATAGAAAACTATGAACCCACATTGAGGAGACAAACTTTAGAATAAATTTCCAATAAAACTTTGTACTTATTGCTTGAAATCAATACATCATGCATATGCACAAGCTTTGGGGATACACAAAAGGATGACTGTATAACTGAAATGCTTCAAAACAAATACAACTGATGTTGTTCATAATAGAGGAAATATGCTAAGAAATGTGGAATCACAACTCTAGAACTGGAGCCAACCTTGTGGTCTCACAATCATCAAAATTGGAACCTTTCTAATGAAGAGAAGGAGAGAATATGTAGACAAGAAGAAGTTTCCAAATATGAATCTAATATTGCCATGTGTCTAGCTAAAACTATTTTCATCTTGATGTTGTTGAAACTAAGCTTCCTTCATCTATCAGTAACTAAATTTGACTAATTTTTCCTTCAAAATATATGATATATATTTCTTAAAGTTAATGAGAAAAGACATCATCTAAATGAAAATCATCTATGCATCAAAAGTATGTAGGATTTTACAATCTATTCCTATTTTATCTTATTCTGCCTTTTAGCCATGAATCTCGACTACCCTTGTAGACAAAAACTTCATTGCTTCTAACTATCTTCAAAACACTCACTTCATTCATTAAAATGGTTAGTGGATCAAATATTAGCCAAAGATCATCCAAGTCTGATATTATTTAGTCAGAAAACATTAAAACTACATTTGCACTAAGGATGCTCAAAAATCACAAATCTGCCTGTAGCTCCTTCTAGTGAATACATGTGTGAAAACCATCTATAGAAATGGATAGTACATATTCTCTCATTTTCAATGATATATTACACTATATATTTTGGGTAAAATAATGCCTTTGAGGTGCATTTGAAAAACTAGGTCCCAGGCCATGAAAGATGAAATAAAATTTTAAAAAGTCAAAAAGCTATATAGTTTGAGCTGTATCATATCATTAAATTTATTTAAATATTTCAACTTTTAACCTCAAATGTGTGCTTAGACTCAATTTATTTTCATTTTATATTCATTTCCCTATCACTCGCTAACACTTGTCAATCCTCCATTGGTTAACTTATCCAAGTGAGCCCCACCTCTCCATATATAATAGTTAAAATTAGAAATTGTGTAGCATCAAGAGTTAATTATTTTAATCTCTCAATCTCTTGAAGATATCATAATATCTCACCTTTGAAATCACCTTCTTACAATCATACGATATCCCTAATTTATAACATTGTAGGTCTTCAATCTTTCACAAAATTGTGACCCTTTCTTTCTCCTCTGTTGATCATACAATGGACTCTTGAAGATGCCACTTGGCATGTTTTCTCTTAGAACTAGAATTGTCAAGATACATTGACCTCCAACTATTTTTGGTGAAACAACTATCAATGGTATAGGTGGGCCCCTCCATACAAGCCCTTTGTCTTAAAAAACCTATGTCTTTTAGACACCTTAGCATTGAGCATATGGATATTAAAAAAATTTATCAAGACAATTCATCCCCAATGTGGGACTAAACAACAAAATCCTACCTCCATTTTGTGGATTTCTATTGGGAGTAATAGTTTCCATTGCCTCGCTTACCCTTGACATGGGCTTCCTTATAACTGTAGACTTCTAACCTGCATGGAGCTTCATTTTGCTTCATCATGGACCACTCTAGCTCCTCTTCACTATGTCATGGTCTTCTCTCTTGCCATGTCTTGGATGTGGAAAAGACAACTTATGGTTTCCTTTTACCATCATGAATCTTATCCTCACCAAATATTAATGCTATAGGAGATCTACCTTTTTATGCCATGGGTGCTCCTTCAAATCCATGGGAATGCTTCCCTTCCACATGTTGTGGGTGACCCTACATTAGTATTCACTATGGACTACTCTTCATTGTGTGATTTCTTTATACAATGTAGTGGATGCTCCTTTTTAATTCTGTTATGCATGGGTTGTTCTACCCTTCTCTACATGACTTCTTTCACATGCTTTAATCATTTATCTTACACCATTTTATGGGACATTGAAATCTGACTGCAAGAAAGAAAGGAAATCTACTACTTGAGTTGTGCCCTATGAGAGAGTTATGAAGGATGAGGGATTGTTGAATATCTTCCAATATGCAATGAAGTTGGATAAAAAAGTACAAGGTTTTATTTCACAATAGAATTGAATATAGGGAGCATAGAGGCAAGTGTATTGATTAGGGCTTGGTGATTTAGAACTTCCATGTTTTCCTTTTCTTATCTACTCACAATGTGCAAAATCTTGAGTCATCATGACTCCATCACACACACTTCTTTTTCTATTATGGATATGGCTCCACATGCCAATTTTCCTCTATATGATGATATCCTTCCTTTTATGCTTTTTTAACCATTTTTTTTAAGGATTAAAACACTTTAATCTCAAAAAAAAAAAACTTTTAAAGATCCCACAACACCAACCCATCAATTTGAAGAATTTAGCTAGACCCCAAAGTGAGTTTGGCTAAAAAAAGAATCAAATTGAATAAAACACCTAATTCGTAGAATTTATCCGATGATATTTTGGCACTAACTAAAAACCAATTTGAGCATTGAATCATCATTTAAAACTTGTTTTATCACTTATCTTTAAACTATGATTTTCTGACTGAGAGGCCTAAAAGTCAGCTTTTAAAATTGACATAAACAGATAACTAGGCTTTGAAAACTAGCATGTTGATACATTGTTCCACATTATTGCATCCTATTAGAGCTTGTGTCATGAATATTCTTAGTTCAAAATATATTGACCATCAAAGATGTTGCCTACTTGAAACTACCTACAACAAAACATGTTAGAAAACAAGAAAGTGCATTTGGGTTTAGCTTTGGAAATAGGGAAAACAGATATTTGAGGACTTGAAAACTAGGGAATTAGTTCATTTCCATGAGGAGAATATATCTCTATGATTTGGTATCATGATGAATAACAAGGTGCATTTGGTGATCTTTCAAAGTTAGGTACTCAGAAATGCAGAACTAGAAACATCAACATAACAGTGGTTTTCACAAATGGAATGGACTTGAGAAAGTGTGTAGATGGATTGATCAAGACTCAAAAAATGGAATGATTTAAGTATTTTTAGAGTAGAAAATAGTGATACAAATCAATCAATACAAGAAATCATGGATTTAGAGTTATGACATCCCAAACTAGGTTACTGATCAATCGACCTTTCTTGACACCAGTGAAAAGTTATAAATTGCACTTAGAATCATGTTTGAAAATTGATCAAACAGATTTTTCATAGGCTCAAATCTGAAAAATAGAAAGTGTGTGACCTCTATAATATAATACAAAATGAATTTTCTTAGTATGGTCAACTGGGTCAAAGATATATCTAGTCAAATAGGGCCTCCTAGATTTTAGGACAATTTGCACAACATGACAATAGTAAATAGCCTACTTTGAGTGATTCAAAACCTAGTCAAAACATATGAAAATGACATAAAAATTGAAATATAGGTTCTCAAATATTCTTGCTAAATAATTACAAAGTGGAGAGTTATGAAACATTATTAGATATAAGATATTGAAATGCAAACTAGGCCTCCTGTTGTTGTTTGACACTTTGGCAAAAATGCAGAACTAAACATTGCTTAGTATGGAACTTCATGGAATGAATTAGAATGATATTTTATCAATATAAGAATCCTACATATTCTGAATACAAGGTGTTAGAAACATAAAACACCTCTTAGACCTTAAAACAACAGCATGGTATACTTGCATTAAAAGTGATTGAGGGCTCAAAAGCTTGGAATGGTACTCTAAATGAGAATGCAATTTTGAGTCCCATCACCACTAAAAAAATTATGAGGCTTAATATACCTCTATGCATAGACACAAATCATAGATATATCTCCATAAAAAAAGATGCCAAGTCACACAAAATACATTTAAAGAGGGAGCCACTAACTTGGGTTGAATCAATGCCAATCTTGTGCAAGAATAATGCCCAACAAAGTTTCTACCAAATGCCCTCACCATGGATTCTGTCAAATGCCATGAAATTTGGGCCTCTTCTCTCCTAAAATATGTATACCATGGGAATAGCCTACATGAATTGACAAAGGGTTGAAAAAATGCTAAGTCTCCATCAAATGTGCCCCACAAAAGGACCCCAAAAAGCACTAAAAAAGGTGTTGATTTGAGGTGCCTGCGGTACTCATACCAAAAAATTGAGGTTCATGCATAGAGAAATGCAAAGAAAGAGCTACTACACAAATTGTGCCTATTTTCTTAGTGACATGGTCAATGATGATCCCTTGCATGTGGGTGGGGTGAAGGATAGGCATATGCCTATCATTTCTTGCTTCAATAAAAAAAACTTGAATACAACTTAAGTCTAGAAATTTTTGTTGACAACTATGCAAAACACCATGCATAGGGCTCAGAAAAGTCTGATAGCAGATGGAGTTGATAGGACTGTCAGCAAGGGGCCTTCTAAAAATACATCAACATTAGGCTGTGTGAGCCAAAAATTTCATCCACAAGGACCGAGTAGATGGAGTTGGCTAGGATAGGCGATATGCAATAAGATTTTAGAAGAAAACCTTATCCAACTTTTATTTTGTGAACTATTTTTGATAAATACATTTTTTAAAAAAGTTGTCTCATTTTGTGTGCCTAGGTCAATATGACCTAGGTACAAAAAAACATTTGCCTCAGATTTCAACATCATTCAAACTAGATGTATTTTATATGGAAATTAGGATTTTCGAGAACTTTAAGCTCAATGGTGATGTCCATTTTTTTCCAAAGTGCCTTGAAAATTAGTTACCCCTAGATCCAATGTTTAAAAATGCTGAAATCTTAGATTGGAAAACCAATGCCAAATCTCTCAAGAATAGAATAGGAGCATGAAGTTCTAGAGCCCTAATACCATGTTGAAGTTGATGAAAGTTCAATGTTGTAGCTCCCAATAATCATTTGAATACAAACACCTATCATAGAAAGAGAGAAAAAAAAGCTATGGAGGTTGAAATTGGTAGATCCATAGATGAGATATTCTTGATGATCACAAAGAGAGATTGTTATTATCAAAAATGAGTTGTCTTAATGAATTTTTATAATGAGGGATCACCCTTAAAAAGGAGATCTAAATCCTAAAAAGGTTTAACCTAGGTTGCATCAAAATAATTAATAAAAGAATTGATTATTAGATGCCTAAAGTTTAACTTAAGCAACTAGGGTTAATTAGGAAATCTCTAATTACTCTAATACCTTTGACATTAAATATTATTTTGGTATTGTCACTCACTAGCTTCTTGACATTTTTCTCATTTATAGGAATTATACCCTCATTACATAATCATGCCACTTCATGAATAAAATTTGCAAAAATTTCTACTAAATTATCTCCTAGATAGAACTTTCCATCATGAATTCTTCTTTGAATTATTCTTGTTCATTCCTCATTGTCAAATTCATAATAAAATAGGAACTTTATTAGGTCATTATCTCTTCAATACTCAAATTCTTGTTTATAACTCATGTCCTAATTATAAATGTTGTCAAATTCCTTAAATGTATTCTCCTCTCCAATATTTTCAAACTTTCTTCTTAAATAACTGCTAACATCTTCCAAATGGAGAATTTTTTTAGGCATTCTTGATAATGCATAGATAGGGTTATCACTTGTATCTCTAACTAGATTAACCTTAAGTTTGGTTCTTTCAACAACATCCACATTATGAATTAATGATCTATTTATAATTGCAAAAGAATTTCATTCGCAACTTTGAGATTTAAGAACAAAAATACCTCTTTAAAATGTGTAACTAGGGTTTTCTAAACTTTTCACTTGCAAATTGTTGAATTCTCCTTCGATTCACTATCAAATTTTTCTTCAAAGATTCTTAACTCTTTACATGGTTGAATGATGCATACAATCATGCTTGCATAACTTATATCTTTCTATAATGATCTCCACATTAATTGTGCAACTACTCAATCTATAAAACTCTTACTCAATTAACAAATTGACTTAATCTTCTTTGCATAGCTTCATGCAATCTCCAAGTGGCTTGCACTCTTAACTAGAGCTTCCTTGAGATCTTCTTAACTTTATGTTAACTGTGCAACTTTGAACTTGACTTCTAAATTATGTTCCATATTTTTGATGCTCTATCTTTAATACAAAAGTAATTAATTCAAATAAGATGAATCATAAACTATAGCTAATTTCAATCTCTCATCAGGTGCATCAAAATACTATTCTTCTAAAACTATATGTGAACTTTCTAGATCATTTTCTTTCACAAATACTTCCTTAAATTCTCCAAAATTCCATTTAAGTGCTTCTTTCTCATTTTTATTTCTATTGTTATCATTTCTTTTGTCATTTATGTTACTATTCCTTTTGTACTTAGGATTCCTATTAAATATATTTTGTCCATTCTGCAAAATCCTTCTATGTGTCCAAAGTTATTGCATAATTGACATGCAGGTGTAATTCTTCTCTAATTAGGACCATTGTGATTGTTTGGTGCTTTGCATTCCTTGTAATGTGTCAAGGTTATTACACTTTTAACATACAATATGGTTCGTTTCTCCATCATTAAATCCACTTTGTGATCTCCTTCTTTCATTACCTGTAGGGTTAGTATCCTTAAAAATTCTAGTGTTTCCATTATTAATATCAAACTTAGGTTTCTTACAATCTACTACTTTATGTCCCAAACACTGACAATTAGAACAATAAAAATTAGTAATAGGTTTGATAGACTTAGATGTGAAATCTCTCTTCATATGACCAACTTCATTTCATATAAAACATCTACCTCTCAATTCATGTTTAACCACCTTAGATAGCTCAACTTGCTCTATTTTTTTTGGTTTATCACATTCCTCTAGTTGATTTACTTGCTCAAATACTTTAGATACCTATGTAGACTTTCTTGTTTCAATCCTATTCTAATCATTTTCCTTACAATCAGGGGTTTCAACAACTGGATTTGGTTCCTTCCCAACTTCAATTTTCTTGGATGATTTTTCTCTAATTAGATATCTAAGACCTATCTTATCATAAGAAGATCTCTAATAAAATAGTTTTTCATCAATTTTCTCACTATTGGAATAAAGCTTCTCTAACTATTTTTTAGCCTAAGTTAACTCTCCTTTCACAATGGTATTTTACTTTTCTAATTTCTCATGCTCTATTCTGACAAACTCTAACTTGGATGTCACTTTTTTCAAATGAGATCTTAGATTTGCATTCTCAGATTTCAGATTTGAATCAAACTTGGAATCATCTTTATTTAAACTCAATTTCAGTTCAACAATCTTCAATTCAAGTTTCAAAATATTATTTTATTTCTTAAGAGTTGCTACCTCATTACTATCACTAGTATGTTCTTTTTATTCTTTTCTATATTTTAGATAATCAATATTATCCTTTAGTTTACCAATGTAATATATTGCATCTTCATACCTTTCTTTTATGTTGTTTTTGTCTTCTGTAAGAAGATTGAAATTTTCTCAAGGGCTTCTTCAAGATTCCTCTTCAAATGTTCCATATACATGGGGATCTTCCTCAAGTTGTTAAGCCTCTTTTGAGTAACTAAGATCTGATACCAATTGTAAAAAATAAATAATACTGAGATGGAGGTGAATTAGTATTCTACAAACTTCTACCCACAATTGGATATTATTAATTACTTTGCAACATCAATAAGAAAGTAAACCAAAAATTTTGAATAGTAAATAAATCCATACACAAAGAGAACTCATAACACCATATTTGTTAACTAGGGAAACATTTTCCAAGGGAAAACCCCGGTGGGGATGGTATCTACAAAATGATCCACTAAACAAAAGAAACTTGTTAAGGATATCAACCCTATTAGGAGTCTATGAATTACATATAGTGTTTCATTCCTTGGTAGAGGAATAGGCTCTATTAAAAGCCTCAACCCTATTATGAATTGCTTCAACCCTATTAGGAGTTGGTAGTACAATTACATTTGTATGCAAGAAGAGCCCACTGCCCAAATATGTAATTATACAATGTAGTTCCTTTATACAAAATAAAGATAGATACAAAAAGCTCTTACTATTGTACTTTTTATTCCTTCTAATCATGTATCAAAATTCAAATCATGTAAGGCTCACATAGCACGCATATAATCCTTACATAAGCTTGCATATTACTTTCATGTTGTTACAATCACCACACAACTTTGCAAGTTATGATTCCTTACTTATACCTTTACTTTAAAAAAATTATTTTCCATTTGGCCTTGATGCTTCCACAAACTTGAAAAAGTGAAATATTAACACTTTCCCTCATAGGGTTAACACCGAAGATGTCATCCCTAATTAGTTAAGTAATTATTTAGTAAGCATAATAATTGCTTAATGATTTATTCCTCTGATCCTATTGTGCTTTATTCTACTCTATTTACTATCTTTATTGTTGTTTGACTTGTAACTCCATTTTTACTATTTTTATTGATCTAGACACTTAGGTGGGTCATTATGACACTCCATTCTACCTATCCTTAACTATGCATGAGCTAATTATCACTGTAGACTTTACAATATCAAAAATCATCTATGTACTAATATTAAAATTTTCTAACACTTAAACAGTTTTATGTCTCTAATCATGGAATCTTTAACATTAAATTATATCATCTCTTAAGAGAGATGTGTTATCATCAATTACAATCCTTTACTTAACTCACTTAGCCATATTTCCAATAGTTCATTGTGTAGCCAAAACTTCATGTTGTAAATCCCACTCAATACAACCTTAATCCATTCAATCTTGAAATTTCGTGGGAACTCTAGGGCATGAGTTAACCATTTCCTCTCAAAAATTTTGAATTCCTCCCTTTGAACTCCTTTATCACACAATTTCTCATAAGATTATTGAATTTCATAGTCATCTACTTCTCCAATTTTACACATGTAGCAACTCTACACATTGTGTATCATGATTACCTTGGGTGGTATTGAGGATAACTAACCTCTACTTCTTGACTCTTTCCTATAGATGATGAAGCTATCATTTTTCTCTTTGCCAGGGTACATAAACTTTCTTCCTCTAGCACTCCTTCAATCTACACTCGATCAATCTTCTTGTTTTAGATATGCTTTCTAAATCACCTTAAGATCTCCTATTTTCCCAAATCACTCTATTCTCTCAAATTTTTTATACAAGATATAAAATAGTGCCTTCAAACTTTGATATATACTTCATTTTGCTCAATTTAAGTTCACCATTAATCTTGTGTACTCAGGTAGGTGGAAACCAACTTTCTCAATCAATATTGTTCTTTTGAACTAGGTCTTCACTATGTCTCTTCCATCTAACTTGGCCTCCACGTTATTTTAAATTATGAAGTACTTGGTCCATATTGCAATGCTTGATCAATATAGACAATTTTATTGATGTTAGACACTAATTGTGTATATGATTCTTTTACAATGGTCCTTTCATAGATCTGCTCTTATGCATCTCTACCTATGAGAATATGAACTTTAGCACATGTTATGTTAGGAACTAATGTAAGATGTATCATTAGATATATAGTTCCATACATACCTTTCTCACTTAGTTTGAGATGATGTGATTACCTTCTCCACTAGATTGGGTGATGTCAACTCTATTTGCTCAACTACTTCCATCTTCTATCTTTTTCTTCCATTTTTTATTCATCTCCTTTCTTATTTGATCAATGTCCACTTAGGCTTTACTCTTGATGTTGTATTTTTTTGTTGGTACATGACTTCTACAATATTTTCTTAAATGTCCAAACTTATTAAATTTGGAGTATACATTGTTAGGTGCATCTAGTTCTACCTATGATTGTCTATGATCTCCATTCATATTCTCTATGTCCATACTTCTAATAGTTGTAACAATATCCTTCAAATCTAGTTATAGTGGGAACATTTTTCATTCTTGAACTACATTCATGTATTTGATGTCCTTTCTTCTAGTAGTAAAAATAATAACTAGTAAACTTACGTTTAGGATTTTGCATACCATTTTTTCTTCAAAAAATGTTTGCACTATGACCAAGCTTTCCACAGTGATAACATGTGGGTTTACCCTTTGATTTTGCATTTCTCGTTCCTCCATTTTTGAATGATTCTTGTTGTTTGGTAAATGAATGGCCTAGTCCAAAAGTTCTACCAAATGACCTCATAAGTTCTTTAAAGTATTTCATTGCTTCATTTGGATTATTCAATGTTTCCACATATTCTTTTTTAGTTTTTAGCTCATTCTTCATTAGATTCTTCTATGATATTATATTTTCTCTTTCCACATCTTTTTTTTTCAACTCTTGATTTGCAAGAATCAATTGATTCATCATGTCGAGTTAAGTGTTTGTGATCTTTTACACATCAGATATCCTTTCTTCAAGTCTAGTTTCCATTAGCCTTAAATTGTCTTCCTTGGAAACAACCTTGTCTTCCTTAGCGTTCTTCTTTTTCTCAATCACTTCACATATCCTTACTGATTGAATCTCATATTCCCTTTTTTAGTCCTTTGGACTCTTCAATTAGAAGTCTATTATTATCTAGTAGATTTGGAAATGATGAGTCTTTTGAATTTACTATTTCAAATAGTCCTTTAGTTTCAAATTCTTCATGAGAAAATTGTTTGTCTTGAATTGAAAATTCATTTCTCCCTTTTAGGGATTTCTTTAGATCTTGTCTTGTTGTCTAAAGTTTCTATAGTAGGAGTTGGATGTCAATCACATGCTTATCAAAAGTTTTTCCCAATTTAAAAGCCTCCATCTCTAAGATCTAAACTCCAAGTTAAACTTCTCCAAGATAACTTAGCTTTGATACCAATTGTTGGAAGTCTAAATTGGAAGCCAAGATATAGAGAGGGGGAGGAGGAGTGAATTATGATATGTAACACATGACCTTTTCAAAAATTCTATAATTTATTTACCATATTTTCTATCTCATATCTAATTTCTTATGTATGTATAAATTATATAATTAAATTGAAATAGCATATAGATATAATCTATCAATCACATGCATGAAAAGTAATCACATAATGAAAATATTTTTCTTACCTAGAAAAACTTCAAAATGAAGGTAAAACTAGGGTGGGGATGACACCCACAAATCTTCACTACTACGATAATAAAGTTAACTTATTAGGGTTACAATTGTGTTTGACCATATATAATGATCTACCCTATGAGGGCTCTACCCTATTAAAAGCCTTTGAGACTATTAGATCTCACCCTATTAGAGAATTTCACACTTACAACTACGTAAGGACTTTGTTATGAGATCTACAAAGATCTGTTAAGACTACTTTGTTAAGAGATTTACCCTGACTCAATCTATTAAAATTGATTCAGTACCCAATCCTCATTTTTCTCTAATAAGTTGATGTTGAATCTCCTCTTTCCAATCATATCTCCAATCTCTTGATCTGATATATAGCCTTTCTTCCTTCATTACTTAACTAGGCCACTTGCTCTATTTTGGAATAAAAGAAATCTTTTCACTTTTTTGAAATGTTCACACATTCATACTTGAATCACATGAATATCCTTTTTTTCTCCTTAGTATATTACTTATTCACTATCAATATCAGCACACTCATCATACAAAACTAGTTCAAATTATGTCCTATTTAAAGATTTCATAAAGAGTTTTCTAGATGCTTCCTTGTTTCGCCTCTCAATGTGATTCATTTTTCATAGAACATAGGGATTTATGATCCACATCATAAAATGTTTAAAACTTGTTGTAAAAAACTCTACAATTATTAAATATCTTTTCCATGTTAGCTTGAAATGGTTTACCTAAAAAATTTCATCATTCTTGATTTCAATGTAAATTCTATGTTGCTCGCCACTTACTATTTTTGACAGTTCACACTCACTATATATTGATGTTGATGCTCAATATTTTCTATGCTTGGTACCTTCTTTGTAATTCAACTTCAATTTTATTGAATTTTTTGGTTAATATAAAACTCAAATTACATTGATAATTCTTGTCAACCATATACTTCCTTGGCTCCTATAGCACTCATTTTATAAGTGTTTATATATAAGTTTTTACATGACTTAGCCTATATAGAGTAGTTCAATTATAGTGATGACTATCTGACTTTTCGTAGTATATGACTAAGAGGTTAAGACTAATAGACAAGAAAAGTTAGAGATACCAACAAATAAAGATAAACTTGAAAAATGTAGATTTGGATAATGAAGAGGACATCAATGATGGTACAAAATATCTTGCTGACACAATCCACAAAATGGTTCAAAAAAGTGAAGATCAAACTAACACTATTATGATTGAAGATGAACCAGAGGTTAGCCTAACAAAGGATGTGCCACATGAATAAAATTTCACTATTAAACATAAGTGCCAAAAACAAGGGGAAAATGATTATGATCAAGTGTGAATATCTTGTAAGAGGAAATGTCAATGTTGTATATATTATGATATGGATATAAATAGCTCTAGATAGATTTTTTTTATTGGAGTATTAAGGTGATAGAGTTTGTTGATCTAATGTTGAATAAAGGATTTTTGAAAAATATTATGAAAATATAAGTTATAGATTGAGCTATAGGTATGGAGCACACCCTAAGGGGAAGAAAAACATTTTGAAGATTTTTTATGTCATATTTTTTTTAATCATGGTACATGTTTTTACCACTACTATCAAAGGGGGAGATTGTTGACCCTAAAGTAAATCTTAATATTGGTTATTAGTGAAAAATACTTAGTCATTTACAAGGTATATTTCATTAGTCAACACTACAATTCAGCCACAATGAAGGATGAGTTGTCATGAGTATAAGTATAGAAGCTCAATATGTGTCAATCAAATAATAGTCACTACGCATTTAGTGGTTGCTAAGCTATCCAAAGGACAATATGGGATACAAGTTGAGTTCCATATGCACCTATTAATTCAAAGAGGAAAAATTATAATTTGAGCATAGTATATATCATGGACAAGAAAAAAAAAAAAAGAATGACTAAGCATCAAAGGTTATATGTGTCAAGTTATGCAGCTTGTGCATATGAGTCTGGAATGGCACAAAATCTTATGTAAACCATTTTTTTGAGCATGAAGCACATTTCTATGATGGAGGTGAAGAAAAAGGAGATAATTACTCCTATAATTTCATATTACTAACCCTATGTAGTCTAAAGAACCAATTAGAAAATTGGAAAGCTTAAGGAGCAAAAAGAATGCATGACAATCATTGATTTTGATCTAGAAGTTACTTAACATGGCTATTTAAGTAGGGTTTCTAGGTTTCATATGTTTTTGTGAGTTGGGGGAATTCATATATGTGAAGAGAAGGGAGAATAAATGAGTTGTGAAGGACTAAAGGGGACTGAAAAGTGTACTGGAGAGTTATTGCAAATTAGTCATAGTGAGGTGATCATATATTGAAAAGAGAATAACTGTTATTAGCAATTAATGGAGACTAAAGAATCAAGATACTATTGTGGTGCAAAAGTACCCTCAAATTCATCCATTTCAAGAACACCATATGGATCAAAGATAAAGGGTTAGGGTAGTAGTTGGATCTTGAATCCAATGTTAGGAATGATGTCCTATTTGTAAGGCAAGGTGATAATAGGTGTGTTATAAACCTAGTTGTCTACTTTAGCCACCTTTGGACAATTTTTAAGTTATAATGGGATAAAGTAGTCTAGGAGGATAAATTAAGGTTGAAAATTTTTCCTATCATTTCTAAGATCATGAGTGGAGTTTAGGCTTAGAGGTTTATAGGTTTTTTAAATAGTTGAGAACATTTTCAAAAAAAAGTTGTCAAAGTTGTCAATGTTGCATAATGCAACTTTTGCAAAATGAGAAAGATTTGAATCCTAATGTTCACAACCATATTGTTTTGTTGGAGCTACTTTGAAATTGTTAAATAAGTTTGATAAAACTTTCTCCAATAGAGGAGGAAATCAATAAAATTCAACAGTTTTCTTGTAGAATCTACCTAAAAATCTAGTTGTACAAAATTGTACGAATGTCTATGCATCATTGAAGGATTTGAAAATTTGGCCTAGTGTATTATGAGATTTTTTTAAGTGGTTTTAAGTCCTAAAAATATATAGAAAAAAAATTATCCATTTTTGTGCAGTTGTTGGTTGTAGGAAGGCCCTAACTATGGTTTCGAAGCAAAATTCCTCTTTCCTAGAGACTCCACCGTGGGAAAATTCTAATCATTGGTGGAAAGAAATGGGGGAAGACGTAATTAAAAAAAAAATCTGTCTCAAATCAAGAGGCAGATGATGGAAGGAGAAAACACTAAACCCTTTGGACAAACATCTAAATGTAACTGTCCAGAATTGGGTTTTTAAGGCACAACTCAACCCAAGGGTGGAGTAGAAGTCTAAATCCTTGGATTTAGATGTTTTATGAGATTAATAAAGTGTTCCAATTATTTTTATTGGAAGGTAATTTTAAATTAAAGTAATTTCTTTGTAAAAGTGACATAATAGCTCTATTATGCCTAATGGAGAATTGAAGACAACTGGAGGTAAGTGATTAGTTAGGAGTCCTAACTTGGAAGGCATTGTTGATTAGTGGATTGAAGACTTTGGAAGTGGTAAAAACTTTATATGGAGGATTTTTATGTAAGTTTCCTTCAAAAATCCATGATTTCTCCTTGTAGTCCTATATAGAGATTTGGGTGTGTTTTATAACCATTCTTGTGGAATCTTGCATTTGTCCAACGTTTAAGACTTATGTCTTAGTATTGATTGAGTTAGTATTCCATCCCTAAAATTTTTTATCTTAGGTTGTGTCCTATCATTCTATAAATATTTTGTAGAGTAAGAAGAAGATTTGGTCTAGTGATTGTGAGTTGTGGGAACTATTGTCAGAGCCCTAGATTGTACTGGGAAAAGTGGTATTATGAACCCCTAAGTCACCAAATTTAATATAGTTTGGGGCTCTACTCCAATTAATATCAGAGTAACTAGTAGATATTTGGAGAAAGATAAAGTTGTAATCATGTCAAATGGTGGAGATGAAAATGATCTTTCAAAGAGGATGACCAATGTTGAAATACTAAGGGTGGTGAAGAAGCATGATGTAGAAAGAAAGTTGATGAAGAAAGAAATGGAAAAACCTAAAAAATAAGTCAAGAAAGGATATAATGGCAACTCTAAGATTGAGAAGTAGGTGAGTCTTGAATAAACCCCTTGGCAGTAGGTTGCTCCTAAAGACTTTGATCGCCATGGAGAGAAGGACCATGGACACCAAACTTGATCTTCCTCATTATAGTGGGAAGATGAATCTAGAGGATGTAATGGATTGGATTGATGCACTCACTAGTCTCTTTGACTATGAGGAGATAGAAAAGCATTAAAAAGTTAAGATAGAAAAATCCAAGTTGAAGGGGTCAAATATAACCTGGTGGAATCTCACTCAAGCAAAGAGGTGAAGATGGAAAAGATTCAAGTAAGTACATGGAAGAAGATGGTAACCTTGGTAAAGGAAGCCTATATACCTGAGGATTATGAAATTCTACTTCAAAAGAAGAGACATAGTTTAACACAAAAGGAGATGGATGTCTCAAGTTACACTGAGGAATTCCATAAGCTTACTATGAAATCTAAGTTAGTGGAACTAGAGTGTGTTAAGCTTTCTAGATGTATGCAAGGTTTGAGGATGAATATCCAAGATGAGTTAACTCTATGTTCTCCTAACATAGTCTAGAAATGATTTCAATTGGAATTTAAAGCGCAAGAAAATATCAAGAGGAAGAAAGATCAAGGTGGAAAAGGAAGAGGCCAGAGAGACTTTGGTAATAGAGGAAGAGGGTCAAGCAGTGGTAGAGGACAAACTCCTAGAAATTTTGGAGAAACCAGTCAGGAGAACTCCTTTGGTGAGAATAGTTCTAGGGCATCCCATAGAAGGAGAATAGGATTCAATGGGAAGGATTGGAGGGAGATCATCAAGACCTCCACTATGTTATAGTTGTAACCAACTAGGGTACTTGGCATCTAAGTGTCTAGAAAAGGAAAGAAATCAAACTTAGAGAAGGGAAAATGTAGTCAAAGAAGAAGATAATCAAGAGGATGATGCACAAGGGTCTTATGTAGCACTTGAGAAGGGAGAATCTCCTATGATGAGAAGGACACTATTGAATGCTCTAAACACTCAAGAACCACCATAGAGAAAGAAATTATTTAGGACAAATTGCAAGTGTGGAGACAAGGTCTACAAAATGTTGATTGATAGTGGGTCTACAGATAACCTGGTATCTAAAGAAGCAATAAAGAAATTGAAGTTGAGAAGGGTGTCACATTGATGGGGACACAACCCAAGCACAAAATGGACACAACACGAAAGGGAAAATTTTATTAACTATGAAAATGTGCTAGTACACATAGTGCAGAGAAAAAAAACTCCAAAACATGCCTTATGGGCTTACAATAGCATAAATCTAGAGATAATTTCTTCTCCCAGTACCTTCTCTCAAACTCCACTTCAAACTGCCTTTTACAATGCCAGAAATGTCCTTAAATAGACCCCAAAGGGTTAAGGATTAGGAATTCATTCTAGAAACTACTACTTGGCATCCACTGCCAAAATGGAAGGCTCCAAAAGTCACTTTAGAAGTCGGTACAAAATTAGAAGAATCCATAAATGGTAGCCAAACTTCTGGAAGGCATAACTTTTGAACCGTAGCTCTGATCGACAAACCATTTACATTTCTGAAAAGCTCTCGGAGTGCTCTATAGCCCTATGGGCCAACTTTTCTCATCTCCCATTTTTTGGCCCTGTACGAGGTCATTTAATGCCTCAAACCTAACTTTGAAGCATTCTTAGGAGGTCTCCAGAAATTGAAAAACTGTGATAACTTTAAAACTGTCTAGCCTTTTGACCTAATTCTTTTTCTGGAATGTTCTAAATTATAATTTTAATCCTTCCTCCAATTTACACCTTTTGATTCACCATAATTATGGCATAGTTACATAGTCCTATTTTTTGACATTTACACGTATCCCAAGGTGCTTAAATACTCTAACCTAGAACACTAATAGTAGAACTATGAGAGTTGGAACCTTTAGTTGACCCAAATGGGTATCCAAAAATGAAAACACATGAAACACAAACTATATCTAGGTACATTTTTTTGGGTGACACAAGATTGCCCTTATACCTCTGGATGCTCCTGCATCACACATCCAAACCCTTACAAGGTGTCATGGCTCACAAAGAAACAAAAAAATATCATAGAGGAGCAAGCTTGGGTCAAAATCCAACTTGGGAAGTACAAAGACGAAGTCCTCTATGACATTGTTCCAATGGATACCTACCATTTTCTACTAGGGAGACCTTGGAAATATGATGTCGAAGATCACCATGATGGAAGGTTGAGCACATAAAAAATCAACTAAAAAGGTGAAAAGGTAACTCTATTACCCCTGATAGAAGAATAAAAAGATTTAAAAAATTTATTTGTATATGGAAAAGAGTTTTTAAAAACCTTGGAGGAAAAGGCCCCATGCTATGCCCTAGTGATTTTTCCTAAAGATGACAAACCTACCAAGGATGTGAAAGAAGTAAAACCCTTGAGACATGTAGGCCCTAAAGAATTTTTAGACCTACTAGACTAGTATAAGGACATTGTCACCAAAGAATTGCAAAATGAGTTGCCCCCAATTAGAGATATAAGCCACAACATAGATTTGATCCTAGGAGCAACCTTTCCCAACAAAGAAACATAAAAATTAACTCTAGAGTAGAATAAGGAAATGATAAGATAGATACAAGAACTCTTGGATAAAGGTTTGATAAAAAAAAAGTCTCAGTCCTTGTGTAGTACCTTCCCTTTTAGCCCCTATGAAGGAAGGCACATGGAGACTATGCACTAATTCTAGAACCATAAATAGAATCACAATTAGTTATAGATTTCCTATGCCTATAATAAAGGACCTATTGGATCAACAAGAGGGTGCAAGTTACTATTATAAGATAGATTTGAAGAGTGGCTATCATCAAATAAGGATTAGGGATGGTGATGAGTGGAAAACTACATTTATCAAATGCTCCAAGCACCTTCATGAGACTCATGAATAAGGTGCTCAAACCATTTCTTGGGAAATTTTTCATAGTGTATCTTGATGACATTCTTATTTTCACTAAGAGTAAGGAGGAGCATTTAGAACATCTTAACTTGGTTTTGAAGAGGTTGCATGAAGAAAAGCTTTTCATAAATTTGGAAAGATGGGTTTTTATGTAGGCAGAACTCATTTACTTGGGATTTTTATATCTCAAAAGGGAACATCAAAATGGACCCTAAGAAGGTAGAAGCCATCTTGAATTGGCCTTCTCCTAGGACCATAACTAAGGTTAGGATTTTTCATGGACTTGCTTCTTTTTATAAAAGGTTCATTAGAAACTCTAGTCAGTTATGTGCTCCTATCACTAGTAAATTTGGACCCAATTTTTCACCAATTTTGGTTGAATTTTGACCAAGGTTCATCACTATTTTTCTCGTCAAAATTTGAAACAAAATAGGAAGAATGTGTACAAGAAATACTTGGTTTAGTGTCAAGGAATTCCTGAAGAAGAATCTGTATGGACGGATGAACAAGAAATATAAAAGCATGGCTTAACTTTGCAAGACCTCATCTCAAGAGGACTTGAGATCAATGCACCCCAAGAGTATTGTACAGGAGCACCCTCAAATTTATCCATTTCAAGCACACCAAATGGATCGAAGATAAAGGATTAGGATAGTAGTTGGATCTCAAATACAATATTATAAATAATTTCTTATTTGTAAGGCAAGGTGACAATAGGCGTGTTATAAACCTAGTTATCTACCTTAGCCACTTTTGGATTATTTTTAAGTTAGAATGGGGTAAGATATTCTAGTAGACTAAATAAAGGTTGAAATGTTGTATTAACCTTTATAAGATCCTAAGTGGAGTTTAGGCTTAGAGTTTTATAGGTTTGTTGAATACTTGACAAGTTTTTCAAGAAAAAGTTGTCAATGTTGCATAATGCAACTTTTGCATAAAGTGCAATATTTGAATCCCAACATTCACAACCATCTTAGTTAGTTGAAACTACTTGGGAATGGTTAAATAAGGTTGAGAAAACTTTTACCAATAGAGAAGGAAATCTATTGTAAAGCATTTTACTAAAATCAATAGAATTCAGTTGTTTTCCTATAGAATCTACCTAAAAATTTAGTTGTATGGAATTTTATGGATGTATATGCATCACTAAAGGATTTGAAAAGTTGGTCTAGTGTCTGATGAGAGTTTTCCAAGTGGTTTGAAGTCCTAAAAATTGATAGAACAAAATTTATCCATTTTTGTGTAGTTGTTGGTCATAGGAAGGCCCTAAGAGGGCTTCAAAGAAAAATTCCTCTTTCCTAGAGACTCCACCATGGGAAAATTTTGAGCCTTGGTGGTGACGGGACTCAAAATTATATTCCTATTTTGAGTACCATTCTAAAATTTTGGGTCAATTTGAGCCCCTATAAGATCTTTTTGTGCATGTGTACTTGATTGTCTTTTTGAGGCCTATGAGGTGTTTTATCTTTCTAACACCTTGAATTTAGCATATCCATGTGTTCTATAATGAAAATTTTCATTTTGAGTCACTTTGTGAAGCATCTTTTTGAGCATTGTCTAGATCTGCATTTTTGCATAAGTGTTAAACAACAAGAGGAAGCCTAGCTTGCACCTAGTTATGTTTCATGACTCACCACTCTTGGAGTATTCAATACACATATTAGAGAACTTATGTTTTAGTTTTCAAGTCATTTTGATATGTTTTGACTAGGTTTTGAATCTCTCAAAGTTGGTTGTTTACTATTGTCATGTTGATGCATATTTCTCAAAATTTTGGGAGGCCCTATTTGATCAATTATATCATTGACCCAATTGACAAAAAGAGGAAATTCCTTGTGCATTTCATTATAGAGGTTAGACACTTTCTATTTTTTAGATTTAAGCCCATTAAAACTCCATTTCAATAGTTTTCAAATGCAATTCCAAATGTAATTTGTGAAGTTTTACTAGTGCCAAAAAAAGTATAGATTGATCAGTACCCCTATTCGAGCTCTCATAACTTTGAATCTGTGATAGATGAGATCAAATGGATTGTTCCACTATGCTCTACTCTAAAAATAATTTAACTGGTATAGTTTTTGGCTCTTGACAAATCCATCTACACATTTTTCTAGGTCCATTTTGTTTGTAAAATTCAATGACCTACCAGTATTCCTTGTTCTGCAAATTTGAGTAGCCCACTTTGACTACTTTCATAATTGCACCTAGTTATTCGTCATGTGTCCAAATCAAAGATTCATACTCTCCTCATAAAAGTGAACTAATTTTCCAGTTTTTGTGCCCCCAAGTATCTATTTAACCTATTTTCAAAGCCAAAACCAAATACATTTTATGGTTTTCTAACATGTTTGTTTGCAGGCATTTTCATGAAGGCCACTTTGATGGTCAATATCTTTTGACCCTGATGTTTTCATGATACAAAATCTGACAAGATGAGAATTTGTAAACCAGAGAATTACTATGCAAGCTTTTAGAGCTCAATTAGGTGTTTCAAACAATTTTAAAGCCAACCAATGGGCCTTCCTATCAAAGAATCACAAGTTGAAAAAATAGAATGAAATCAGTTTTAAATGATCAATTAGTTGTCAATTTTTATTTTAATCAAAGCCATGGGATTGATTTATTAGTTTTAAATGGTTAGGTGTTTCACTCTGATTTTTTTTAGCTAGACCCATTTTTTGGGCCTAACCGACATCACCAGAACAATAAAGCGTTAGGAAATTGAGGGTGCTCAAAAGATAAATTATGATGATCTTAATCATTATGATAAAAAAATCTATACATGTTTCTTGTATAGTCTTTTTGAAGGTTAGTGATAAGATTTGGCATTGGCACCTACTAAGTAACCATATTTTCAACACTTTCCACATTGAAGGTATGAAATGTAAAGTGACAACATGATTTTGAGGATTTTTTGTGATAATTTTGGTCATTATATTGGTTCAATGCAAAACATTCATTTTTACTTAGGAGTAAAGGGATATGAGGTATCACATTTAGTGATAATGAGAAAGGGGCATTGAATATATTAGGTGTAAGTTGGTTATGTCAAAAGTTTTATTTTCTAGAAGTTCTTTCTATCTAGTTAGCTACATCTTCGACAAGGGGCATGGTGTTATGCAATTCTTTTTCTAGATAAGAAGGTGTTGTCCCTACTTGTGAGAATTTTTAACTCCCTCCACCTACATTTATCTTGAACTACTCGATGAAGTCTCTTGCACCTCTAGTCTATGATCGATGGGAAAATACACTAGTAGAAAATCAATAAAGAGGATATCAAGTTCCATTATTTGGAAGGACTCCAAGATTTGCACACCTTTGCAATCCCCTGTATGGAGGAATAAAAGGAAGACTGTACCCATGATTGACGTGTGGACCTGAGGGAGGATCAGTTTAAATGTTGGGAAGTGAAAAGTATAAGTGTGTCAATGTCATATTGAGGAGCATACAAATTGAATATGCATCATCATAACCTTAGAATCCTGCAAAAAACTTGTGTACATCCAGAATGCCCAATATAAATTCCACTACATCAAGAAAGAATTGTAGATTCTTCAAACTAAAAAGATCAACTTATCAACATGACAATAATAATGAGTCTCCTCCATCTTCATTAGATGAATCTACTCAATCAAAACAAGGTTTAGTAGAAGATGATGGTATACAAGATATAAGTCTACCAATACCTTCTTTAGTCTTGAAGGCTTTGGAGGCAAGGGGAGTTGGGTAGAGGTCTAAAACAAAAAGACCAGAGAGGGTAACTTCAACTTCATCAGATGAATCCATTAAATCAAAACAAGTTTGAATTGTTGTAGATGATTTTTATTCCTCATATGGGGTTTCTATAATAATCTTTACCAAGTTTTCCAATACATGGATGTTCAAACAATTTTCAACATTCAATTTCCTTTATGGTTGCACTCAGTCACTTTTATGATTTATGATGGAAGCACTTCTAGTTACTAGATCACATATTCCCTAAATATTTTCTATAATTATCTGTTATAAAAAATCTTCAACAAGATTGAAATACAGTTTCTAGTAGGAGAAATCTTTGTTAAAGGGACTATATCTTTTTCTAGAGAAAGCATAGACCTACACAAAGTGAATGTTGTAGTGCATGTGGAGGCCCTTAAGGTAGGAACTAGAGTCCATGGCAAAGAACAAGGAGTAGAGCACACAAGGTTATAGGGTACGCCATTGGAGATGAGGGGGCACCACCATTGAACTACTGAAAGAAGAAAGCCCAAGTTATAGGGTTATTATCAAAGAAAAGACTTAATCCCACATTGTGGATGGGAGATTCCCCTTGGTTGTTCTAATACATCCAAGGGAAAATGATGATTTTCTAAATATTTCTCTCTTTATGACATGAGAGGAAGTTCTTGTGGGCCCCAAGATCATCCAAGTTGAACAGAAATATTATTTTAGGTGCCAAACTATAGGAAAATAGTGATGAAGAAAACAAGTAGAAATTTTCATGAGTTCAAAAGTTTGAAAATGAATTCTTACAATACTACAAGGTAGTCATAAGGTCAAGAGATGTAAAAGATTAGTAATCCAATGCTACAATTGTTGTGTGATTGGGAAATGATAATTTGAAGCTTAAAATGATACGATTCATTATAAGATTGGGTCATTGTAAGATTGTGAGGAAGAAATTTCAAGGTTAAGATCTTTAAATTAAGAAGATGTTGGGTTGAGATGGTGAATGAGAAATTGATAAGTGGTTCCTAAGGATTGGATGGATAAGGTTAGGTATAAAATGGTATTAAAATTCAATTGTCTCTCCAATCTGCATGCACATCTAAAGTTGAAGTTGAAGATTTAAATAAAATTGATTTATTATATAGTTTAGACTATAAAGTTTTCTAAAATTTTCAACCATTTAAAAGCCTAGTTCATGGCATAGAGCCTAATTTTTCAAATACACACCAAAGGAGAAATTTTTATTAGAAATGTGGAGTATAATATATCATCAAAACTAGGAGAAACTAAATATTCCATTTTCATAGTCAAAATTTACATAGGTCTTTAGTAGTAGAAGGTACAAGAAATTTTGTAATACTAAGGTACAATAGCAAGTGGAAGAGCTTTAGGTGAACAAATGGCAGTATCATATATGCTCTAGGAGTTTCTTCCTATCTATATATTTCTCTTCTTTTCTCATTGTAAGGGTTCCAGTTTTTGTTGAAAC
This sequence comes from Cupressus sempervirens, assembly GCA_028749045.1. Taxonomy (NCBI): domain Eukaryota; kingdom Viridiplantae; phylum Streptophyta; class Pinopsida; order Cupressales; family Cupressaceae; genus Cupressus; species Cupressus sempervirens. Next base: position 470,831,855 of record CM053788.1, read on the forward strand.
TAGTTTCAGTTAGTATGATACCACAAGGTTGGTTCTAGTCTTTTGAAGGTTTTCCATGACGATGATTCCACCATTCTCAATATTTTCCTCTATATGAACATCATTGTAATTTATTATAAGAATTTTAGATATTATAGTCATTTGTTGTGTATTTTCTAAATTTTTGCATACATTTGATGTATTGGTTTCAAGGAAATGGATATAAAGCTATGTTGAAAGGTTCGGTCTAAACCTTGTCTCCTTTTCATAGGTTTGTATATTTTTGGATATATGTACAAGGTGAATATTGTCTAGTTGTAGCTTGGCTTTGAAATTGTTTTTTGTTGGGTCAAGGACTTGAGTAAATTGCTTGATATGTATTGATAGAACTATAGGGATCATAGGAGGATTTGATAAGTATGCATTTCATTTTGAAGATACATGTGTGTTTTCAAGGTGAATGGATAGATCCGATATCTAAATATATGAGTATACTTTGGGTATCCTTATATATGTTCTGACTTATTTAATGCCCAATGGATAAGGGATTGATCAACATAGAGATTCCATATTTATTATTGTTTTATATGTAGGTTATGTTGATTCAATCTTTAATCAAATGTATTTTCCCTTTCTATTTAGGACCTAAAAAGAGTTTCCCTCACTTATTTTATCAAATTCATGAGTTATGTTCTTATTTCATATCCATGATTGTTTGCATAAGCATAAAAGAAGTGAAGTTTTATCTACTTTACATAGATTCAAGTGTATGTTTTTGGATATTGGTGCCATATGAATGAATCTTAGGTTCACCCACCTAGGTCTTACTAAGGTTGAAGTAGAAGGAGTATAGCCTTGTAGTTGGCCCTAGTGTCTAAATAGGTACATTGGACATGGGAATTAGCTACCCCTAGGTGTATGTGTTCTTATCACTGGGTTATTAAAAAAATGTTAATTCAGGAGCCAACAAGTGGAAAAAAAGGATGGAGGATGTACTTTAACATTTTGAGCTCTTAGATTAGTGGGCAGAAGATGGAAGGAGAAAACACTAAACCCTCTAGATAGGTATCTAAATGTGATTGTCCAAAATTGGGTTTTTAAGGCACAACTTAGCCTAGGGGTGGAGTAGAAGTCTAAATCCTTGGATTTAGATATTTTGTGAGATTCGTTAAGTGTTCCAATTGGATTTATTGGATGTTTATTTGAAATTCAAGGATTTTCTTTATGAAAGTGACCTAATTTTCTATTAGTGGATAGAAGACTTTGGTGGTGGTTAAGATTTTCTATGGAGGAGTTCCATGTAAGTTTCCTTGAAAATTCCATGATTTCTCCTTGTAGCCCTATATAGAGATTTGGGTGTGTTCTAGAACCATTCTTGTGGAATCTTGTGTTTTCCCAACATTTGAGATTTGTGCTTTAGTGTTGATAGAATTACTATTCCATCCCTAAAAAAATTGGTTTTAGGTTGTGTCCTATCATGCCATAAAGGTGTTGTAGACTAAGAAGAAGATCTAGTCTAGTGATTGTGGGTTTTGGGAACTATTGTCAGAGCCCTAGATTGTATTGGGAAAAGTGGTATTGTGAAACCCTAAGTCACCAATCTAAATATAGTTTGGGGCTTCACTTTACATTGCTTTCTAATCATTGTATTGGGTGAATCTCTTTACAAAGTGGTCCTAAGAGGCCTATTATAAATATTCGAATAGAGTACTCAATTAGTTGTGAAGTTTAAATCCTTTTGTAGCCCTAATAGAAATTCTTTCACTATAGTAGTGAATATTTTGTGAGTAACATCCCCACCACATTTTTACCTTCACCTTGAAGGGTTTCTAGATTACCAAATCTTGTGTCATGATTTTTTTTACTTGTATATTTGTTATGTGCATGCTAGTAGATGTTAGATCTAGTATTACATCTTGTTACATGATATTGCATGATTGAAGTCACACAAGATTAAGATTAATGAGGTGTATGATGAATTATGTTTAGTATAGTTTATGTTTGAAGTGGTAAAATTTTTTGGAGATCTTGATTCACCCCTCCACTCCCCCCACCCCTCTTAGCATCTCACTTTTCAATTAAGATTCCAATAGAAACTCCTAGAAAGAGAAGAATTATGAGATAAACTATAGAGGTGGATATGTAAGAATCATATGGTGATGAACAAGATTAAAAAACCTGAAGATGAGTCAATCTTGGGGGAGAGAAGGTATTCTAAGTTGAGAAAAAAAAAGAACTATAATGAAGAGCATAATGAGGAAACCTTGGATATTCAAAATGATGTTAATTACAATACTCAAGTGGAGGAAACTCTAGAAAAGATGGGTAACAATAGTACAAAAGATGAGGAATATAAAGTAGAATATGTTTAAGACATTGAAGACGAGTAACATGAATCGTAGGAGGCTCATATTAAGGTTGAATTGGGAATTCAAGATGAGGTCAAGCTACCCATGTCTTTAGAGAAAAAGGCTAGTACACAAAAAGATAACCCAATGACTATACAAAATAGGATAGACATTATGGAAAATGATCTCAATTCGAATATTTTAGATCTTTAGGACCAAGTTGATATACATAATAAGCAGTATGTTGTGGCTATTACTAGTATCAAGCTTGGGGTGGAAATTTCCTCTAGTTGTAGGGTCTAGAAAGAAATTTCCTCTATTTAGCACCATTACTAGAAAAAAATTGTTTCTAATTTGGGTACATAAATAGGATATGATGTTATTATTTATGGAAAAATATAGCTAACATCAAATCAGTGAATCTTGGAGAGTTGTGAGATGTAAACTTAGAAAATTGTCTTAGTGTCATAAAGTACATTTGTTAGCATAGGAGCCTTTTTGGCTAGAAAAGTTCACATAGGAATTTTTGGCATGTGTAAACTTACTTTGAAGAAGAACATGTAAGGATGACATGTAAAAGAGCACAACTCTATACAGACATTATGGATAGAGAATATTTTTTTTTTTACAATGACAAAATTGAGTAGACAAAACATGGTAACTAATATGAGATCGATTATTTTGTATTAATTTTTTTTATAAAAGAAATTAACTAATTAATTAGGGATGACATCCTAGATGTTAACCCAAAAGTAGAAAGATTCAATTTTGTATTTTGGCAAGTGTGTGAATAGAAAAAGGCCAACATTTAAAGAAATAAGGTATAAAGGAAAAAAAATTGGATATGAAATTGTGAACAAGTGTGTGAACTTGAATGCGAACTTGTAGGTGTTTAATGCTATATTTTGTGATGTAAATTATGATGTATTATCAGAAAAGTTTGAATTGTGATAAAGTTTTATGAAGAGAAGGAAAAGGCTAAATTAGATATTGACGATATCACCCGCAGTAAAGAAATTTTTGTATCTATCTTTTATATTGAATAATTTTATTGTACATTTCATGTTTAGGAAGTGGGCTCTCTTGAATATATTTGTAGATTGTAATAAAAATTACTAATAGGGTTGAGGCTTCTAACAAGGCTCAATCCTCTAACAAGTACAAAGACACTATACAAATGTAAGAGACTTCAAACAGGGTCAATATATTTCACAATACACTTTTGATTAGTGGATAGTTTTGTGGGTACCATCCCAACTAGGATTTTAACTTGGTCATAGTTTTCCTAGTTAACAAAATATGGTGTTATGAGTTTCATTATTTTATGCTTGTGTTTATTATTTAACATAATTAGTTTACTTTCATATGCAAGTTATAAGTTAATTAAAGATATCTAGCTTTGGGAAAAAATTGTGAAATGTTGATTCACCCCCCTCTTAGTATTTCCTATTTATAACAATTGGTATCAAAGAATTTAATCAGACAAGGCCTAAAAACTTGAGTAAGATCCCGATGGATATGGAACAGATGTAGAAGAACCTAGAAGAATCTCTTGAGAGATTGATATTCTTACCAAAGAAAGAGATATTGTGAAAGATAATCATGAAGATGTTAAAGATGACATTGGGAAGCTAAAAGATATGATATATTATCTAAAGTCCAAGAACGAACCTAAAGATTAGATCAAGGATAGTGATGAATTTTTAGGGCTAAAGAATGATAATAAGACACTAGATCATGAACTAATCTAAAGTTAATCTTAAAGGATGATGAGGGTAAGATTGAGTTATATTTGAAATCTTATAATCTAGATATGAAATCTAACCTTACCAAAGTGACATCTAAGCTTGTATCTACAAATTTGTAGTATGTAGAACTTGATAAGTACAATACTATTGTAAAAGGAGAGCTAACATGGTTTGAGCTACATCTTGAGAATTTATACTCTAGTAGTGAAAATCTTGATGAATAGATCTTTATATAGAGACCCTCTTATGATAAGATAGGTCTTGGATACCTTTAGGAAAAGTCATCTAAGGAGTATGAATCTAGAAAAGAACCAAATCTCATAATCAATCAACCTAGACATAAGGAAGATAATCAAATCAAAATTATTAAAGTTAATTTGAAGAAGTGCCTAAGAAATTTGATGTACCTAAGTAGCATGAGAAAGTTGAATCACCTAAAGAAGTGAGGAATGAATTCAAAGGCATATTTTATGCATGCAATGAATTTAATCATATGAAAAGAGACTATACAAGTAAGTCATTTAAACCTATTTCTACTTAATGTCATAACTATCATAGGTTTAGTCATAAAAAAAAAAATTAATGTACAAAGCCTAAATTTGACAATAGTAATAATAATGACATAATTCTTAGAGGTAATAACCTTGTAATAAATAGACCGATTGGAGGAACCAATATTATAAGGAATGGTATTATGTGTTATAAGTGTAACAAATTTTGACATATTGCTAGAGATTGCAGAGCACAGATTGGTCAGTCAAGAACTAGATATGGAAACAATGTTATAGTTTGTTAGATTTTCAATAAGATGGGACAAATAATAAGATTTTGTATGATGAACTTGAGGAACAACATGAGAAAAATTAATCCTAGATGGAATTAAATAACAAAAGAAGGAATGTGAATATCAGTAACAGTCAAAGAGAAAATATGAAAGATCAGGGAACCTTGATGAATCACTTGTCAATGCTAAGGAATCATCAAGTTCATATGTTTTCTTCGAAAGTCAATCAAATGAGGCATGTAATAATAGATTGAAGTCAATGAAATTAATTGGTAACGAATCACTATCTGATTAAGAAACTTATTTTATAAGGAAAAAAAAAAGAAATTTAGGATTATAAACCTAGTTAAAACCTTATGAGAGGTTTGGATAATTATGTACTTAGTGTGTGGTATAAAATGATACATGGAAGCTATGGTTAAGTGTGCATATTATTTGGATTTTTTATGTTAGTGTGTGAAGAAAAATAAGTTCATTGATAAATTGAAACAACTTTTTATTGATTGTGTAATTGTGCAATTAATACAAAAGTGAATTGGACGTGATTTAAAGGGTAAAATTGAGTTGTTCAGTACCATTTGATCATGAAAGAATTAAAGGAGAGATTTTGACCATGTTTAAAAGTGAAATTGAGGTGTTCTAAGAAGAAAATTTAGCAAGCCCTAGTTTCATGAATTTGAGGTATTTATCACTTATGTAGTCATAATTTGGAATTTGAATCTAAAAGAAATGGAAACCCCTACTATATGTGATGCTAGTGAAAGAACTAGGTATAAATTTAAGAAGCATCACTTAATTTCGCTAGAGGATGACTCACTAGGAGCATTCTCTCAGGTATCTAACAATAACCTATCAGTCAAGAAAAGATTTGAGCATTTGAAAGACCTAAACATTGCTAGTTGCATGTTTTATATTGAGTTTGACAACCACAAGTTGACAAGAATTATCCTAAGCTAAATTCATGAGGATATGTTTTGGGTTAGAGATATACCAATTATGATAGACAATGCTATGATTCATAGACTTAATAGACTAAGTAATGAAGGTAGAAACCCCATTAATGCTAAGAATGTTAATAAGCTACTTGAGACAAAGTTGAAGTATACATCAGATGGAAGGAACATGAAATTGGATATGATCAAGAAGACTAATGTTGGATTAATAAGAAAGGTTATTGGATATAAAATGAATTATAACTCAAGGTAAAACTTTATACCTATTTGATTCATCCATAAATCATATCTTATGATAGTCAAGAAGGAGAAGGCCACCATGTGTGAGATACTAAAGAAGCAGATACTAGAAAATATAGATAGAATTAAAGAGACTAAGAATGCAATGTTTAGATTTGAGTCATTGATCATAGACTTCTTTTTCCAAGTTATAAAGAAATTACCTAGAATGCTAGATTATTAATAGAATAGTAACATATTTATTATGAATCTAATTACTCATTATTATAGAAAGTGTCTAGAAGATAGAATGATAGAGGACATCACTAGAATGAATACAAGTCTTCAAGAAGAGATGAAACGAAGATACAAAATCCATCCATCCCTAGTAGAGAAAAAAAAAGATGATATATATTTCATGATTGAAACTAATTTAACTTGTATGGAAGTAGTTAAACCAAGGGTTAAGTTCATTCACCCTAAGGGGTATGAAATTTATGAAGAATTAATAGAATGATATTCAAACATAGTTCTTGAATCTGAGAGAGACAAGAAGTGTACTAGATGGGAAACATATGAAGAAATGTTTAGAGAGGCAGACACTTAGATCCACAACAAGGAAATTAGTAAAATAGTTGATAAGAAGACAAATGCTATTTTAAGAGAATCTGGAATGAGAAGAGAATAATTCAAGGAGGCCATGAGTATAGTAGTGGAGATGAAGGCTTGTGGATAATTAGAGATACTAATTACTATGCCTTTATAAATTAGAGAAGGATTATCCATAAAGAGTCCATAAACACAAATACTAAGAGCACCTTTTGCAATAGTATTATAGGTGCAATCTCAGCCAATTCCATCAATTCAATAGTTGTAAGAAGAAGATGTTGGAATTTTAAAGTTCAAACAACCACAGCTCCTAGTACTAAAAGGTCTATGAGGTTAGTTAAGGTTTAAAAAGATCCAATTAAACCTCCTATTCATAAGAGAGTCAAGATGATGGCTACTAGTCCAAAAAATAAGAGGAAGACACTTCTTACTAATAGAGGAACTCAAAGGAGAAAAACATAGATAGCTGATTCTAAATTAGAGGAATCTGAAGAAAAAGAAGCAAAGGTAAAGGTAATAGAAATGGTAGAGAAAGAAGATCCAAAAGCTCCTATTGGAAGGAAACCTTGGAAACCTTAGAAAGAAATAATTAATTGTGTAATCACCAATGATAGAATTTTTTTTAGTTGAACTAATATTATCATTTGTATATAGGAATTGACAAAATTTAGTTGGAAAATGTAGTAGTTAGGCATATGATTTTTTCTAACAAAATACTTGAAGATGTATTGAAATATATCCCAAAAGATCTCTATGAGGGATTAATAAACAAAAAGAAATAATTCATTGAAGAGGATAAGAAAATAAGAGAAAACTTGATAAGAGAGTTGTGTGAGTTTTAAATTGATGAGAATTTAGGAAGAATAATAAAAATCATTGAGTCTTTATTGATGAATAAGAAAAGAGAAACACTCGTAATGGGAGGAAATTATGAAGAGGTAAATAAGGAAAGAAAAGAAACCATTGTGAGAGATGTGACTTCTATGGAACCCAACAAGGAAAATGAAAGCAAGAAGATAGGGGGAGTGATTCCTTCAATCCCTACACCTATAGCAGCAATAGAGACCACAAAGGATGCAAAAATGAAAGAGACAACATAATCAAAAAAGATGCCAAAGATATCAATTAGCAGTGACAATATGCACATAGAAAGTACAAGCATCACTTTTGATACTATAGAAAATCATTTTAAGGATTTTGGTCCAATCATTGTTGAAAATTTGGTGGACTACACTAGCTCAAAAGATGAAGAAGAAGAAAAGAGGAAGAAAGAAGAAGTAGAGAAAAAGAAAGAAGTACAGAAGAAAAAGAGGATAGAAGAAAGAAAGAAAAGAAAAGAAGAAGAGAAAAATAAGAAGGAATAAGTTGAGAGAAAGAAGAAGGAAGAAAAAGAGAGAAAGAAGAAGATAGAAAAATAAAATAAGATAGGAGAAGTAAATAAGAAAGAAGAAGAAAAGGAAAAGAAGAAATAAGAAGAAGAGAAGAAGAAGGAAGAAGTGGAGGGAAGGAAGAAGGAAGAAGAAGAGGAGAAAATAGAGGAACAAAAGAAAGAAGAGAATATCATAAATAATTGGAGGATTATCATGCAAGAATTAACATTCTTTCCATAGTTGAAACATAGAGAGAGTGATATTGAGAGAGTCATATTTTAGCATGAAGTGCATATCTTATTGCAAGCCCCTATGAAATTAAAGTTCGTATTAAAATTAATATTGGAGAACTTATCTAGTGATGATGATCAAATTGGGCTAATGTCATCCTTAAGTAAATTATTTGAAAAGAATAAGAATGAAAAGATCCTTCAAGGAACTTTAGGGGAGGTCTTTGAGAAACTTCAAAGTCTTATGACCAATAGAATAATAGAGGTAGATACTCAAGTTAGAGCCAAGGAGTTGATCGAGTCTTTTGATAATGAAGTTATTTAGTTATCAGAAGTAGCAACAACATCTGTTCAAGTCAAGCTTGATTCATAGTTGTTTGACATAGTGTGCAAGAATATTAGAAATGACTTAACAACACTTTAATATTGCACAAAAGAGTTGAGAACATGTATAATAGAAGGAAGGAAATTGTATGGACAATGCACCTTATCCTATAGTTCCATCAAATATGTAAATGAGAAGCTAAAGAAGAAGTATAAGGAACTACAAAACCTTACAAATGAGCTTCAACAACCACAATGAAAGATTGAATACTTAGAGACAAATAATCAAGAGGTTCTCATTATTGAGAGAACATTTGACATTCAAGGTCAAAAATGTGTAGAATTAGTTAGAAGAATGTCCAAACGATAAAAAACATGGGAGAAGGAATTTGAAAATTTGAAAGTGAGATTTGTTGATCGTATTTCTAAAATATCAACATGAAAGAGAAAAGGTCACAAATTTTTTAATTTCATATAGTTTTTGACACCTTTGTCATTGATGTCAAAGGGTGAGTGTATAAGGAAAATTGTGTGTGTGTGTGTGTGTGTGTGTGTGTGTGTGTAGATATGTATGTATGTATATATATGTATGTATGTATATATATGTGTATATATGTATGTATGTATGTATATATATATATATGTATGTGTATACATATATATGTATATATACACATATGCATATACATACATATGCATATATACATATATGTATATATATGTATAAATACACACACACACACACACACACACACACATGTACATATTAGGAGATATAAGGAAAAGATTATATAAATAATGATGATCCACATATTTTGTACTTTTGTAATGGCCATGGTAGTAAATTTACAAGTTTTCAAGATTTTTTTTTGGGACTTAACTAATTTTTCCAGTTTTTTCCAAAACCCAAAGGGGGAGATTGTTGGCAATTTAGCTAGGTAAATAGGATACAATATTTTAATTTATGGAAATACATAGCTCATATCAAGTCAAAAAATCTTGGAGATAAAGTTTTGAGATGTAAACATAGAAAATTCTCTAAGTGTCATAGAGTACATCTATTAGCACATGAACCTTTTTGGTCGGCATAGTTCATAGAGACATTTTTGGCATCTACACACTTACCTAGAAGAAAAATAAAATGTAAGGATGATGTCTAAGCACGCAACTCTGTACAAAAAAAAGATATTTTGGTTTTATAGTGATAGTGTTGAGAAGATAGAACATGGTAACTAATATGAGATTGAGTATTTTGTATTAAGAAATTATTTAGTTTATCAAAATAATTACTTAATGAATTAGGGATGATAAACTTAGATGTTTACCATAAGTTATCAAGATTCAATTTTATATTTTGGCAAGCATGTGAAGATATGAAAGCCAAAAGTTAAAGAAATATGGTATAAAGGAAAATATTTTTGATATGAAGTTGCCAACATGTATGTGAACAAGTGTGCGAACTTGAATGAAAAATTTTAAGTGTGTGATGCTATGTTTTGTGATGTGAATTCTAATGTATGATCATAGAAGTGTGAATTGTGATAATTTTTTGTGAAGAGAAACAAAAGATTAAATTAGATATTTTAGATATTAACAATAGTAAAGAGGTTTTCGTATGTATCTTTGTATTGAAGAATTTCATTGTACATTGTATGTTTGGGTAGTTTACTCATCTTGCATACACTTGTAAATTGTAATAACAACTCCTAACTATTTAAAATATAAGATGAGAAACCAAGAGGGGAGGGATGAATCAATTACCACTATAAAATTTCTAAATCCCTTAGATATCAATACAAAATTCTTGTTAACTCAAATCCTTGCACAACTCAATTAGAACTAGATATTTACCACTACTTGGTTAACAAAGAAATCTTGAGATATTAATGTGCATTAAACTTTAGTAACTTAGTTACACAAATATAAAACAATAAGAAAATAACATGAACACATGAGACACCAATATTTACCATAGAAACCTAATTTAGGAAAATCACCAATGTAACTAGTTACAACTTTTCACTCTTTTGAAGCGAGTCTTGTTAGGATTCAACCCTTTTAAAGGTTACAAAATATAGTGTTAGGTGTCACCCTATTAAAGGATTTTAATCACCCTATTAGGAGTGTCCTTATTAGAAGTATTAAGACACTTCAATCTAGAAATGCTACCTTGTTAGAGGATTTACAAGAAATGATTGTTAAGTCAACTTTGTTAGGAGATTTCTTCACTACTAAAATTGTTAAAGGGTAACAATGATTGACCAGATTAATGAAGAAAATATCCTATAGATTCAAATCACTATTTTGGATTATCCTTTGGATCTTTCCTAATTAAAATATTATTTGTAGCTCCTTAGATGTTCTTCCCTTTATAAATATCCTTCTTTATTCACATTGTATCTTCTTCCACAACTTCCTTATTTTAGTCCACAACTTGACCTTTCATATATGTGAAACCAAAAGTCAAGTCATCTTGAATACCCTTACAAATAAACAATTAATCATCTATTAAGTCAGCTTTTGAAAATAAAATAATAAACAAAATTGTTCTATTATAGATCGACTGATACTAAACCTGGGTGACTCGATTACCACTGAGTTCCTTGGTAACCAACCTTACTTGGTTTACTTAGGAATCCTTCAATGACTAACCTATCTCGGTTAACATTTGATCACTGAACTTAGTTTCTTCTAAAAAATTTCTTAGCTAATAATGGAGTCTTCTGAGCTTAGTTACTACTAATAGTACTTGATAAGAATGTAACATTTTTTTAACATTAATGACAATATACATTTGAATAATTGTTTTCAACAATATCCCCCTTTGGAATTAATGAAAAACAACATGTCATGAGTAAATGAAACTTAGAGAGATAAAAATGATTTATAAGATTTTATAATATCCTTGTTTTTATTCTAATTCTTCATCCATAAGAACTCTCTCTTGCTAATATACAAATTTCCTCCTCTGAATCATGAAATCAATCTCCCTCAAATCTTTTGATATGAACATGACATAGTTGATTTCTCCCTCTTTGTCATCAAATGCCAAAGACTTTATTTTAATGAATTTATAATGTACCTAATGTACTACTTTATATGCAATGACCTCTAACTTCTTTGCATCAGCTTGATAGATCTTTAGTGTAGTTAGGTTGATGCATCACTAATCTATACTCTAGTGAGAATAAAATAGAGGAATGAACCCTAGCTTTCCTTTAAAATACAAAAATGCATCCTTAGGTAATGGTTTGGTAAATATGTTAGGTACCTGGTCCCTTATGTTTACATATTCCAATCTAACATCTTTATCTTGAACTAATTCTCTTAGAGAATTATACTTGATTGAAATGTATGTTGTCTTAGAGTGCATCACTAGATTTTTGGATATGTGGATTACACTTGTGTTATCACAATAGATAACCACTAGGTCCTTGATTTCTTCCTTTATTCCTAAAAATTAAATTTGCATGATCCAAACTGTATTGGAACAATTAACTTCTATAGCAACATATTTTACCTCTGCTATAGACTTAGAGATGCAATTATGCTTCTTACTAGTCTAGGACACTAGCCTTTTTAAAAGAAAGAATTCTCCTCCACAAGTTCTCTTTTTTTCATCAATGCTTCTAGCCCAATCTACATCAATAAAGATTTTAAACTCAAGGTTTCCTAATTTTTTGTACCATAGTCCACAATCATGAGTGCCTTCTAGATATCTCATAATTCTTTTGACTGCCATCTTATAATTTTCTCTAGAATTTTGTAGAAAACCTTGCAACTATACCAACTGCTAATGCAATGTCAGGCCTTGTGTGAACCATGTATTAAATTTTCCCAATCATAGATATGTAGGTAGTCTAATTTACCTCTTTTGAATCATCATCCTTAGAAAATTTTTGTCTTGTACATAGAGGTGTTCCAATTGGTTTGGAATCTTCCATTCTAAAGGTCTTTAATATCTCCTCTATCTACAACTCAACTTCCTCTATCTAAGACTTGGTTAGAACTATTTCTAACTCAGGTTGCTCTAGCTTCAACCTAAGTTACATTGCAGATTTTGTTTCCTCTATCTGAGCTAGAAAACATATAGTTTCAATGAATTCTAGGTAAAACAAATTACCTTTATCTTTATTTCTTGTTCCAACTAGGTTTCCTTTACCATCTAGTAGCCTAGTATTCCCATAAATAAATTCTACCTTTTATCCAATATTGTTCAATTGTGCCACACTTAGAAGATTGTGTCTTAGTCCTTAAACCCAGTAAGAACTATCACATTTGAGTTCATCTATCAATGCAATGCATCCTTTTCCACTCTCATCCAATAGATTGGCCTTTCAATTCATTAATTCTAACTTGAATCCAATGCTATTCAATTGAGCCACTCTAAGTAGATTATGCTTCAATCCTTCAAGCCAATTAGTATTATCACATTTTAGAGCATTAGTTAGTGCAATACAACCTTTACCTTTAAAATAACATGGTTCATCATTGCCAAATCTAACACTTCCACCATCGTAGTATACCAAGTTCTCAAATTTAGATTTGTCACTAGTCATATGGTGAGAACAACCACTATCAATAATCTATGTATCATTATGTGAAATAAGTGTCATCTTATCATTCTCATCATCTAATTCATCCTTAATAGTAATGTAGATCATTTCATCTTCTTCTTCACTACTATTAGAACCTTTAGCAATGTAACAAGACCTCTTATCTTTGTCTTTTTAGTCCTTGTATCTTTTGAAGTCCTTCTTGCCTTTGTATTTTTCATTCTTCTTTTTCTTCTCTGTTTGGACACCTTGCATCAATGTGACCAATTTCTTCACAAGAAAAGAAGATCAAAGGAATTTTATCTTTATACTTTCTTTTGCCCTTGGGAAATATTCTTGCAAGTAATGCTTCAATGACTTCAAGATCTTCATCAGAACCATCTTCATCCTCACTATCAGATTTCCTTTTAGATTTTGCATCTTTCTTCTTGAGTGATAGCTTGGCTTGACATGCAAACTCAATGTTGCTAGAGTTAGGAACATAGTTATCATAGTTATTTAACTTAAATGTTGCCAACCTTCCCACTATTGCATCCACTCTTATATCATTCTTGGGATTGCATCTCATCTCTTGAATTGTTGAAACTCTAATTACATATATAGGAAGAAGTTTTCTAAGAAACTTTCTTCTCATTGTCTCATCTTTTATCTTTCCCCTTGAGGCTTTGATTAAAAACACATTGGCTTTGATTCTATCACTATATTTTGCAATGTTCTCATCTTTTCTCATCCTCATTTGATCAATTGACCTTTCAGACTTTCTACCTTAACTCTCCTCACATTATCATCTCCTTCTTAGATGGATTTCAACTTGATCCATGTCTCATGAGAAGTATCACAACATTTGACTTCATCAAATTTAGCATAGCTGAGAGTTGAGGCAATACCAATCATTATAATGTTATGATTCTTCTTTTCCATAATTTCTTCAACAGTGATAGTTCTAGAAGGTGTCACATACTTGGCATCTAGTTACTTTAGGCCTAAGTCTCTAATGTTTCAAATGAAATCTCATGAGATCCTTCCATGCTTTGAATTTATCTCTATTCAGCTTAAGGTTATCCCTTCTATAAGATGTCTTGGTTTTTAGCTTAGGTCCTTGAAACCTTCTCTACAAGAACCAAAAGCTCCAATACCAATTGTTTGAAATATAAGAGGAGTAACTAAGAGGGGAGGGGTGAATTAGTTACCACAAAATTAAATCCTAGATTTATTAGATGTCAATGCAAAACAAAACCAAACTCTACTAAAACTAAAAATACTGTTGTAACTTGGCTAGCATTGAATCACTTGGAAAATACTAAGAATCTCTGTTACTTGGAAACTACTGAGATAAATGCTTCTTAATATGTTTATTTTTATTCACCATAACTAAATTAGTTGCAAAAAAAAAAAGAAAATAGCATGAACACATATGACACTAGGATTTAACGTGAAAACCTAATTTGGGAAAAACCACAAATTGCAACTAGTTACTATTTTTCACTTTAGCCATCCTTGTTAAAGGTTACAAAAAAAATTGTTAGGTGTGACCCTATTAAAGGAATTAATCACCCTATTAGGAGTGGCCTTCTTAGAGGTCTTTAGACACTTCAATTTGGAAATGCCACCTTGTTAGAGGATTTGGCAAATAGCTATTAAGCTATCTTTATTAAGAGATTTGATATACCAATACAATTATTAGAGAGTAAAAATGATATGACCTGATTATTGATGCAACTAAATTTCTAATTTCAGATATCTATTATGGGTTGAATACTTGATCCTCCTTTATCAAATAAAACTTTGTAGCTCAGTCAACTCTAGATAATCTGTTATCCTTCTAATTTGCTTCCTTGATTTATCTTTTTAATCCCCTACTTCTCTCTTTCAATCCCTCAACTTGACCTTATAATTATATCTTTTGTCTAGTCAAGTCATCTTTAATACACTTACAAATATTAAATATTCATCCCCTAAGTGCTAGACTTAACAAATGAATTCATCAAACTAAATATGTCAATTTATGAAAATCTTTCATTAGTCAACCCATCTTAGTCAACACTAACTCACAAAAGACTTTATTCAGACTTCCCTCATTAACTACATGAACTTGGTTAACATTTTATCCTAAATTAAATTTCCTTTGGTAACTGAATCAACTCATTTAACACTAGTTTTGTGTTAACTTCTCTTTGGTGCCTGAGTGAACTTGGCAGATAGTGTCTTCTTGAAAAAATCCTTTTGTTCTTGATCGAACTCGGCATATACTGTCTTTGAACATGATTATCTCTAGAACACTCAAAAGACACTAGAAACTATCTTCATTTCCTAAGTGAGCTCAACAGACACTAACTAGTAAACACTTGACAATTTTTGTAACATCAAAGATAATATACAATGGAATAAATTTTTTCAATAGTCTCCCTCTTTGGCATTGATGGAAACCCAACATGTCATAATACAATGAAATTCTAGAGAAAAATAAAAGAAAGGATAATATCCTTAGTTTCATTCTGATTCTTATCCATGAGAACTCCCTCTATTAGTGTGAACTCCCTCTGGCATTAATCTCTAATTCCAATGACTGCAATATCAAACTCTCCCTTTTTCAAGTTCATTCTTTCTGTTTTAAATTTCTAACATATATAAAGAATATATCTAATATATGGCAAGAAACTCTCCCTATCAGACATAAATTTCTTTGATGTATGATAGAACTCTCCCTCTTTGACATCTCATGCCAAAGATAACATTCAATGAACTTCCATGTACCTGATGTATTGATTCAAATGCAATCTTCCCTTTACAAGACTGCATCAACTTGATTAGTCTTTGACATGCTTGGTTGATGCACCACTAAAATCTGACTAGTGAACTTTAAATAGGGAAATGACCCCTACCTTACCTCTTAGATATAAAAATTCATCCTTAGGTCATGGCTTGGTGAATATGCCTACAATCTATTCTTTTGTATTTGCATATTCCAATCTTACCTCCGTATCTTGCACCAATTCTCTTAAGAAATGATACTTAATTACAATGTGCTTGGTTTTGGTATGCATCATAGGATTCTTGGAAATGCTAATTGTACTAGTGTTATCATAGAAAAAACAATTGGATCCTTGATCTCTTCCTTCATACTTGTCAATAGTGTTTTGAACCAAATAATATTTGAACAATTGACTATCACAACAACATATTCTTCTTCTATTGTTGATTGAGAGATATAGTTCTTCTTCTTGCTTGTTCAAGATACTAGCCTCTTTCCAAGAAAAAATGCTCCACTACTAGTGCTCTTTCTATCATCAATGCTTCCTTCCCAATTAACATCATTAAATGCTTTCAATTCAAAGTTGTCTCCTTTTTTATACCACAAACCATTATCTTTAGTACCCTTTAGATAAATCATGATTCTTTTTATTGCCATCATATGATTGTCTTTTGGATTAGTTGAAAATCTTTCAACCATTCCAACTGCTAATGCTATATTAGGTCTTGTATGCACCACATACTAATGTTTTCCAATCATTGATTTATATGTAGTCTGGTCTACCTGTTTTGAATCATCATCTTTGCAAAGCTTATCTCCAGTAGACATAGGTTTTCCAACTTGTCTAGAATCCTCTATTTCAAACTTCTTTAGCATCATCTTGATGTACTTAGATTGAGTAATATAGATACCATCCTTCTTCTATTGAATCTTCAAGCAAACAAAGAATTTGATCTTTCCAAAAATTGACATCTCAAATTCCTTAAGGGTAAGTGCACCAAGTTGTGGTACCAAAAGACATGACACACAAAAGAAATTTTTTTAATTCCAAAAGCATGTGCATACTGTTGCATGTATGTGCTTTTTAAAATCTTAAATTTTTATATATGGGCTACAAACCCATGACCCATTTCATTGTATTTTGTTAAACATTCTTTCTCCTCAATAGCGCACACACAAGTTGGAAAAATTGGTGAAATTCATCACTCACCTCTTCAAAATGCCTCCCCATCACCAAGGATCAAGATTAGGATCATTTAGTATTTTTTCTACTCTTGTTTCTATATTGTTTTATATGTTTTTGCATTGTTTTCTAAGTTTTTACATTGGTTTGTAGGTTTTTTCATTTTTTCTTTAATTTTTTTTATTTATTTAAATTGCAATTTGTTTCTTCTCAAAAATATGAATAATGAACTACTAAATCCCTATCCAAATCAACAAAATCAAAATAAAAACCCTCCACAAGAAGAGCAAGAAATTTTACAACCTCCACTGATTGGAAGACCTCCTCCTAGCACCTAAGACAACATAATGAATGAAATAGAAAGAGGGAAAAATGAATTAGTGTTAGAGTAAATAATTAATTAATTATTAATTATTTATTCTATTTACAGAAGCTTACTTACGTCAATGCATTTATTTAATATTTAGTATTTAATGCATGTAGTGATGATTTGTTGATAACATGAGAGTTTGTTCCCTTCTAGCATGTTCCACCTTTTATGGATGCTTGATTGTCAACCTTATCTTCTACCACTTTCTAGCTTGTTCTACAAGCTTCCATGAGGGCTTTATATTTGGTCTCTGTCTCATTGTAAATTCATCCATTCACATAGCAATTTCATTTTCCTATTGCGAAATATTTTCTCTTGCATTGTTTTCTCCAAGCTCTTGCTCCTTCAGTTTCTCTTCAGCAAAATTTTTGCATGTAGGTGATCTTGGTTACTATGGAGTTGGATTTCATCAACTCCTACATGGTATCAGAGCCTCCCTATTGCTTCTTATTCGAAGGATTTTTTTGAAGCCACGATTCGGAGACACAAACCCTAGCTTTTTTGTGATTTTTTTTTCAATTGGGAGGAAGAGCATTTTTTTTAATATTTGGAGAAAAAGGACAAAGAAGATTTGACATAATAGATCTAATATTTTTTGGGCTTTTTTCTTTATTTTTTGGAGGTGTGACAGCAATGATTCAAAAAAAATAACTACAACGGTGATTTTCAAACAATGATATCTCCCTCATATGGACTCATATTTTCAAGAAATTTTTTTTGTTTTGGGGTAGGATTTCATGATCTAGACATTGGTGTAGGTGGTTTGAGATCTCTATTCCTATTTTTTTCTGCAACTTACAATTCTCAATTTTTGCCACTTCAAATGCTTAGTACGGGCTCATCAAAATAGATAATCAGGTTCTTTTTTTTTGAAAGTGTATTTTTTTTTTGTCTACTTTGCAGATCTACAATTAGATTATAGGTTCTATGGAAAAAAATATTACTTTAACAAATAGGCCCTAAATTGACTATTATAATTGCACTAAGTAAAGAGTGCCCAATTTATACATTGTGGGGGAGGAGCATTTTCTTTTCTATAATTTACTTTAGAATAAGACCCTTCTACTTCTATCTTCTTCTTTCTCTCAATGGTGGATCCATCTGTGACCTATCTCACACCACACAACTATCACACCTGGAAGGTACAAATGACATAGCTTCTCATGTCAAAGGGCTTATAGTCATGTCTGGATGAGAATCAACCTATTCTTACATGAGCTTTTGAGGTTCTTCAACATAGGAAAAAACTAGATGAGGCCATGAGATTGATTGCACTGAACATTTCAGATAATCTACTATTTCACTTGGATGGCTTGACTACTCCACAAGCTTATTGGCTCAAATTTTAGACTTTGTTTGGCCAATTAAATGAGTTCTAAGCACTTCAACTAGATTCAGAGTTGACTTCTTTGACACCTGATAGTTTTCACACCATTGAGGACTTCATGAAAAAATTTAAATCTCTATGTATGCTTTTGTATGGATGTGGAAAAACCAAGACAGATGATGAGTGTATCTTTTTGATACTCTCAAAGTTGAGGGGACAGTATCAAATCTTCTGTTCCACTTTCTACTCCACTATGGATGCCTTGGGTGATAGACACATGATGCCTTCATTTGAGATATTTTGTGATCAGTTAACCCATGAACAGTCCAAGATCACTCAAATGGATTCACTTTCAGGTTCACAATCATAAGCATTTCTTACATAGGAGTAGAAGTTTGAAGAAAATATTAGATCCCTCTTCTACTAGTTCATCATCTTCTAAGAAGAAGGAGAAAAAGAAAACTGAGACTCCTACCTATTCCTATTTTGAGAAATGATCTCATGATGAGGGACACTATTTTCAAAAGAGATTTGATGGCTATGAGAAAAAAATTACGGATTTATGAGCTCTTCTTTAGAAGAATATTGTATCTTCTCCATCCTCTTCTACCTCATAGGGGTCTACCTTTTAGTCTTCTTCCACATCATCACCATCTACATCGGATCTTGGAAAGGGTCATGCATTATAGGCTACCATTACATTTCCTTAATAGGCTATCTTCTCTACTCTTGAGGCTTCTCATATTCCTCATATTCTCATGGAGAATAACATTGCACTACCAGTCTATGGGAAAGGTTTAGTTCACATCCAAGATGGTATATTCAATGATGTATTGTATGTTCCATCTTTGTTTGCGAACCTTCTCTCGATTTCTCAGATTACACATAGTGAATCAAGGAAGACAGTTGAGTTCACTACTGATTCAGTCTTCATTCAAGATCATGCTACAAGAGATCTTATTGCTATAGGGGTAGTTGATCCTTTCACTCATGTCTACAACTTATCACACTTTGGTCCACCATCTCCATTGTTGGAGCACAACTCTTCTCTTTCACAGAAGCATCATGTAGTGCAATTAGGATACTTGAACCTTTGTATTGTTCTTGAGATCCCTATTTTGGTTACTACACCACATCCAGTTGAGGGCTTTTCTCCTCTACAAGATTCTTCTTCTACTCTACCTAATCCTCTAGCTTTATTCATTGAGACTCTAGGTACACTTGTTGCAGATACTATAGTGGACATTCATGACAGTATCATCACACCTACCTTAGGGATTTCATTTTAGGATCCTCATCCTTTTTCTTTTGGATATCAACTAGGCCTTCTAGTTTCCCCTCTCATTTAGGGGTTTTCTTGTTATGTGCCTTTGTTCCTTCCACATTGGAGTTTCATTAGTACAATCATTTCTACAGGAGCTCCATCATTCTAGGGGGGCTTTGGTGTCTATTCTCATGGGGTGGCTGGTTGTACTTATGGTTTTGAGAGAGTCTCTTGAAACATTTCCATTAGAAGTTGTCCTTGGGGGGTCTTGTTGAGGCCTTCCTTCCTTCCTTCCTTTATTTAGAATGTTTGTACTTACCTCTTTTTAGGGGAGGGTTTTTCCAATGTGGTTTTCTCTCTTTCCCCATTTATAGAGGTTGCATCTTCTTGCATTGTACATGGGTACCTAACATGGCCTCATTGTTGGGACCCATTTTGCATTTTCATCTTAGTTTTGTGAGCTTAAGGCATTCCCCTAAGTTGCACTTAAGGGGGGGTGTTAGAGTAAATAATTATTTATTTATTTATTATTTATTCTATTTACATAAGTTTACTTAGGTCAATTCATTTATTTAATATTTAGTATTTAATGCATGTAGTGATGAGTTGTTGACAACACAGGAGTTTGTTCCCTTCTAGCGTGTTCCACCTTTTGTGGATGCTTTGTTGTCAACCTTATCTTCTACCACTTTCCAGCTTGTTCTACAAGCTTCCATGAGGCTTTTATATTTGGTCTCTCTCTCTCATTGTAAATTCATCCATTCACATAGCAATTTCATTTTCCTATTGTGAAATATTTTCTCTTGCATTGTTTGCTTCAAGCTCTTGCTCCTTTGGTTTCTCTTCAGCAAGCTATTTGCATGTAGGTGATCTTGGCGACTGCAGAGTTGGATTTCATCAACTCCTATAATTAGAAGCACTCATTGGTAGGTTGAAAGCTTGTGGAAAAACCAATCCAATGAGAGCATAATTGGCATCCTCCCTTGAGTCAATTATGGCCCATGTAGCTTTTTTTAGTGGTCAATTGGATATTTGACATGTTAAGATGGATGAACAAAGAAGATATTATGCAAAAAAAAATCCTATAAAGATGTTAAAAAAAAGGAAATAGTAAAAGGTAGCATTTGTGCATTATTTAAAAAGCATGGAGAACAAGACACTATTAAACATTAAATTAAGAGGTTCCCCATCCATTGGTGCATACATGATGATATTAGAAATAACTTTTGGGATAAATGGTGGATGGTCTTTGATACCCCTCCCTGCAATAATCATGAGGTTTCAATGTATTTATTAAAGATATTGTATTGTGAATTTGTCCTTAGGGAGATCTCCAATTATTTTGATATATTAGAATATCAAGATAGAGGTGAGGGGTCATCATTTGAGAGGTCAAGGGAAAATTGTGAACCTAATGTAATTAGGGCACCTATTGTCAAGCCATAGGGTGAGCATGTGATTAATCCTTCAGTTGTGAGGGAACATGTAGAGACCAACACTCTAGGGACTATCAAAGCTTTGACATAGATCCTCATCCATTGTGCTAGTCCATTAGTTGAGGAAGAGCTTTGTGTGCATCATGGTCACATGTACACATCATGTGGATCCTTATGCACATTTGGTAGTCATGTTGGAGATAGTATGGATGATGGGCTAGTCACTAATGAGTTCCTGAGTGACACATTTGGCATTGACACACAAGTAAATTAAAATTATAATAAACTAATTTGATTGCATTTCATATGTATAGTGAATGATTAATTAATTAGCATGTATTGACATTTTTTAAAATTTAGGGTAAGAGTGTTGATGGCCCTAGTACAAATTCCCTAGCCTTATTTTACATCCTGTCAATGAGTTAAGAGGTATGTATTGACTTAATCATTTAAATTAATATATATTTATTAAGTAATCATATGAAGGATTGACAAAAAGTTATCCATGTGTGTCACTTCTCTACTGAACCATCAACATTCACAAGGGACTCTAAGCCTAGGCATGATATGAGCTTCATAGAGGTACATTTGTTTCATGTTAATTTAATTCATTTGATTATATTTGATTCATGATTCATGTTACATGTAAATTGTATTATATGACATGTAGTTGTTGATGATTGAGACTCCTCATCTTCACTAGTCCATCAATCATGGAGTTGCTACAACAATGGCTAGTTCAGAGCCATTAATCAATGTATGAAAGAATTTTCTTTGTTTTAGTTGTTTTTTATAATAGTTAGTATCAAAATTTCAAATGTTATTTATGAGTGATTATATTGATTGAATTGTTGTAGGGCCTATTGCACCTGATTGTCTGTGAGCCTTTGAGGTGGATGTACAGAGTGACTATCTGATGGCAGTAAGAAAATAATTAATTTTGTGTGTATATATATTTTATTTTAATGTATAATAATTATTGATTCATTTCTAATTTTTTTGTATCAACTCAAGTTAGAGAAGAGCCTAAACAAGAGGAAGAGTGAGCATGTGAGGAAGACCCCACCATCTCCATTATCTCCCTCCACACAATAATCGAAGACCTCTAGGGGTTTATTTCCTTCCTCTCATGGGAAGGAGAAGATATAGTTGATAGACACACACGTATAGGAATTAGTGGACATATATGTTGGATTTTATGTTAGTGGACATATTCGATATACATTTGATGTATATATGACATTTTATGTTTGATGACATTTATTTGATGCATGACATTATTAGACTTATGATATTATTGGTTAATATATGATATGTTTATTCATGTATGAAATTATTTATTATCATAATATATTATATGTTTGTTAATGTATGACATTAGTGGTTATTATAATATATTATATGTTTGTTCATGTATGACATTATTGGTTATCATAATATATTATATGTTCGTCCATGTATGATATTATTGGTTATCATAATATATTATATGTTTGTTCATGTATGACACTATTAGTTATCATAATATAGATCTTGTTTTTCTTTTTTACATTTTAAGTACATTTCATGTATTTCATTTTAATGTAAACTGCATCCAAATGATGCAGAGTGCTCACACCAAAATCAACTGGATTCCCATCAAGAACACTTTTAAGGAAAACTACATTTTCCACCTTTCTAAGTGTCTTCAAAGACTCTTTCCAACTTGGTTACAACATTGAACAAACTTCTACCCAACTTCACAAAACTACTTGATCATTTTCCCTAGTCAAGACTTGGGAAGCAATAAGGGAAAAATGAGTAAATTGAGAAATGGATCATAATCAACTTCGTGCTTCAAATTAATACCTTAGGCACTTCAAGGAACACCTAATAACTATCTCAAAAACTTTAGTCTATCATCTATTCCATCCTTCCAAGAGATTCTTCAACATCCTATGAGTGAAAAAAATATTTCAACATCCTATGACTATATTTTCTTTTCAACATGTAATTTTTTGATTTTTAGACAACTCTTCACAAAGGGAAGTGATTATGTTTCAAACACATGAAATAGCTATTAAGACAACTAAGAAGATCCTTAACATCTTCTACTAACTCAATTTAGTGATAGCATGCAGCTAAAGTGGTGTTTCATTCTGGAAAAGTATGAGTTTTCTATTCCAAACAGGAAGTAGTGATATTTGACAATAACTCAATGATCCTATATACAAGTTTAACATCAACAGTGATTCCTTGCCATATAAAAAAACTTAATAATCACCCACACTTTATTTCTCCTCTGAATTTATAGAGGGTATTTTCATCACTTGACATTCATACCAACCAATTACCAATTGGTTTGATTGGTTACAAGGTTAATTTCAATGTTTTCCAAAAAATTACTAAAATTGTCAAAAAGTTGTTAGCAAGTTTTAATGCAAAATGTAATTTTTGCACTAACTCTTCCTAGAACTTAACCAAGTGGTTTCTGGTAACACATATGACCTATATAAGGTGTAATGACTCTTTAAAAAATTATTGAGTTTATTTATTAATAAAAACAACAAAAAAAGAAAAATAGTTAGGACTAATGCAACTTGGGTTTATAGGTGACCTCAAGTTCCTTGACCTTACAAAAAAGATTACCTTATTACCATAAAAAAATAATATGTTCAAAATGAGGTGTATGATCACCCCTTTACCTTCTATCATGAGTATGCATCATTGAATGAGATGACATATCTAGTTGCTACTGTCAAAGATCATTGCGCTATGACATTTAGTGACTTAGGGATGATTTGGTTCTGTGTGCTTGAGAATGTTAGATTTCTTAATGGGATAGGATGAGCTTGGAGCTAGTGTTTACCTAGCCACCCAAAGCTAAAAGAATAGAAAATTCAATCCCACGATGAATGGTGAGAAAGATTTGGTAGTTGGCAACTTTGTACTGGCCAACACTACAAGTTTTAGCATCACACAAGATGGCGTCACAAAATCAAAATCGAATAAGATATTTAAAAATAAAGAGAGGTTATTGTAGGTATCCACAAGACATTCCTATAGCACTTAGAATTGCATCCATACCTCAAACGAGCTCCAAGATATGCCCTGTCAAAGATTGCTACCTATGGCATTTAGTGACTCTTAGGGATGATTTAGTTTGGCATGCCCAATAATGTTTGAGCACTCAACATGATGGGAGGATCTTGGGGCTAGTGTTTACTCAAAAACTTAGAGCTAATAGAATATACAATTTGATCCCATGATGAAAGGTGAGAGAGACTTGGTAGTTGGCAACTTTGTATTAGCCAACACTACAAGTTTCAAGATCACCTGAGATGGGGTCACAAAATCAAAATAGAATAAGATCTCCAAGAAGAAAGAGAGGTTATTATAGGTCTCCACAACATTGTCCTATAACACCTAGAATCACATCCATACCTTGCACAAGCTCTAAGATATGCCTCATTAAAGATTGCTACCCTATGGCATTTAGTGATTCTTAGGGGCAATTCAGTTTGGCATGCCTGAGAATGTTTTAGAGCTAAAAAAGATGGAAGGAGCTTGGGGCTAGTGTTTACCTAGCCACCAGAGATAATAGAACAAATAGTTCAATCCCATGATAAAATGTGAGAGATATTTGATAGTTGGAAACTTTATATTGGCCAACACTACAAGTTTTAGCATCACTCAAGATGGGGTAGCAAAATCAAAATGGAATAAGAATTCTAAAAAGTGTGAGATTATTGTACGTCTCCACAAAATGGTCCTATAACACCAAGAATCACATCCATACCTTGTACGAGCTCTAAGATATGCCCTGTCAAAGATCACTTCCCTATGGCATTTAGTGACTCTTAGGGATGTTTCTATTTGGCATGCCTAAGAATATTTGAGTGCTCAATGGGATAGGATGAGCTTGGGGCTAGCATTTACCTAGCCACCCAAAGCTAATAGAATTGATAGTTTGAACCCATGATGAGTGGTGAGGGAGATTTAGTAGTTGGAAACTTTGTATTGGCGAACACTAAAAGTTTCAACATCACTCAAGACAAGGTTGCAAAATCAAAATGGAATAAGATCTCCAAAAAAGTGAGAAATTTTATTGTATGTCTCCATAACATGGACCTATAGCACCTAGAATCACATCCATACCTTGTATGACCTCTGAGATATGCCTCATCATATATCGCTACTCCATGGCATTTAGTGAATCTTAGGGATGATTTGGTTTGGCATGCCCAAGAACAGTTGAGTGCTCAATTGGATAAGATGAGCTTGGGGCTAGGGTTTACCTGGACACCTGCAACTAAAGGAATAGGCAGTTTGATTCCATGATGAATAGTGAGGGAGATTTGGTAGTTGGTAACTTTGTACTAGCCAATACTACAAGTTTTAGCATTAGCTGAGATGGGGTTGCAAAATAAAAATAGAATAAGAACTCCAAAAAGTGAGAGAGGTTAATGTAGGTCTCCACAACATTGATCCAATTGTAAGGTCTAGTTCTAGGATTAGGCATAAATATGATCCCTTGGGTAACTAAGACCAAATATGATCAATATGCCTAAAAAATGAATAGGATTCTAGATTTTTAATTGTTTTTGATCACTAGATCCATGTTAGATCACCTACTTTAGGTCTAGACCAAGCTTAGGTTTTGACCAAGTTAGCAACTTTTGAGCAACATTGCAAAAAAATATCAAATATTTTCAAATCCTTTCCTCCAATAGCTAGGAAGTTTAAACTAACCATGTAACTTTTAGAGAAGTCTTATAAAGCCTTATAGGCCGATGATAGGAAGCACAATTGTAATTTGACATTGAAATCAATATGGACCAGCATTTTTCCTTGCAAAAAACATGTTAGAGACCCTTATATGGAATTTTATAGATGAGAGGGAATGCAGTAGTAGATCTAGAAGTTGGAGAGTTTTATCTATTTCATTTTGCATCAAGTCTCATGTTCTAATTCTTCATAGGTTGAAAGTTATCAAATTTTCTTGCTTGCTACCTAGGATTTAGCCTAAAAATCAACACTTTACTAAGGCTGGGTTATTTTGACACATTCTGCCATGGTAAATTGATTCCCTTTGGTGAAATGCAAGGTGTAACAATGTACTTTTAGATTTTGTAAGTTGTTTTCCAGGAAGTGCGAGGAGTTGAGTTTGCCGCCATACCTTAGGTGTGCATCAACATGAGTACACCATACAACATTTGTAATAGTCCCTTCTAGTTTGAGTTGGATTCATTAGAGGCTAAAACCATGGATTATTGTTTCTTTTACATGTCCTCACATATCCTAATAGTTGGATTGAGTTTCTCCTTTGTAGAGTAAATGGAGCCCTAATTAGGCCTAGAAATTTGGTCTAATATTGTAACAACACCAACCTCTATTCCTCTCCATCCTTGGGTGCTCTAGCATGTTTTATAGAACCCAAAAGGGTATCCAAATCCCTAGTCAAGTCACCATTTTGTTTGGAAGAATTCAAACTTATGCCTCATTCTCATTCTAGGAGAGCTACAAGCCAATTAATTGGTTTTCAAAACAACTTGATGCTATAAGTTATCTTTGATGAAATAAATCATTAATTCATGTTGATTAGGACCTAAATAAGCCATATTAGTGATTTTAGGCCACCTTTGGTCTTTGAATCAAGTTTTTGGGGTTTTATCCCTTTTTGGCTAAGGGAATCCATTAGTGCAATTTGAGTTTTTGGTGCTTAGAACTTTTGTAGACCTAGTGATTAGGTTAGCTTGTCTTGTGGGGTTGTGATAACCTTCCTATAAGTCCATCTCCATACCTATGATAGATATTTGGTACTAGGACTCTTCACCTTGGGTATTGAGAGAATTTGAGAACTTTTACCATTCCTTGTTGTTTGAAGACTTATGTTGCTTACTGCTACATCAATGACCAAGATGTTGCTTGAGTTAAGGGGATACTAATTTATTAAGGTATCATTATGATCCCACTTGCATTTAGTTACTATTTTTTTGAGTGGCTAGCTAGCTACTTCAGTGTGGGATTTTTGTAATATATAATGTCCTCATACAAGTACATGCCATTTTTTGTTAACATTTTCTATTGTAAAGAATTAGTGATCAATATCTATAATGTCCACTTTTGGGACTAAAGTATATAACTATTAAAATTGCAAAGCTTCCATGTTGTTGTAATGGAGATTATATGCAATATCATTTTGCTAATTCTAATTTGGTCAATAATACTATATACATATGTAAGAATAATCTAGTTTATATATATATAGTTCTTAATTGTTTGACTATTATAAATGACTTATTGCCTTTGGTTTGGAAAAATCTTTGTTGTATACAATACTCAATATTCATATTCCTTTATATTTTTTATTGGTTAAAGTTCATATATGCATATATATCCTTCAATAATGTTCCTTTTCTTTATTGGATGCACTTGCTAGACATGTTCTAGCTCGCCTAGGGAAAGAGGTTAAAATTTCTTGCCAACTTTTTGAAGGGCCCTGATCTTGCCACAATATATTACATTTTTTATGCTCACTATCACCAAGAAGCTATACAAATCCAATAGTGGGATAGTGAGTTACACCATTATTAATACAAGCTACTAAAAATAGGACAACAGACTAGTGAAAAGAGAAAGATTTTTAAAACTATGAAAAAAAACACAATCAAACCAAAGTTCCTAAAAAAAAATTGTTCTAAACAGCCAAATCTACCATGGAAACTAGTACATTCTACAAAAAAAATGTCAAAAATGCCTTAAAACTCATAAACTCAGTAATTTTGCCTTCGAATATCATGCTATAACATGTTGACCATACACAATGATATTAACTTCTCTCATTTTAGGATTTGGAAAGTCTTTATAACTCCTCTTAGGTCTTTCCCCTTCATCCTTATGGTTTTCATCATCCTCCTTCAAGTTTAAAAGGAAAATTCACAATTTCTTGCAAAATCAGCATTTTACAAAAACTGTAAAGTTGCAATATAGTAATTTTTACAATTTTTCTTGCTTTCTCTTCTTAATGCTTTAAACTTGTTATTTAGGCTATCCCTTAGCAATTCTATGCTAGGGACCCTTCCCGAAGCTAATGATTCATCCCTTAGGTTACTCATTTCCCTATGGAAAGGTATGCCTTGATTTTTAGGCCAAAATAGTGACTCTTCTAAGGACATTAAATGACAACCAATACCCTAACTACCACATCTAGGTCCAGTGAACCTTATTCTAATTACAAGGCTCACTTGGAGCATAACACAAAAAAAATTAAAAGGTGAGAGCCCTATGATTCAAGGTGCCCCTGCACCACTCTCTCTCTCCCTATTCAATCTAATGAACAAATTGGATCTTCTCTAGATTTTAATGTCTCAAGTATTTCCTCGTGGTCTGACTTGCAAACTTTTCAAAGATTCTTATTATATGATTTTCCACCATATTTTATCAAGTGGACATTTTATGTGACAACAAAGTTCAAATAATGAAGAATCTTCCTCTTTGTTTTCCAATCCTCGGATAACCACCAATTAGTGTTCTTCATAGAATATCATCCAAGCTATGTGTCAGTTACAACCACCACACCAATATGGTGCACTAAACCTTCACCATCTATAACCGAGTGATCCAAAATTTTTTTGGCTTGGACACAATGACACAAATAATAATATATCCCTTCTTCATTATATTTAGGTGCAATAACAGAAAAAACATGGCCTATAGTGATAAATGTACAAAATGTGGTCATTAATTTAGAAAATACTTAGGTAAAAGTTATAAAGTTACATACATACATACATACATACATACATACATACATACATACATACATACATACATACATACATACATACATACATACATATATACATATATATATATATATATATATATATATATATATATATATATATATATATATATCAGGTTGTACTAGATCAGAAAAGCAATCAAATTCAATAGAAGAATCCATCTCTACCATTTCTAATGCTTGTGGGGGATGATAGGTGTCAATTGGGTCCAAAACTTGTATATCCCATTTGTCCACCCATTCAGTCAACTCACACTCATCCTAATTTTCCTTTGCACATGATGGATAATAGCATGCCATTTTTTGTGTGTGGATACTCCATGAACTTGTATTAAAGCTTCTAAAAGAGTGCAACTCACTTGATCCTATTAGTGTGCAACAATCCTCATATGGTGCAATGGTTTTGATTAAGTAAAACAGGTTTTATAGGGATCCTAAAACCCAAAAGTTTTACAACAAATAAATATAGAGATTAAAAAAGTCCATCAAACATGAAACTTCTATGAAAAGCCAAAAATAACAAAAAGCCAAAGCCCAGGAGGCAAAAGCCAATTGCCTACCCTATAAGAAAAACCAAAAGAGAAATAACCTAACGGTTCTCCTTATCCAAGTCTTGTAGACTTTCTACAACTTCGTTATCCTGTTGATTATCCGCTCCTTCCTAGTTCTTATTCTGGGCATCCTCCTAGTTTACCTAGTCCCTAGCAGCTTTCAAAGCAACCTCTACCTAGCCAATGTCTAGGCTGGTCATCTTCACCATGTTCCCACTGAGGCCAACTCTTATTAGAGTATCTCCTAGGTTGACTATGTTCTTGTTCAAAGTATACAGAGTATCCACAATTTGTTTTGTCATAATCTAGTGGATGTAGTCAAACACTTTTTGTTCAATGAGGGATAGTTTGTCCTCATATTCATCTTTGGAGTCTTGGCCACTATAGTACTTCTGGCTGCCATCCTGATCAGTCTTCTTTTCACTGTTCTCCTGGACACTGCGGATGTTTTGGTTGCTATCTTGGTTTTTATTTTCCTTTAGAGCCTCAATTTCCTAAAACAACCATTTAATAGATTGGAAGTTATCTATCAAGATATTCTTCACATTTTCCAAGAGGTTGAAGTTGTTTTCCAACGCTTTATTAGAAATGACCAATAAAGCAGGGTCAATTAGCTCATCATAATGGGTTCTGTCATCAAGGTCCTCCATCACCTAGATATTCATTGGCTCTCTAACAATACCCAACCTAGTAGTATCCATGTTAAAATTCCTCCAAGCCCTCCTCCTATCCTTCCTTATTAGCAATCCCACTTTTCTCCACCATAATTTCAATCATCTCCTCAGGCGAGGAAATGGGTGGGTTAGGGCCAAGGGTCCCAGAGGTTAGGGCAATAGGGTCTTCTTGAAGCAAGGCTTGGTCAGCTTTTCTTTTCCTGGGGTTTCTTGAGGAAACATCAAGGGTAACCTTCTCCTTATCTCTTTCCCTCCCCTTCTCCTCATCCTTCACTATTTCCATCCCCTTGTCCTTTTCCTCATCCTTGGAGTCAGTGTCAGTCTCCTCTTCTTCCTCACTATCCTCTTTCTCCTCCTAAGGCTCTGGCTTGGGGGGAATGGGGGGAAGACATCTAGGGATCTTTCTACTAGGAAAGTGGGGATTGTGGGCAACAAATATGGCTTTGGTGGAGTTTTCCTCATCTTTAGTTTTAACAACTTGAACATCTGCAAAGTCCAAACTAGCAGTATCCTCTGAAGCATTACCCAGGTCACCAAGTGATTTTCCCCTAGTTTGAGTTTTCAAAAAGTCATAAACCAGGAGGAGAAGGCCTTTGTGGAGGGTAGGATTAGTGACAGGTTTTCTCTTGAAACCATCAATACCCTTAGACAAGGAAGTGTAAAGATAGAAAGGAAAAGAAATTTTAATAGCATGCCTAAAGTGATTTAGCAACACAAAATGGTGCATTCTTATCCTGTCGAACCTAGAGTCAAGAGTGATATACTCAATGAGAATCCTAAGAAAATATCTCCATAATTTTTTGATGGATTCCATCTCATAGTAAGTATTAGCCTTGATAATTTTTTTCCTCTTAGCATCATCCTTGACAAATTTTCTAACAGCATTGGCCAACATCTTTTTGTCCCTGTATAATTTTATGCCTTCCTGAGGGATTTTTGTCACCTCCACAATCAAGCCCTTAGTGATGTGGTGGGTGACTCCATCTATTTTGACTTTCTTATTATTCCATGTTTCCACCACCACCTTGGTAACCCTAGCGTCAAAACTGTGAAGCTTCCCCATGAACCTGGTGATACCTCCTTTTTTGAGTTTGTGCCAAACCTTCTCCTTCTCCTTCCAATTCTCCATTGCCCCCCAAGGCTCTCTTTTGATCCTTTCCTTGACCATGGATGCCTTCAACTCTGTAAACCCTATTTTTCTAGCAAAATTGCTAAGCTATAGTTTCCTTGGGATGCTAAAAATGAAAATTTTATTACATTTTTTAGTGGTTTTGTTCATGCTAGCCCTTAAAGCATGCCTTTCATACGTGCAATTATGAATTGAAAAGAGCTCTGCATGACTTCTAATTACTCCCCTTCCAATGTGAAATTTGGTGTATCCTTCCATTATTAAAATGGGATTATATTTGTACCCTAGATTTGGTCCTATTGAAGTAACTCAATCACCATTGGTAGGATTTTGTCACCATTCTTCCATGTCATCACCGAGTTTTTGGTAACGACATCATTGGCAAACCAATCAATAACTGAGTTCGCTTCTTGATAAGCATGGCTAAAAAAAGTCATTTTGAACTTACCCAAGTTAGATTTGAGGTCCTTGATGATGTTAACAATTTTCCAAGAGGGCGTGACATGTCCTTTGATGCAAATTATGATGTTTAGGGAGTCACCCTCAAGCCATAGGCACTTGATCCTAGAAGCCAGGGCTAGCTTAACAATCTATCTGGCCGCACTGACTTCAACAAAGTGATTAGTCTAGTGACCAAGAGGGAAAGAAATAGCCATAATTCCTCCACCTGAACTATTTCTAATGATGCCTCTGCTACCGATTGGATCAGGGTTCCCCTTCATCGCCCCATCAAAGTTGGCTTTTTTCCAGTCCTCAGTGGGGAAGGACCATCTAGCTTCCTATCTTCTCTTGTCCCTATCTTTTTTCCTAACTTTACTGTTCCCACCTTCCTTGATATTTCCTCCCTTTGTTATGGAAAAGTTCTCCATAATGAGTCCTTCAATTTTCGTTACATTTATGAACTCTGGAGCCTCTCTATCTCTGAATATTCTATTGTCGTGCTCTTTACAAAATCCCCAACAAAATGTGGGAGAGTCCAAGAGCTGAATAATTGAGTATTCAAATTAGAGTGGTGGCTTCTCCACTAGAAAAAGAAGTCCTAGATATTAACAGGGGGGCACCAACTAAAACCAAGATCCCTAATTAGAAGGTTCCACACCCTGGATGAATAGGGACAATGGATGAATAAGTGATTAACCATTTCCAAGTTATGCTTGCAGAGGTTGCACCTATTGTGGATTATTTGGCCTCTCTTTTCTAAATTATCCAAGATAAGAATTGTGTCTTGCAGGAGTGGTGTAGGGCACCCTTGTGTCAAGGGGTCATCAAAATAAAGTTTATTTCTTATTTGGTCATTAAGGTAAGTTTAGGTCATGTTTGGACATTTTGGTCCAATTTTAAAGGTGTTAGGCCACTGGGTGTTTTATAAACCAATGGTTTTTCACCTATAGGACCCTTAGGCTTAGGTTCATGCCAAGTGGCATCTAGGCCTTAGGTTTTACACATTTACGTTCTAGGAGTGTAGGCTAGGAGTTAGTCTTAATTTTGGTCAAATAAAGCACTTTTCTTAAATAAGTTGCTTAAAAATGCATTCTTGTTGCAAATTTTTTGTAATGCAACATTTGTCAACTTTGCAAAAAGTTGTTCATTATTGTAAAATGGCAACTAGTCTGGTAGTTCAACTAATTCCTATGATCCAAGGCAGTTGGATCAAGAAAGAAGTCTTTAAATGCATCTATGAACCTATCACAAGGTAGAGTTCAATCATTCTGTATGGGTTTTGTTTTGATATCAATAAAAATTCTTTGGTTTCTCTCTATTTTCTTGTTTTAGACTATTGTTCTATACTTGTACTGATTGACATAGATCCAAGAAGCACATGAATAGATAGAGCTCCAAATCCCCTTTCAAATGCTTCAAGTTTGAAGAATTTTGGTGCTAATTGGAGTGAGTAATCAACATCTTTCTTTGATAGGGTCTAAAACCCTCCTTCTCAAGGGTTTTGAACAAATGGACATTTTTCTACCAAACTAAGTGGCCAATCAGCTCAAAAATTTGGAGTTTTACTGTATGATAAGTCCTTTTTATGTTTCTAAAAGGAGAGACTCGGGGGAAGCATTTTACCATGATTAAATCCATGCCCTAGGGTAAATAGTAGGGTTGTTTGGGCTAGAAATTGTCTAAAATGAACTCGTAGACTGAAATGTATGCAATGTCCCAATCAAATCAGGTAGAGCAAAGTATGAGATGACTATAAGGTACTCCAACATCATCATTCTACTTATGTACCCATCTTTGTTAATGTTTCTTTACAGTCAAGCCTAGATAGGAATGTTAAGACTGTATATGTATTGGACATTTTCATCATGCTAGAGTAAGCATTTAATGTTGATGCTAGAAGTTTGGCAAGTGTTCAAAAACCATTGAATCTTCATTGGTTTCTTGGCCAAGGACTAGGAATACATATTCTGTAGAAAAATCAATAGAGTTTTGATTGGGAAGACTGTCAAACATAATACTATCTATTAGGTGATAGCAAGAAGGTTGATGTTGTCTGTGAGTTCATAGGAAAATTAAGACAAGGTTTAGAAGACCAATAAACATCTCCTTATGTCAAATCAATGACTTGGAATGTTCCAAAGTGCTAATAAAATAGTGAAGCATAGTTTCTAACAACTATCATTGTCAAGCAATGGTTTTTTGGTTCAAGGTGGACAACAAGAAGTTGGATTTGTGTTTGGGATTCCAAGGAATCAACAAAAGTAAGTCTTAAATAGTGTGAAGTTGGTTAGTGATTTGGGATCTTCAAGGATTGTGTCAACCTTTGGGAATGTAGTTGTGATAAGTTTGCTATAGTGTTTGCTATAAGAGAGTTGTAATCAAGTGCACCTTGTCATTTGTGAGTCTATTTCCCTTTGGGCAGAGTTAATGGTTGTAGAGGTTTGTTAAAAGTGTGACACCTAGAATCCTTTGGGGGATCTTGGAACATTGGAGTATAGTACATTAGGAACAACATCCTAAAGAATCAAGTTCTTTGTGGTAGTATCTTCTAGAAAGTATAAAAGTATTGATTTCTTGTAGGTTCCTTGAAATACTTAAGGAATACAAGTTGAGACAAGGACTATTTCTTGAAGACAAATACAAGAGGCATTTAAGTTGCTTCCCTTGCCACTCTACATTAGGTGGTATCAGAGCCTAGGAAAGGTTCTTGCCTTTCATCATGTTAGACCAGGAGGGACCAAATGAGTTTGGTCTACATGCTAATGTCACAGACAAGGAGATAGCAAATATCTTGAGGGGTCACTTAGCAAGAAGCAAGATTGTTGAAGAGAATAACAAAAAGTTGGAAGAAGAAGTTGCCAGGCTAAAGGGGATCAAGTCAGCTAGTAGTGAAGAAAGTTCCTTAGAAGAGGATGAAGAAGAAAAAAATTCTCTGAAAAATGGATTGGAAGGGGTAGGAGGCCCTACACAGTAGGATAAAATCTTTCTTGAAGCTCTTGGTAAGCTTGGAAAGAAGGACACAAGAGGAGAGATTCCTAACTTCTATGGGAAGCTAGATGCTGAAAAATGCCTAGAATAGGTAGAGGCCTCAGAAAACTACTTTGAATGTGAAGAAGTTGAACCTAATCAAAAGGTGAAAATTGCTAAATCTAAGATGAGAGGAGCAACACTCAGTTGGTGGGATTTCCTCCAACATGAAAGGGCAAAGAACAAGAAGAATCCTATAACTTCTTGGAAAAAGATGGATGTTGAAGTCAGAAAGTAGTTTGTCCTTGAGGGTTATGAGGTAACTTTACATCAGAAGTTGCAAAATCTAAAATAGAATGATTTAGATGTTAATGCATATACTGAAGAGTTTCATAAATTTTTTTTGAGATCAAGATTAGTGGAAACTAAAAGTCAAAAATTAGCAAGGTATCTAAATGGTTTGAAGTTTAGACTACAGGATGAACTCAGTCTATTTAATCCTGAAACTATCTATAGATGTTATCAAATGGCTATCAAAATTGAAGAAAGACATAAGAGAATGAGTTGGAAAAATTGTAGAGGAGGAAGAGATGGTGGTTTAAGAGGAAGGGGTGGTAGATTCCAAGGGAGAGGCACATCAAACAATAATCAAGAGGAGATAAGTAATTCAGGATTAGATGGAGACTCTAGCAATAGAGGAGCATTTAGAGGAAGAAGACCAAATAATAGGGGCAGATTTGGTGGTAGAGGACCAAGTGTCTTCATAGGAAAGTTTTTTACTTGCAATCAACTTGGCCACCAATCTTTTAGATGCCCTCAAAAGGTTGGTGAAAATTTAAGACAAGGTGGAGAAAGAAAAGTGCAGTTGCTTCAGGAGGAAGATAGACAAAGCACTTCATCATATCACACCACCACATCCAGGCCTACTAATCCTGAACAAGGAGAAAGACTCATGATGCAAAGAATACTCCTAAGAGCACCTCAAATGGCAGAACCTCCACAAAGGAAGTCTTTGTTTAGAACAACATGCAAAGTCAAGGGCAAAGTATGTAAACTTATTGTTGATTCCAGTTCCACTAATAATCTTTCTTCTAGGGAATTGGTGGATAAATTAAAACTTCAAAAAATACATCATCCTACACCATATAAAGCATCTTGGCTGACTAAGGATAGACAAACTTTGGTAGATGAACAAGTATGGGTAGAATTTACTATAGGAGAATATGTGGATAGAATCCAATGTGATGTCACTAATATGGATGCTTGCCATGTAATTTTAGGCCATGGCAATATGATGTAAAGGAAAAACATGATGGGGAAACCAATATCTATTATATAACCAAAGAGGGTATAAATTACACTATAAGGCCTTTGCTGAATGAGGGGAAACAAGATCATGTAGTTAGTTCAGTCATGCTAGTTGGGGAAAAGGAATTTATGCAAACTATAAAAGAAAAAGACACTCCATGCTTTGCTATAGTAGCCAAACCAAAGAACGAAGTCTTCATGAAGACCTTAGACAAAGCTAAGAGGGAAAATTGGTGGGAGAATGTTGGTCCTAAAGAAGTTAGAGAACTTTTGATGAAGTACCATGGCATCGTAGCAGGAAGTACACCAAACTCTTAACCACCCAAAAGAGAGGTTAGTCATTGTATTGAATTGATTCTAGGAGCCACTTTACCTAACAAGGCTGCTTACAAATTAACTCTTGAGAAAAATGTAGAAATTGCTAGGCAAATTGAAGATTTGTTATCAAAAGGGTTTATAAGAAAGAGTATTAGTCCCTGTGTTGTCCCTATAGTCTTAGCTCCTAAAAAGGATGGTACTTGAAGATTTTGTATGGATTCTAGAGCTATCAAATGAATAATAATCAGATATAGGTACCCAATGCCCAAAATAGAAGACCTCTTAGATTCCCTAGGTGGAGCAAATTACTATTCAAAGATGGATCCTTCAAAGATTTCAGCCATACTTAACTGGCCTCCTCCTACTCGCCCTTTAGAGGTAAAAATTTTCCATGGTTTATGCAATTTTTATAGAAAATTTATCAAGAACTTTAGTGGATTATCTACACCTATTATTGACACTATCAAAGGAGGTAGAAAATGTCAATTTTATTGGACAAATGAAGTAGGAGATGCTTTTGAAACTCTAAAATAGAAAGTTGCTAAAGCACTAGTCTTGAGGTTTCCTGACTTTAATAAAGTTTTTACCATTGAATGTGATGCTAGTACTAAGGAAATAGGAGTACTCAGTCAAGAAGGTAGACCTGTAGCCTTCTTCAGTGAAAAATTAGATGATGCAAAAAAAAAGTATTCAATTTACGATATTGAATTATATGCTATGATACAGTCTTTAAAGAGATGGAGACATTATCTTTTGCCAAAGAGTTTATCATTTTTACTGATAACCAGGCTTTGAGTTTTCTTAATAGGCAACACAAGCTGAACCAAAGGCATGTTAAATGGATGGAATTCATACAGTCTTATACCTTCTCCATCAAGCATAAAAAGGGAGTTGTCAATAAGGTTGCTAATGTCCTTAGTAGGAGGAATCCACTAATGCAAAGCATTGATTTGGAAAGTGTTGGTATAACACACATGAAGGATATGTATGCATATGATGATGATTTTAAAGAGATTTATCAGGTATGTCTAGGCATGCGAGATAGATACCATACTGAATTTTTTGATTATTTAATCTAGGAAGGACTCTTATTCAAGGGGGGACAACTATGTGTACTTAAGGGGTCTTGTAGAGACAATATTATAAAGGAGAAGCATTGTGGCAACATGTCTGGTCATTTTGGAATTGACAAGACCTTAGAACAAGTTAGGAGATTTTATCATTGGCCAAGAATGCAATCAGATATCAGAAAGTTTCTTGAAAGTTGTTTAATTTGTCAAAAAGCTAAGGGATATACCTCCAATGCAGGACTCTATACCCCTCTTCCTATTCCTAGTAGACCATGGGATTCAATTAGCATGGATTTTGTACTAGGATTGCCAAAAATAAAAGGTGGATATGATAGTATTTTTGTTGTTGTTGAAAAATTCTCCAAGATGGCTCATTTTATTCCTTGTAGATCTACACATGATGCATCTCATATTGCCAGTTTGTTTTTCAAAGAAGTTGTTAGGCTACATGGGCTACCTATGTCAATAGTTTTAGATAGAGATGCTAAGTTCTTGGGACACTTTTGGAGGACATTATGGAGAAAATTGGGAACAAATCTCTCATTTTGATCTGCCTATCATCCACAATCAGATGGGCAAATGGAGGTTATTAATAGATCCTTAGGAAATCTTCTTAGATGCCTTACTCAGCAGCATGGAAGTTCTTGGGACTCCATTCTATCTCAGGCAGATTTCTCATACAATGACTCCATAAATAGGAGTACTGGTTTGACTCCTTTTCAGATTGTTTATGGCAGCCACACAAGGGGAGTTTTGGAACTCAGATATGTGAGGGATTTGGATAAGTCAAGTGCACAAGTTGAGGACTTTACTTAGTTTATGAAAGATATCCATGGTCAAGTCAAAGATAGGTTGCAATCCACTAATGACAAATACAAACAGTAGGTAGATCAAAAAAGGAGAGATTTGCAGTTTAAGGTGGGAGATTTGGTTATGGCCAACTTAAAGAAAGAAAGGTTACCCAGAGGGTAGTATACTAAATTGATGATGAAGAAAGTAGGCCCTTTTTGGATTTTGAAGAAATGTGGCAACAGTGCCTACAAGATTGATTTGCCTCCTGAAATTGGTTTATCTCCTATTTTTAATATTTCTGATCTTTTTGCTTTCAAACTCCCTATTGCTGATGACATTGTAGGTATAGGTGTTTCTTAGGGTGTAGATGTTCCAACAAATCTTACACATCTTCCAAAGCTGATCCCACCTAAGATTGAGTGCATACTTAACAAGAAGGTTCTCAAGGAGACTAGGAGGGGTACTTATTATTCCTATCTAGTCAAATGGCAAGATAAACCGTTGGAGGATGCTAAATGGCTGATTGAAGCAGAGATTTTGAGAGTTGGCTACAACCTGCATTCCATACCAACTCAACGAACTTGAGTTCCTTTGAAGCTAGGTGGTATGGTGTAGGGCAGCCTTGTGTCAAGGGGTCATCAAAATAAATTTTATTGCTTATTTGGTCATTAAGATAAGTTTAGATCATGTTTGGTCATTTTGGTCCAATTGTAAAGGTGTTAGGCCACTGGGTGTTTTATAAACCAATGGTTTTTCACCTATAGGACCCTTAGGCTTAGGTTCATGCCAAGTGGCATCTAGGCCTTAGGTTTTACACATTTACATTCTAGGACTGTAGGCTAGAAGTAAACATTTAATGTTGATGCTAGAAGTTTGGAAAGTGTTCAAAAGCCATTGAATCTTCATTGGCTACCTAGCCAAGGACTAGGAATATGTATTCTGCAAAAAAATCAATAGAGTTTTGATTGGGAAGACCATCAAACATAATACTATCTATTAGGTGATATCAAGAAGGTTGATGTTGTTGGTGAGTTCATAGGAAAATTAGGACAAGGTTTAGAAGACCAATAAACATCTCCTTATGTTAGATCAATGACATGGAATGTTCCAAAGTGCTAATAAAATAGTGAAGCATAGTTTGTAACAACTATCACAATCAAGCAGTGGCTATTTGGTTCAAGGTGGATAGAAAGAAGTTGGATTTGTGTTTGGGATTCCAAGGAATCAACAAAAGTAAGTCTTAAACAATGTGAAGTTGGTTGGTGATTTGGGATCTTCAAGGATTGTGTCAACCTTTGGTAATGTAGTTGTGATAAGTTTTCCATAGTGGTTGCTATAAGTGAGTTGTAATCAAGTGCACCTTGTCATTTGTGAGTCTATTTCCCTTTGAGTAGAGTTAATGGTTTTAGAGGTTTGTTAAAAGTGTGACACCTAGAATCTTTTGGGGGATCTTGGAACATTGGAGTATAGTATATTAGGAGCAACATCCTAAAGAATCAAGTTTTTTGTGGCAGCATCTTCTAGGAAGTATAAAAGTATTGATTTCTTGTAGGTTGCTTGAAAGACTTAAGGACTACAAATTGAGACAAGGACTATTGCTTGGAGACAGATACAAGAGGCATTTAAGTTGCTTCCCTTGCCACTCTGCATCAAGGAGGAGCTAGAAAAAGATATTAATTTTGGGAGTGAGACCAGAAATCTAGGCTTTGGCCCAAATTTTCTTCTCCATCCTATCCCATATAGAGAAATAGCTAGAGGTAGTAGAGTATAGCCCATTTGAGTTATCTCCCCAAATGATAGTGTCCCATTTGTTGTTGATGGGGGTGGTGTTCATTAAAGTCATCAAAGTGGATAAGGTCCAGGGATAGCTCAGACAGGTCATGCTAGCCTTGACCAGTTCTATAATCACTAACTTGTGTGCCAAATCTTCCTATGCATTATTCTCTCCATCTTTCATAACTAGGGTGATTGATAAGAGGTCCCTGACTAGTCCAGTTATCGTGCCAAAATAAGATATTATCCCCTTTGCCAACCTTCCATTTGGCCTTTGACTTGGTCAAGGGTAGAGCCATCAAGATCCCATTCCAAATATAGGACCCCTAGGGAATCTCGGTCTCAATTATCAAGAAGTTGAGAGACTATCTTCTTAGATATTTCTCAATTAGGATATCCCTCCAAATGGTTGTGCTTTGAAAGATACACCATAATTGTTTGGCTAAAAGGGCATTGTTAAGATGTTTAATCTTTCTGATACATAGACCTCCATGGCATTTTGGGAGGCAAACAAGGTCCCAAGCAAAAATATGGTATCTCTTGTGGTCATCAGCCCCTATTGAGAGGAAGTCCCTCTGAATCTTCTTCATTCTATTTGCAATGTTAGTATTATCTATTGACCAAAAAAATCTATGAACCATAGGCTCACCTTCCTTAATTGCACCCATTGTAGCATTACACCATTGGACAATAGATTTTTCATCTATCAATACTGCTCCATCTTTGCACTTTAGTTCTTCATGAGTTAAAGCTCTTTTGATGCATGCACCTACACTATCATGCTCTCACTTTCCATGACCAACCTCTATGAAATTCCACATATATTGAATTTTAGACAACTTGTGCATCCTACTCAACCAATAGAATATCCATGTATTCTTGAATTGAGATGCACAATTGTTTGACCAAATAATGTGTTGACGATATAGTATGCACCTGTTAACCAAATATCCATAAAATAGTTGAAGAAAACCATGTACAAACTCCATAGAATGTGATCAATCATCACTAATATAAAAATGGTACTCCCTCAAAATCATCCTGTCATCCTCTATACTTGTAGGTGAATGAATGAATGTTATGTGAACAAATATGGAAACCTATTGAGAATTATAATACTTTGCTTGAACCTTATTTTATGGTTGTAGTGTGTAGTTCTCTATGAAGTCTACAACTAAAACAATGGTATCTAGTGAAAATGTATCCTTGCACAACTTGAATTGGAAATCCAGCCATATAGCTCTATGTGTATGTCTTCCATACTTGTAAATAATCTTTTCACAAAAAAATTTAATGAACTAATACACTAGAATTTTTTTAATGACTAAATCACATCCTTTACCCTTTTTCCCATCTTTTAGAGCATATGTCACTCTCTTATATTTTTTGTAATCTACTATTTCATTTTCAATTGCATGTGTACTATTCATAAAAGTTTTAAAGAACCACAAAATAAGCATGTACCATCCAAGCATGATGTCGTGCAAAATTGTTGGATGTCTCCTATTTCACATAAAATATTGGATTTGAATCCCCTTGAAGATCTAGGTGGCTCATTCATGTCACAATCCTACCAAACAAACTTAGAATACAAAAACACACATATATGCCTAAAAACATCAAAATGGTTAAAAAATTCAATATGTATCCTACAACAAAAAGTTGTGTGTGTGATTTATCTTCACATAAAAAGTTGTACCCATCTCAAAAAATCTTTGACATATTCAAATTTGAGGATACATACCAATACATTTTGCAAAATATTGTGTCTGAGTTGAGTCCAAAAAATGTTATGCATGCATGTCACAATTTTTCTTACCAATCCTCCATCTTACAAAATCTCTTTGATTAGTAGAAACATGTGTGTTATATGTCCTAAAATCTTCAATCAATGATTTCAAAGCTTCACTAATTTCTTTATCCTTTCATGGTAGTCTACTGCTAAATATTCATAATTCATTTTTTCTTAGATCTTCCAATCTCTCACACCTTAGCATGGCTCTCGTTAGAGTACCTCTACTGATTTTCAATGTTTTGCTTGTCTTTCTCATGAGTCAAGATTTCTTTATTTGGGTACTTACTATTGTTTATGTAAGTTCTCATCTTGTGATATTATTATCTTTGGTGTATAATTTAGAAACCACTATGTCATAAGCACTCATTAGATTCTTTACAATGCATTTGTTATTTGAATCATCCATTGTTCTTATCCCAAGAATATTCATGATAGGTCTAAATTTCAAATTCCTCATCATTTTAAAAAATAATTGGCATTGACATGTAATATTTAATTCTTCAAAGAATAATCTCCATATATGATTAACTTTTCTTTGACAAGTATGCTTGCTAATCTTGCCAGGCATTGATTTCCAAATGTTAGTATCAATATCAATAAAATATTTTGGTCTTCTAAAATGAATTCTAGAATGTGTTATAATCTCTTCCATTCTCTCAACATTTTGAACATCAACATAAGGTTGAGTGTTTTGCATACCTTGAATCAAAGATGATGTGCCTTGGCAATAAGATGCAAAAGATGGAATATCACCTACTTGATATGTTAATGTTGTGCCTTCAACATGACATGATGAAGTGTGTACATCATTAGATGTAAAAATTAACCTTTCTTCAATAGGAGATGATGATATGACTCCAACATTGGAGGATGGTGTAGCTTCATAATTCAATTGTCTTCTTGAGTGTAACAGTCTCATTCATTCTCTTTGTCTTTCCAATTCTTCCTCTTTGTTTCTTTATATCAATGGTTCTTGTTCCTCTTCAAAAGATAATTTTTCATTATTGCTTTGAAATTTTCTTTGTTCAAGTAGTAATTTCATTTATCTCTTTTAATTTCCAAATCTCTATCCCTCTCTTCCATTATTTAAGTTTTTGGTTTCTTCATTGGCATAATGATGATTTTTATATGTCAAATTATTCAAACATCTGAATCACTTACAATTTGTAAGTTAAAAATCATTCAAATACAAATTACAATCATTTCAATGATTACACAATATATATTAAACAACTTGTCAAAATTTTAACCATTTCCAAATAATAATTCATTCAAACATAATTTTTTTAATGAAATCACTATATATTAAACAACTTGTCAAATTATAATCAAATTTGTCTCTATATAATAACAAAGAATATTTAAAAAGGATTGCACTAACCTTTTCTATAGAAATAATATTAAAAAATCCTTGAAATAGTGTATCCAATTATTGAATTTGGTGCTTGCTAGCTTCAAATAGAATGAAAGAATGTTCAAAAATCCTTCAAATAGTGTATCCAATGATTATTGAATATAGTGTTTGCTAACTTCCAACAACATGAATCCCATATTTTCTATTAGAACAACAGAACACACAATTTTTAAAAAAAAGAATATGGATCAATAGGGACCCAAACTTTCGTTATGACCTTTTTTGGTGTTTTCATATAGTGCATACACACTATGTGAAAACTAATCTCTCCCTATCCCACTGTCCCCATCCCCTACTCTCTCTCCCTACTCTCTCTCACTCTCTCTCTCTCTCCTCTCCCATCCATACATTCACTCCCATCCCCCCCCCTCTTTCTCCCTTTCTCCCTCTTACACTCCCTCTTCCA
Source organism: Cupressus sempervirens (assembly GCA_028749045.1). NCBI lineage: Eukaryota > Viridiplantae > Streptophyta > Pinopsida > Cupressales > Cupressaceae > Cupressus > Cupressus sempervirens. The sequence goes on from CM053788.1 coordinate 470,875,731, forward strand.
TTGCCTACTCTCTCTCACACTCTCTCTCCCATCCACTACTCTCTCTCTCTCCTCTTCCATTCTCTACTCTCTCTTTCACACACAGACACACTCCCATCCCCCCCTCTCTCTCATTTCCCATCCCCAACTCTCTCTCTCTCTCTCTCTCTCACACACACACACACACACACTCCCATTCCCCCTCTCTCTTGCTCTCCCTCTCCCACCGCATACTCTCTCTCACTCTCTCCCATCCCCTACTCTATCTCTCTCATTCTCCCACCCCCTACTCTCTCTCACTCTCTCTCCCATCCCCTACTCTCTCTTTCAAACACACACTCCCATCCCCCATCTCTCTCTCCTCTCCCATCCCCTACTCTCTCTCTCTCTCACTCCCATCCCCTCTCTCTATCTCTCTCTCTCTTGCTCTCCCTCTCTCACTCCCTCTCCCACTGCCTACTCTCTCTCACTCTCTCTCCCATCCCTTAGTCTCTCTCATTCTCCCACCCCCTATACTCTCTCACTCTCTCTCTCTCCCATCCCCTACTCTCTCTTACACACACTCTCATCCCCTTCTCTCTCCCTCTCTCCCTCTCCAACTCCCTCTCCCACCACCTACTATCTCCCCCATATCCTACTTTATATCTCTTGGGCTACTCTCTCTTGCTCTCTCTCCTATCCCATCCCATACCTTCTCTCACACACACTCCCATCCCCCCCTCTCTCTCCATCTCCCTCTCCCACTCCCTCTCCCACCACCTACTCTCTCTCTCCCTCTCTATTCTCTCTCTCTTACTCTCTATCTCCCATCCCCTACTCTCTATCTCTCGCTCATTATCCCACCCCCTACTCTCTCACACTCTCTCTTCCATCCCCTACTCTCTCCCACCCTCTACTCTCTCTCTTATACATACACTCCCATCCCCCCACTCTCTCTCCCTCTCTCTATCTTTCTCTCTCTCTCTCCCACTCCCTCTCCCACTGCCTACTCTCTCTCACTCACACACACACTCTCTCACATTCCCTACTCTTTCTCCTACTGCCTACTCTCTCTCACACTCTCTCTTCCATCCCCTACTCTCTCTCTCACTCTCTCTCCTCTCTACACACTCCCATCCCCCCTCTCCTCTCTCTCCTCTCTCATCTCCTAATCACACACACACACACACACACACACTCCCATCCCCACTCTCTCTCTCTCTCTCCCTCTCCCACTCCCTCTCTCATTTCCTACTCTCTCTCCCTCTCTACTCTCTGTCACTCTATCTCCCATCCCATAATCTCTCATTCTCCTACCCCCTACTCTCTCTCTCTCACTCTCTCTCCCATCCCCTACTCTCTCTCCCACCCCAAATCTCTCTCTCTCTCTCTCTCTCTCTCTCTCTCTCTCTCCACCCCCTATTCTCTCTAGCTCTCTCTCCCATCCCCTACTCTCACTCCCTCTCCCATCCCCTACTCTCTCTCATTCTCCCACCCCTTGATCTCTCTCTCACTCTCTCTCCCATACCCTATTCTCTCTCTCCTCTCCCATCCCCTACTCTCTCTTACACACACTCCCATCCCCCCTCTCCTCTCTCTCTCTCTCTCTCTCGATATCACTCTCCCACTCCCTCTCTGACTACCTACTCTATCTCTCACTCACTCTCTCCCATCCCCTACTCTCTTATTCTCCCACCCCTACTCTCTCTCATATTCCCTACTCTCTCTCTCTCTCTCTCTCTCTCTCTCTCTCTCTCTCTCTCTCCCACCCCCTACTCTCTCTCACACTCACTCTCTCTCTCTCTCTCTCCCATCCCATCTCTCTCACTCTCCCTCTCTCACTCCCTAATCTCTCTCTCTCTCTCATATACCTTACTATCTCTCAATCTCTCTCCCATCCCCCACTCTCTCTCTATCTCTCTCTTCCATCCCTACTCTCTCTCACTCTCTCTCTCCCTCTCTACTCTCTCTCACATCTCCTATTATCACTCTCTCTCCCATCCCCTACTCTCTCTTACACACACTCTCATTCCTCTCTTTCTCCCTCTCTCCCTCTCCCACTCCCTCTCCCATTGCCTACTCTCTCACACACTCTATCTCTCTCCCATCCCCTACTCTCTCTCCTCTCTCATCCCCTATTCTCTCTCTTTTATACACACACACACACTCCTATCCTCCCTCTCTCTCACTCTTCTCTACCATCCCTTTCTCTCTCTCACACATACACTTCCACCCCCTCTCTCTCACTCTCCTTCTCCCACTCCCTCTCGTGCTGCCTACTCTCTCTCCCACTCTCTCTCCCATCCCCTACTCTCTCTCATTTTCACACCCATACTCTCTCTCCTCTCCCATCCCCTACTCTCTCTCTCTTACACACACTCCCATCCCCCTCTCTCTCTTCCTCTCTCCCTCTCCCACTGCCTACTCTCTCTCTCATTCTCTCTCCCATCCCTTACTCTCTCTCTTGGGCTACTCTCTCACTCTCTCCTCTCCCATCCCCTAATATCTCTTTCATATACACACTCCCATCCACCTCTCTCTCTCTCACTCCCTCTCCCATTCCCTTTCCCACCACCAACTCTCTCTCCCTCTCTACTCTCTCTCACTCTCTCTATCTCCCATCCCCTAATGTCTCTCTCATTCTCCCACCCCCTGCTCTCTCTCTCCCACCTCGTACTCTCTCTCCCTCTCTCTATCTCAATCTACCTCTCCCACTACCTACTCTCTCTCTCACTTACACTCTCTCTCTCCCATCCCCTACTCTCTCTATCTCTCTATCTCTCTCTAACTACCTACTCTCTCCCATCCCCTACTCTCTCTCACTCTCTCTCCCTTCTACACACTCTCATCCCCCCTCTCCTCTCTCCCTCTCTCACTCTTGTTCTTTCACTCCCTCTCCCACCACCTACTCTCTCTCACTCTCTCTCCCCCATCCCCTACTCTCTCTCATTCTCCCAACCCCTACTCTCTTCCATCCCCTACTCTCTCCCACCCCTTACTCTCTCTCTCCCACCCCTACTCTCTCTCTCTCACTCTCTCTCTCATCCCTTCTCTCTCTCTCACTCTCCCTCTCCTACTACCTATTCTCTCTCCCACCCACTAAATTATAGTTGGCTAGTGAGAAATCTATAGTTCTAGTAGGATTGCATGTTATGTAGATAAATTGGAGAAATATGCTATGCCAATCTTTGGGCTTTGCCTTCCCCTCTCAGGTCCCCTAGGACCACCTTTGGGTTTCTCCAATTCACCAAAAAAAAAAGAATTTCTTTTTGCTTGTTTGTCTACACCCTACCCCTACTATTATAAAGGGTCTATATGCAAAGGATGAGCATAGGCCCTACCATTCTATAGGTGCCAAATAGATTGGGATAGCCCCACTTTTCATTCATATGTGGGGGATTATTCACACACAAAAGATAATTCTACATGCAAATAGAGGCCCTATGGGACTAGAAGGGACCCTTAAGTATGCAGAGGCCCCCCCTTTAGGCCCTACTATCTAAAATTTCTACTTTTGGCCTATAAAAATAATGGCCTATCACCTATCAAAATAATGGGTAGAATAATCAAATAATCCCTTAGAATAGTAGGGAAGGAAAAATAATACATAGGCAAAATAATGGGCAATAATATGCCTAAAAATAATAGGGTGGAGTGGTGAGCATGGAATTTTGTGTTCCTCTTGAAGTATATCCTATAGAAACAATGAGGAAGGAATAGAATAAAAGCTAGTTCCTATAGTAGCTTTAGTATATGCCTATTATTGTTCCCTCCCACCCCTATGGCTAGGTTAGGGAGGGTAGCCCCTAATAAAGTGTTTTATTTGATAAGGGGCAAAGTTGTTATTCTAATCCCTTCCCAAGTGGGAGGGAACTAATAATACGCTCACTCGATATTATTTTTTTGGCCATCAGATAGATATAAGGATCTTTACTAATCCCCTCCCACCTAGCCCTTCCTTTATAGTTCATTCATTGAGGGGTGATCCAAGAAGCTATAATAGTTGTTTCCAATGGCCAAACAAAGTGAAACCTCCTACTACCTCTACCTTGGATCAATCTAGCGTAGCACTTTGGAATGGATCTATTTTCCCCTTGTCATGGAATATGGCATCAATAAATTCGGGTAATTATTTAACTTGGAAGGACAATTATTTCTCCCTTCCCTTGGACTCATAGTTCTATATTGAGGAGTTGGCATGTTACATAGCATAATCAACAAAGATTGGGAGCCCTACCCTACCTTATATTAGAAAGGGGAAGGGGAAAGAGAAAAGGGTCTGGGGGTGGCAGAACTTTAAAATATCTATATTGTAGTGGAACCTTCCTTACAATTATATTATCCTACTTACAAATATAGTAGTGGGAGGGACCTAGTTGCACCATATAGTTCCACTTGATATAGATACATTCTATCACCCTACTCTGCCCCTAAAATTTTATGGCTGTGGATAGTGGTTCTAAGCTTCAGATAGGGAAAATAATATAAAGTGGCCTATAGAAGAGTAGGGGCTCACCAATAATAATTAATACAAGAGTTTTTGGTTCATTATAGCTTCTCCTACTAGACTGACATCCAGTGGGATAGAGCTACTTTCTTTCCTATCCTTCATTGGCTGAAAGTGTGGTGCAAACTTAACTATTGATTCTAGTGGGCTAAGGACTTCTTCATTCAGGTGGGATCATTCTCATCTCTCCCTATTGAGATCTAAAGTCTATTAGGGATGATGTCATTGGTTAACCATAAAACAACTATAAGCAACCATGTGAGCCAGACTAATAGATATAGTAGGGCTCTTCCCACCCACCAAATTATAGTCAGCTAGCAAGAAATCTATAGTCCCACCTAGGCGATGAGAGGGCCATATAAATTATAGGGGGAACCTCTAGCCTACCTAAAATTAGTTCCCTCCTAGGAAATTATAGATACTTGTAGGGTGGGAGGATATAGGGGGCATATCCAACCTCCCATCCCCTACTTTCTCTCTCTATTTCTATCTCTCCTACCCCTACTCTTTCTCTCACTCTCACTCTCCCTCTCTACTCTATCTCTCACATCCCCTACTCTCACTCTCTCTCTCCCATCCCCTACTTTCTCTCTCTATCTCTCTCTCCCAACCCTACTCCCTCTCTCACTCTCTCTCTCTCTACTCTTTCTTTGACATCCTCTACTCTCACTCTCTCTCTCTCATCCCCTACTCTCTCTCTCACACACACACTCCCATCCCTCTCCCTCTCTCCCTACTCTCTCTCTCCCTCTCTCTCTTCTCTCCCATCCCCTACTCTCTCTCTCTCTCACATAGCCATCACCTTCTCTCTCCCATCCCCTACTCTCACATTCTCTCTCTCCATCCTTCTCTCCCTATCCCACCTTCTCTGATCCCATACTCTCTCTCGCTTTCTCTATTTATCCCTCCCTCTCTCCCTATCCCACCTCCTACTCTCTCCCCATATTCTAATCTCTCTTATTCTCTACCCTCTCTACCTCTATCCTTCCCTCTCTATTTAAACCTAGACTTCAAGAGTGTGTGCACACTAAAGCATGTATGCGCTATTAAGGCCTAAATTTAAAATAACACATACATGCACTATTTAAAGCTTTGGATTCTACCAAGCCTAAGGCTTGGTTTTTCCTTGGCTATTTAACCCAAAGGTTTGGACCTTCTAAACCAATCTAAGATGTTTTTTTCTACAAACTTACAAAAAATTATTGATTCTTCTTATGTGATCTCATTCAAGTTTCCTAATGGTTGAGCATCGATAAAATTAGGTTACATGAAACTGTAGGTCTCTATGCTAGCTATATACCCATACAATTTATTTTTTATTTGAACTATTTCAAGCCTTTCAACTATAATTTCTTTTGAATGCATGTCCATTTTTTGTCGAAAACCAACATGTACTAATTGGGCTGTAGATTTTAGCTTGTTCATCGAATTTCATAACTTAGTTTTTTTAGAAACTAGATTCCATTCTACACACTTTGAAAAAAGGAAGTTTTGTTTCTACATTATTTTTCAATCATTTCTAGGAGGAGCACATAGATATTTCATGTTTTTGGGATGTGTCCAATTAAAAAAAATACATATTATAAAATTACCCAAAAAATATGGGATAAACTACACAGTGTTAGGTAACTTTTGACTAGAGCGATTAAAGAATTTCAAAAAAAAAAGTTAAAATTTTAGGAGGGAGGCACACTTTATACTATGTTATGTTTTTTTTCTAAATAAACAATACCACTTTCTATGGCCCCCTTTTTTGAGAACCTAAAACTAAACAATTTTGAAAAAAATTAGTAGTTTAGAAACTAGATTCAAAGGACTACTACATTTTTTTTTCATATCATAAAATTTTGAGCGTAACTATCTTCAAATTCTTGTCAAAGTTTAGAAATTATTGATTTTAGAAAAAAAAATTGTCCAATTATACCTCCCTTTTAGCACCATAACTTGGTGCACTTACCTTTTAAAATTATTTCCTCTAAAAAAGATTTGCACAAATCATCATTTCTAGTAAACAATGTATCATCCACAAAGATTTCTGCCAACACAATTTTATTATCTAGTCCTTCTTTGATGCATAGGTTGTTGTTGTCATTAGTTCTTTGGAAACCAATTTTTATACGATACTTGTGCAATCTCTCATACTAAGCTCTAGGGGCTTGTTTGAGAGCATAAAAAACTTTGTGTACTCTTCAAACCATGTCCCTTTTGCTAGGATCAAAAAAACCTTTTGGTTACTCAATGTAGACTTCCTCTTCTAAGATTCCATTTAGGAATATTTATTTCACATCCATCTGATAGAATTTGAATCCTTTGTGCGTTGCATATGCAAGTAATGTTCTAACACCTTCCAATCTAGCAATAGGAGAAAATGTTTCTCCATAGTCAATACTTTCCTCTTGAGAATAGCATTAGTAAACTAGCTTTGCCTTATTTCTTGAAACTTCTCCATTCCCATTCAAATTATTTCTAAATACCCATTTTGTGCCAATTACATTCTTATCATTAGGTTTAGGAACAACAGTCCAAGTCTTATTCCTTTCAATCTGATCAATTTCTTCATTCATTGCTTCAATCCAATTTTCATTCTCTAATGCATCTTTTACAGATCTAGGTTCAAATTTAGTAAGAAAACATGTACCTTTTAATTTGTTCCTTGTCATTGTACCAACTAACTCATGTCCAATTATTTTATTGGGTGCATGATGCCTTCTAACATATCCATCAAGTCTAGGCTCCTTCTTTCTAAAATCACTAGGTTCACCATGATCTTTTGTATCATGCTTGGGTCCTACTATCTATGACTTGGGTCCTTCAAACTTTGTCTTGGTTTCCTCTTGCTGAAACTCAGGTCCTTTTCACTATGATTCAAGTCCTTCTGATGACTCAGGTTGTACTTTCTACAACTCAAGTTGAATTGGAGATATTGGGGACTCAAATGGTGAAGGTTATTGATTGCCACTTGCTTAAACATTAGGCACAATTTTAGGCTCATATTACAAATTTTTTCTATAGTCTTCAAGTTCCTTACTCCATTTTTCTTCACTCTATTATACAAACTTATCAATATTCACATGTGCAGTTTCTATAAATTTATGAGTAGATAGATTCAAACATCTATACACTCTTTTCTTTTATTGGAATATCCCAGAAATATGTCTTCATCACTTTTCACACCAAACTTTCACTTTATATACTCCTTCAAAATATAACATGTACTACCAAATACTTTGAAGTAACACACATTAGGTTTATAGCCATACCATAATTCAAAAGTTGTTTGATTTGAATCCTTCATGAATTGAACTCGGTTCAAGGTATGAATGTTTGCAGTGTTGATTACTTCCTTCCAATATTTGATAGCAACATTCTTCTCTATCATTAGGGTCCTTGTACATTCCATGATTGATCTATTCCTTCTTTCAACAATTCCATTCTACTAAGGTGTGTTAGGTGTAGACACTTGTCTTTTGATTCCTCTTTCATTGTAGAATTCATAGAATTCATTAGAAATGAATTATCTTCTTCTATCTTATCTTAAACATTTTAGGTTCTTTCTCATTTATTTCTCTACTCTAGACAAATACCATTTGAGCTTTTGAAAAGCTTCTGATTTATCCTTCAAATACATAACAATCATCATTCTTGAATAATCATCAACAAATAAAATAAAGCACTTATCTCCCATATAGCTTTCTATGACAATAGGTACACAAAGGTCTATATGAACCAGCTCCAATGCTTCTTCAAAATAATATTTCTTTCTTTTAAAACTTTTTTTTTCCCATCTTACCAATTTGATAATTCCTGCACATGCCCATGTTAGGTTTCTTCAATCTTGGAAAGTCTCTAACCCTTTTGTTCTTTCATATGTTTACTAGGTTGTAAAAATTCACATAACATAACCTCTTATGCCATAGCTAACTTTCTTCTACTTGAGAAATAAAACATGAACTTCCTTTAAAAGCTAGGTAGAATAGATTACTTTTTGTTTTCTTACTAGTCCCAACTAGATTTCCTTTCCCATCAAGCAGATTGGCATTTCCATTCATAAATTCTATCTTGAATCCAATATTATTAAATTGAGACAAACTAAGTAGATTATGCTCTAATCCTTCAACCCAACAAGCATTATCACATCTAAGATCATTGGTTAGTGCAATACAACCTTTACCTTTCACATAACATGGTTCATCATTTCCAAATCTAACACTTCAACCATCATAGTGTACCAAGTTGTTAAATTTATATTTTTCACTAGTTATATGGTGAGAACAACCACTATCAGTAATCCATGTATCATTCTTACTGATATGTGAGATAAGTGTGTTGGTGTAAATACATATTTTCTATTTACACTTTACTTAAGTTTACCTAGGTTAATGCATTATTTTAATTATTTTATTATTTATTTTGTGAGATACTTAGGAGTTTGTGCACCTTTATGAGTTGTCATGTTGACAACACAGAAGTATGCAACTCTAATTCAACACATGGTGTCTACAACAATAGAGTTTTCATCATTCACTGAGTTGTCATGTAGGTAATACAATTATTTGCACTCCTAATTTAGCACATGATGTCTACAACATAAATTTGCATGCTACACAATTGTAGGCCTATCCTCTCATCATCTCACTTAATTTCATGCTTAATGGAGGATAAACCATATCTGGTGGACATGTGTCTGGTTGTATGACTAATCATGATGTTGATTCTTAGGCATTCTAGATGCATCTTAGAGGCCTTTACATGAAGGCACTCCAAGTGTACTATTCACATTGAATATTGAATCGAATACATATCAATATTCTGATCATACTCTTTCTAGTCTATAGTTGTGCTTGTGCTTGTGTTTGAGTTCTTAGTTCTTTGGTGAATTTTTTCCTAAGAAAAGTTCTTACATGGTATCAAAGCTTGGAGAATCTCTCTTCACATAGTCATTTGAGACCATTGTTACTTTAGCACCTCAACCTAAATCTGGAGTATCCTAGAAATTGGGAGTGTCTAGAGCCAAAACAAACCTTTCCATTGCATATGGAACATTAATTTAGTGCAAATTGACTATAAATTTGGCTACCCTAGGCCAAAGTCAATCGTGAGGAATTTTTTTTTTGTAAATTAGCACATAGAGGCTCTGATTTGTAACATGGGTGTGGTCATTTTGTAGATCTAATTAATTATTTTTCAAATCTATAATTCATTATTTCTTTGCATTTTTCAAATAGCTTTTTTAAAAAAAAAAAATTGGCCAAGCAACCCAGTAGGGAAATTTTTTTCATAGGTATCGGGCAGTCACACCCTAGCCCTATGTAGAGAATATTTTTTAGAATATTCCATTAAGGAGTGACATATTCCATTATTTCTAGCATCAATTTTTGACACACCAAGCACATATGGCTACCTCACAACCTTCCACTGATAATCACTTTTCACAAACTGGCAGCTCCAACATCTGGCGAGGCTTGCCTTTGTTTAAGGTTCTGTGGCCTATATCTTTTAAAATTTGTCAAGAGTTATCCCATGCAAAATATGGGATTAAACTCCCAACACTGGCAGCCTACAACAAGTCTTCAATGACCAAAAATCCTAACTCAAGAAACATTTTTTGGTTCTTGGCGATGATGTGTCAACTCTGGTCATTATTTCCTTTTCTGGCACTCATTAAACACCTTGGTGGTAGATCTCTAGCTCTACATGGTTCTTCTTATGGCCTTCATAACTCCAAACACATGGTACATCTTGAGAAAAGCCATGTGGCACTATGTTCTTAGGCCACGTAGAGTAGGGGCTAGCTTAGCAAAGGCCCCCGCCCAGTCAAGCTAACTTAGCCATGTGGATAGCCAATGCCACATTAGCTGCCACCATGACCATATGTACATCTGTATCATCTAACACATCAATGCCAGCTCACATTTATATAGAACCACATGTTGACATTCATACTACACACATGTCATCCATTCAGCATGCTACATCATCCAGGGTAGCTATTTTTCCCTGATGTTAGATAAACATGAGGTTAAATTTGATGGCCATCTAACTGTCATTTTCAAGAATTTAATAACTTTTGTGATGACCATTTGATCTTCAAATTTAAGATAGTAGTTTTCCTACCCAAACCCCTCTTCAAATGCATTTTTGATTTGGTAGCCCAACTTTGAGAGGCCATAACTCGGTCATCTGGACTCCAAATCATATTCAATTTTTTTAATTTTGGGTAAAATTTCTTGAACTTTTTAGTGGTTGTGTTATTTTCTAGTTTTGCTTCAAGGATTTTTTTTAAAATTGCATATTTTGGTGACTATACCTATTCAATCCTACATTTTTCAATTCAAAAAATCTGTATGGGCTCATCTAGACACTTTTTTAGTTTCAATTTTTTTCAAAAGTGCATTTTTTTGGTCTACTTTCCAAGTCTATAGTCAGATTCTAGGGTTTTGTGGACAAAAGTCTAACTTTTAGAACTAGGGCCTTTTTTATATTATAATGCTTTGATTACTTTTCAGAATTGTTGTACATCTAAGCTACAGTGCTTAGTGATAGATTTTGGCCTCAAAAGGTAGTTGTAGAAAGCAAAAATAGAAGTCCACTTTGCTCACTTTGAAATGTGGCCTATTGTACATGCACTACATATAAAGTGCCAAAAGCATCTTTTTTGGAGGGTTCTTTTGATTGAGTAAAAAGGGGGGTTATTGTGTTCTTGTGCCTCTCTTTTGTACCCTTTTCATTTTCTACATCATGGGTTCACCTAAATGTCCACTTCTAACTTCACGTAATTATTCTACATGGAAAGATATTGCATGGAGTATATTAAGGGAAAAAGGTTTAAGTCTTGATGTTGATGGTACAATTCCCAAAACCACTGATGATGTAGAACTTGTTGATTGGAAAAAACAAGACCAACAAACTTTAATGAACTATCAAGAATTGTATACATAGAAATCTCTTCTTACACATTTCCAATTTTAAGGAATCCAAACCTACATGGAACAAACTTGAATCATTGTATGGTAAGGTTGATGAGGAAAAGGGTTTTTAGATTGAGGATGATCTAGTACTATTGGATTCAAAGAACTTTGACACAATTCAAGATTACATCAACAAAGCCAATGAGTATAGGTCACTACTTAAAGATTGTGGAAATCCCATGAAGGATGAAAAGTTGATTCATCACATCCTGAGGAGGCTACCTTTAGAGTATGCTTCCTTTTTTTTGAGTTATAATACTCACAGGTTAACCATGGAAAGTTCTTTATAGAAGCCTACATTTGATGCATTTGCAAAAATTTTGATTGTTGAAAAATCTCACTTGATAGATTGGGACTTCTCACAACATCAAAGGCTAAAGCATTAGTGGTTGGTGATGAGAATCAATCAAGTCAAGGAGGAAGAAGTTCTAGCAACAAGAAGAAGAAGCAGTGGAAGCAAAAATTAGAATCTGAGACACAACAATCCTCCTCGCAGCAAGGCAATTCTTCTTCCAACAAGAAGGGAAGTAACAAAAAGAAGGACAAACTTTTTTGTGCATATTGCAAGAAGCCAAATCATGATGAGAATAATTGCAAGACTAAAAGAATCAATGAATTGGAAAACCTACTCAAGAAGAACAGAATTCAAGTGCCAGGTACTCCCAAGGATTCAACTCCCACCTCTTGAAAGGGAAAAGGGAAAACACTTATGGCAAACACAATTTCTTCATTAGAATGGATACTTGACTCAGGTGCCTCCTATCATATGGAATCTTCAAAGGGAGACTTTTCTTCATTGAAGCAATCATAGTTACCACACATCTTTGTGGGAGATGATACTAAAATGGAAGTTAAAGGGAAAGGACATGTGGAAATGGAAAATGGGGAATTCAAAGATGTTCTCTACGTTCCAAACCTTAGCTCTAATCTCCTCTCAATTTATCAAATCACTCACCTCAGAGATGCAAGGAAAGTTGAGTTCTTTCTAGATTAAGTAATGGTGTGCAATGTCAAAGATGATTCATTGGTTGTAGTGGGGAAAGTCAATCATGACAAGAGACTTTATTCTTTCTCCCACTTTGTGCCTAAGTCTCCTTCACATGCCTTGTTAACTCAATCCTATTCACAAATCAAACTATGGCATGAGTAGTTTGGTCATCTTGCCTTCCACCATCTTCAACAACTTTGCTTTAAATACATGATCAAAGGTCTACCTAACATCAACATTTCTAAGGGTGAATGTTCATCATGTTTAGTAGATATGCATCTTGAGGAGAAGTATGATAAAAGGAAGTCTTCAAGAGCACCAATTGTTCTTCATTTGGTTCACATGGTACTAGCAGGTCCTTTTGTAGTGACATCAGTTAGCTAAGGTTGCTAGATCCTTACTTTCATTCATGACTTTTCATGCTTCACATGGGTCTACTTCCTTCATCATAAGAATGAATTGTTTGATAAGCTTCAAGTCTTCAAGAGTCAAGTTGAACACAAATCTAGGAAAGCCATCAAGGTTCTATGGTTGGATAACAAAAGTAGATATCTAGACAACTGATTTAAGGACTTTTACAAACTTCAGGGAATTGATCCTCGGAATTCACCAAAATTTAGTTTACATAAGATAGATGTTGTAGCTATGAGGATTAGAACTCTTAAATCCATGGTAAGTTGCATGATTAAAGCCAAGTCTCTTGATCCAACACTTGAGGTTGAAGCCATTAGTAGTGCTACTTACATACTTAACAGGTCTCCTCATAATGCTCTAGATGGGAAAACTCCTTTTGAGGCATGGTGTGGCAGAAAACTAGTTGTGAGTCACTTTAGAGTCTTTAGTTGTCTAGCATGGGCAAACCTATCTTCCAGGAGATACAAGGCACAACACCTAGCCTTGTACATTCATCAATTATGAAGACAATGCTAAGGTATATGAACTTATGGATCCAAAGACACATGAGATCTTTGTGGAGAAGGATGTACATTTTGAGGAAATTTCACCCAACTTATCCTCTAATCCTCTTTGCACTTCATACACTATGGAAACTGATAGTGACACCAGTAATAGTGCTTCAATAGATTTAGACATGTAGGGTTCTATCGACAATTATAGCGAGAGCTCATGACATTAGTATAGTCCACATGCATATATTGTCATAGTGATAGGTCCAACACAGTAGGGTACGCATTGTCTTCTAGCTCCAATAATAGAATACATGTAGGTTTGTTCATGGAGTCACATACCATAGACTTGGAAGATAGCCTTGATGATTTACATGTTCTCTTTGATGAAGATGATCCTTCTACAGTTGTTGCGAGGACTCACTCTAACCCTTATGTCTATTATGTACATGATCAATCTTTACAGGTTGGCATGATTGTGGATCCTTATGAATAGAAGTTGTCAGAGGTCTCTTTATCAGTTGAGGAGCCAAATTGTTCATTGGGTTAGGCTCAATAGACATCCTTTCTAGATCTGCATTCATTATTTTTAGTAGTGTTGGAAAGGGTGACCACTAGCATTGACACAGGGACACGTATGAAGGTTTCAGGGCCACCATACATCTTTGAGATTATACCTTTGCCATTCTTTCTTCCAAATGGGAGGAACATCATTCTACACTCATGGACTAGCTTCTTCCTTGGAGTAGCAATCACTAGTTGGCATTCTTCATTAGGTGGGGACTACCTTGTCTCTCTTCCTCTTCTTTCTTATGCAGGGTCCTTTTCCTCTTATGAGGTTTTGTCCTTCTCCCATTTCACTATTGTATATACTAGATGTATGTTATAATGGGGGGATCTTGATTACTCTATCCATCCATACATCTAGTCTTAACATCTCTCTTTTTGGGGGAGTGTTTTTTCCAATGAGGTTTTCCCTCTTTCTCTGCTTGATGAGAGATTGCATTTCATTATGTACATAGGTACCTAACATAGCCTAGCAGCCAGGCCCCATCATGCATTTCATCCTAGATTTTGTAAGCTTAAGGTCATTCCCCTAAGTTTCACTTAAAGGGGGGTGTTTGTGTAAATACATACTTACTATTGACACCTTACTTAAGTTTACATAGGTTAATGCATTATTTTATTATTTATTTTGTGAGACACTTAGGAGCTTGTGCACTTTCATGAGTTGTCATGTTGGCAATATAGAAGTATGCAACTCTAATTCAACACATGGTTTCTACAATATTGGATTTTTCATCATTCACTGAGTTTTCATGTAAACAACATAGTTATTTACACTTCTAACTTAGCACATGTTGTCTACAACATAAATTTGCATGCTACACCATTGTAGGTTTATCCTCTCATCATTGCACTGACTTCTGTGCTTAATGGAGGATAACCCATATCTAGTGGACATGTGCCTAGTTGTATGACTTATCATGATGTTGATTCTTAGGCATTCTAGATGCATCTCAAAGGCCTTTATATATAGGCACTCCTAGTGTACTATTCACATTGAATATTGAATCAAATACATATTGATATTCTGATCATACTCTTTCTGGTCTACAATTGTGCTTGCATTTGAGTTCTTAGTTCTTGGGTGAATTTTTCCCTAAGAAAAATTCTTACAAAGTGTCATCTTATCATTCTCACCATCTGATTCATCCTTAATAGCAATGTAGACCATTTCATCTTCTTCTTAACTACTATCAAAATCTTTAGCAATGTAACAAGATTTCTTACCTTTGTCTTTGTATTCGTTGTAGCTTTTGAATTCCTTCTTGCCTTTATATTTTTCATTCTTCTTTTCTTATTTTCATTCTCTATTTCAACACCTTGAAACAATGTGACCAACTTCTTCACAAGAAAGGCAAATCAAAGGAATTTAACCTTTGTACTTTCCTTTGCCTTTGGAAAATCTTTTTGAAAGTAATTCTTCAATGACTCTAGGATCTTTATCAGAACCATCTTTATCCTCACTATCAAATTTACTTTTAGATTTTGTACCTTTCTTATTGAGTAATAACTTGGATTGAAATGAAAACTCAAGGTTGCTAGAGTTAGGAACATAGTTATCATAGTTATCTAACTCAAATTTGTCAACCTTCCCACTATTGCATACAATGTTATATCATTCTTGTGATTGCATCTCATCTCTTGAATTACTAAAACTCTAATTTATTATATAGGAATAAGTATTTTGAGAATCTTGCTTATCATTGTGTCATCTTCTATCTTTCATCTTGAGGCTCTAATTGCACACACATTAGCTTTGATTCTATCATTGTATTTTGCAATGTTCTCATCATCTCTCATCCTCATTTTATCAAATTGACCTCTGAGACTTTTTTCCTTAGCTCTCCTCACATTATCATCTCCTCCATAGATGAATTTTAGCTTGATCCACATCCCATGAGCAATATCACAGTCTTTGATTTCATCAAATTCAGCATCAATGAGAGTTGAGGCAATATTAATAATCATAATATTATTATTCTTCTTTTCAATAATTTCTTCAATGGTCATAGTTCTAGAAGGTGTCGCATACTTGGCACCTAGATACTTTAGGCCTGAGTCTCCAATGGTTACCAAATGCAATATCATGAGTTTCTATCATGCCTTGAAGTTATCTTTGTTCAAGTTAGGGATCTCCCTTTTTTAAGACATCTTGATCTTTAGCTTAGGCCCTTGAAACCTTCTCTGCAAGCACCAAAAGCTCTGATACCAATCATTAGAAATATAAGAGGAGTAACTAAGAGGATATTGATGAATAATTTACCACAAAAATAAATCTCAGATCCCTTAGATGTCAATACAAATGAAACCAAACTCTACAAAAATTGAAAATATTATTGTAATTTGGTTAGCACTAAATCACTCGGCAAACACTAAGAATCTATGTTACTTGACAATTACTGAAATAAATGATTCTTATGATGTTTATTTTTATTAACCAAAATTAACTTAGTTGAAAAAATAGAAAGAAAATAACATGAGCACGTATGACACTAGAATTTAATGTGAAAACCAATTTGGGAAAAAACACCAATTGTAACTAGTTACTATTTTTTACTCTTCTAAAATGAGTCCTAGTAGGAGCCAACCCTATCAAATGTTACAAAACACACTATTAGGTATGACCATTTTAAAGTATATAATCACCTCTTTAGGAGTGGCCTTGTTAGAGGGCTTTAGACACTTCAATGTAGAAATACTACCTTGTTAGATGATTTGGCAAATAGTTGTTAAGATAACACTATTAAGAGATTTGATACACTACTACAATTATTAGAAAGTGACAATGATATGACCTCATTGCTGATTTTAGATCTATGTCTTGGTTTGAATACTTGACCCTCCTTGATCAAATTAAACTTTTCATCTCAGTCAACTCAGGATTATCTACTATCGTTCCAATTCACTTCCTTGGTTTATCTTTTTAATCCCATCCTTCTCTCATTCAATCCCACAACTTGACCTTTGTTGGTAAATATGTTTGTCCATTCTTGTTTCTTAGAAATATGACTCTTAGTGCCCAATTCGTGAACAATATTTGGTTTCAATAATTGAAAAGCCATTCTCTAATTATTGGCTTTTCTCTAAATTGGTAGGTGCAGCTCCCTTATGGAATGATATGCAATGAATTATGTTTTGATCCTAAAACTAACACAAGGTATGCTCTTAACCCGAGATCAGAAGAGACAAACCAAATTAAGCCTAAGTAGAACTTAATCTAGGTAGGGGCAATTTTCTAGTCTATGAACCAAATGATAGAACTCACACATCCTATGAATTCATACACTCAACGCTTAACTAATCTACAACAACTATTAACAAAGATATAAATGAAATTAAAAAAAGTCTAATGAGTCCTTCTCTGAATATTCCATAGCACATCCTACTAGGTTTATTCACAACCTTGAAACAAAGGAATAAAACATCCCTTCCTTCCTACTGTAACTTATTTTAAGAGAAAGAATCAGATAATTAACAACTATCAACTTACTAGAATAGAAAATAATGGACATAACATACTCTTCAATTGACTCTGCAACATCAAGTATCCTACACAAAAAGTTGTCGACCTTTCTTTAATCATTCAACTTCATATATATAGAGTTTGAGAGATGACCATTACAATAGGAATTTTAATTAGTTCATCTTCTAAGGATGACAAATGGCAAGATGCCAGTTTGTCATATTACAAAATTTACAAAATTTGCAAAGTTTACAGTAGAAAATGAAAACAAGGCATCAACTAAATCACTTGGGCTTCTTTCCTTTTATAGTTTTTGCTCTATATGCCTTAGCAACAACTATAATTGGAATCATTTCTTTTTGACTAGGCACATGTACATTAGTGACTCTTAAGAGCCACTTTGAATGCTCTCGAGCCAACTCCTTTACTGCATTTAGCTGACTTGTCAATTCTTTAGCAGCCATGTGTATGCATCCACCAAGCGTCTACAACTCTAATACTCTATTTTGACTGCTTGAAGTCATTCCAGATAGATTACTCAAGTATGTTGAGAAGTTGTTCTTCATTAATTCTACCCCAATAAGAGATTTCCCTTGCCCTATAGTTTTTAAGTCACTATGTAATCCTCGCATGAGTTCAAATGCTCTATCTTGGGTCTTCCTCACTTTTTCCCCTATTTTGTTGAGTCCCTCTTCAGCTTCTTGAATCATCTCCAGCTTAAATTGCATGCTTTGAAGCCATTTGAATAGAGGCTCAATCCCTTTCTTCAAAATCTTTTCTTCAACCACCTCTCTTGCCTTCATTTGGATAATCATTTTCAAGAGGGAAATGCATTCATCACATCTTTCCTTCTCCACGGCCAAAGTGTTGTGAATAGATATGATATTATCCTTCTCAGTTTCCAATTGAAGGATAACATTTCCAATTTGATCGATCGGAGAAATTCCATCTGCATTGAGTTTCTCAATCCATTCTTTTCTCATTTGACCAAAATGCCTATCTTTTTAAAGCTATGAGATGAAAACTTACACTTCTTCAACTGTGGGGTTCTTAGTAGTAGGCACACTAGTAATGGTTGCCAATGGAACAACTAACTGCTTGATAAATCTTTTCACTTCTTCAATCTTGGCCTTCATCTTGATTTTCAACAATTTGAGGCTCTCCAATTGTTCTTCTGTCACCTAATTACTTGATCTACATAGGCCCACCTTTGTATTATGTCTAGCCTCTCCAAGATCAATTAAATGCAGAGTAAAATCATTGGGTGTCTTGTTCTCAATTCTCCCTACTTTTTTTGGCTTTTCTATCTCCATTTTCAAGTGTCCTATTTTTGGATCTTGCACAAGTATTGATAAAGTCTTTTGCTTCTTAGATTTCACTATTGTAGACCCAGAGTGAACTACTTGAGACATAGTATCTTTTGTAGGGATGCTCTCATCTTTCCTTTTTCTCTTCCTTTCTAAGGTGTCTTCTAGCCAAGACTCTATACTAATCACTTTAGAAGAAGCCCCAAGTGACTCTATACTGAACATTTTGTTCTTCACCAGTGTCGTTGCCATTGTAGCTATAGAAAAAGGATTCTTTAGATCTTGAAAAATAAGCCTAGATGAACTTGAGGCTTTCTCTTCCTCTTAAGTTTTCCTTGTAGCTTCATTATATTCAGTGGACTCACTGCTACTACTCTTTTCATCTCCAATCTCTACTATTTGAATGGGGGAACCAGTTGGCTTCTAATTTGACTTTCTTATTCCCAATAGGTATTACTACTTGGGACCAATCTAGTTTTATTTCTCCTCCTAAGTCATGAAAAAAACTTCTACTTAATAGAAGTCCATAGCTTGTTGGGATATTATCTACTAGGATAGTTAATAGGAGCTTCTTTTCTAGATGTGAAGCTAAAGCTACCTTAGCATCTTTAATCTGTCGGAGTAAGGGAAATTGTTTGGCATCCATTGAATAGCATCTTCCATGCACTTTAGTAAGATTGAGACCCAAAGATTTAGCTACAGAATAAGGCATAACATTATCTGATGCACCCAAATCTATTATACAATTACTCAGCTTACATCCATTGATGTACAATGAGATATAAAAAGGTTCAAGTTTTTGCCTAGGAGAGGTTGCTAAAACTATGGAATCTTCTTGATTAAACAAAAAAGATGTCAAGGTTTCATCTTTTTTTTCAACCATTACGTTACAATTAGCATCTGATGTGTTTCCTTTACATCAGTCTACCAATCTTTTTAACTCAGAAGGATGTGACTTTAAATAATCAATATTGGAAATTTGAATTTTTGACTCTTCACAAAATTGAATGAAATCATAGGATGTCTTGTCCTTAACTATTTGTGAAGTAGATGCTCCTTGATTAGAATGTACATTTCTTGTTGAAGGGCTGAAGTCATTCCTATGAGTGTGACTAGAGGTTTGGCTCTATAACCTTTGTCCATGGGTAAGCACTATGCATGAAGTTCCATCAATAGTTGCATAACACTCACCTTTTGATTTAGAATCTAATTTGTATTCTAAAAATAAATTTCTAGAGTCACCATTTGAATAAGAATCAGGTTTCGAACAAGGAACTATAGTGTTTAATTCATTAGTAGATAACAACTGCATCATACGAGTAGTCTTCAAACAATTCTCACAATCATGATCTATGGTCAAATGAAAGATGCACATATTTCCTTTTTTTGGCATTTCTTCAATTTGCAACCTAGATTGTGAACTTGTAAGCTGTGAAAATCTACTTTCATTGCTTCTTCTTGGTGAATTTTGGTAATTCCACTAACAAGAGCTATTGAATCTAGGTAACTACTTCTTCATTGCTACTAATTCATTAGACAACTTCTAAATCATCTCTTCTAATGATGTGATATTACTAGAACTCCCTTTAGTTTGAAGTTCTTGTTTCCATTTTCTTGCAGAAATTAAATCTTCCTCACATTAAATCACTTCCATTTGTGCATCAACCAAATCAGTGGGACATGCTCTTCTCATATCATAATTGATATCTAGAGGCATAGCACTAATAAAGAAATTTTTTAGATTACTAGGTGTGGGTATGATAGTAGTAGGAATTCTGCTATTAATCTTATTGAATTTTGCAATGAAATCTCTCATGGTCATAGTTGGTTGCTTCTTAATTGAAGTAGACTGTATTAGCAAGGCATGTTCATCTTCTACAATTTTGAATCTTGTCTCAAATTCAGTTCTCATTGTATCACAATCAGTTATTGAGCCATCAACTAGATTATAAAACCAATCTACTGCACTATTTGTGCAGGTTTCTACTAACAATCATACAGCAACATCTTCATGTCCCACTCCTAAGATATGAGTAGCTGCAAAGAAAGCTTTATTGTGTTCATCTATACTGACTTTCCAATCACCTAAGAATTTAAAAAAATTCTTCCTTGAACTAGCCAGGAGTGGATGGTAAGCATCTAATGCTAACAATCTTGTTGCCATGGTCTATGGAGCAGCCATGATTTGTCTAGTAGTATATGGCCGAAAATTAACAACTAGAGGGGCAGTAACTCCATGAAGTGCTAACACTTGAAAAGTGGAATGTGAAATGCTAGTGTCCTAATTTCTAATAGGGTAAGGGGATCTACTTTGACTTTTACTTTCACCTTTCTACTTTGGGATGTCTAAAATAGGAAAGCCAAGCTCTACAAGTTTATTAAAGGTAGGATCTTTCCCACCCTATTCCTTGGTACTTTTGAGGAGCCTAAATTGTTCTAGGATGCTGAGTCTAGTTTATCTCTAAGATTATTGTCTTAATTGTCTTGTTTCTCTCTTGATATTTCTCCTTTGACCAGCTCTTTCCAAGGCTTTAGCTCTTCTTTCTTCTTCCTCTAATACCTAGCTAGCATTCTGATAATGTTCAGTGTTCCTTCTATGCCACCAAATGAATGTGTTAAGGGATGAAATGATGTCCTCTTGGTCATCTTGAAAACCAAGGTTAGTCTACAGCACAAGGATTATGTTTTCATGAGGTAGTACCTTTTTCCCTCATGACATAGGATTTTTGATCAAGTGACTATTCATCTCCCTAGTAGAGTCACCAAAAATTTGTTGGTAAACAGATTTCTACTTTCTTGTTTCTTAGGAATATGACTCTTAGTGCCCAAATTGTGAACAATATATGGTTACAATAGTTGAAAAGCCATTCTCTGATTATTGGCTTTTCTTTGAATTGGTAGGTATAACTCCCTTATGGAATGATATGCAATGAATTATGTTATGATCCTAAAACTAACACAGGGTATGCTCTTAACCAGAGAGTAGAAGAGCCAAAGAAAATTAAGCCTAAGCAGAACTTAATTTAGGTAGGGGGAATTTTCTAGTCTATGAACCAAATGATAGAACTCACACATCCTATGAGTTCATACACTTAGCACTTAACTAATCTACAATAACTATTGATAGAGATATAAATGAAATAAAAAAAAAGTCTAATGAGTCCTCCAAATATTCCATAGCACATCTTACTAGGTTTATTCACAACCTCAAAAAAAAGGAATAAAGCATCCTTTCCTTCCTACTGTAACTTAGTTTAAGAGAAAGAATTAGCTAATTAACAACTATCAACTTACTGGAACATAAATTAATTGATATAAAATATTCTTCAATTGACTCTGCAACATCAAGTATCCTACACCAAAAAAATTTGACCTTTCATTAATCATTGAACTTGATACATATAGAGTTTAAGAGATGATAGTTACAATAGGAATTTTAATCAGTTCATCTTCTGAGGATGACAAATGGCAAGATGCCAGTTTTTTGTATTACAAAATTTACAAAATTTGAAAAGTTTACAATAGAAAATGAAAAGAGGGTATCAACTGAATCACTTGGGCTTCTTTCCTTTTATAGTTTTTCTCTATATGCCTTAGTAGCAACTATAATTGGAATCATTTCTTCATGACTAGGCACGTGTACATTAGTGAATCTTAAAAGCCACTTCGAATGCTCTTGAGCTAGCTCCTTTACTACATTTAGCTGATTTTTCAATTCTTCAGTAGCCACGTGTACGCATCCACCAAGCATCTACAACTCTAATACTTTGTTTTGACTACTTGAATTCATTCTAGATAGATTACTCAATTATGTGGAGAAGTTGTTCTTCATTACTTCTACCCCAATAAGAGCTTTCCCTTGCCCACTCATTTGTAAGTTAGTGTGTAATACTTGCATGAGTTTGAATGCTCTATCTTGGGTCTTCCTCACTTTTTCCCCTATTTCTTTGAGTCCCTCTTCAACTTCTTGAATTATCTCTAGCTTAAATTGCATGCTTTGAAGCCATTCAAAAAGAGGCTCGGTCCCTTTCTTCAAAATCTTTGCTTCAATTTCCTCTTTTGCCTTCATTTAGATGATCATTTTTAGGAGGGAAATGCATTCAGCACATCTTTCCTTCTCTACAGACAAAGTGTTGTGATTAGATATGATATTATCCTTCTCAGTTTCCAATCAAAGGATAACATTTCCAATTTGATAGATCAAAGCAATTCCATCTGCATTGAGTTTCTCAATCCATTATTTTTTTATCTAACCAAAATTCCTATCTTTCAAAAGTTGTGAGATGAAAGCTTGCACTTCTTTTGCTATGGGGTTCTCAGTAGTAGGCACACTAGTAATGGTTGCCAATGGAACAACTAATTTCCTAATAAATCTTTTCAATTCTTCAATCTCGGCCTTCATCTTGATTTTTGACAATTTGAGGCTCTCCAATTGTTCTTCTATCACCTCATTACTTAATCTCCATCAGCCCACCTTTGTATTATGTCTAGCCTCTCCAAGATCAATTGAATGTAGAGTGAAATCATTGGGTTTCTTGTTCTCAATTGTCCTTTCTTTTTTTGGCTTTGCTATCTCCATTGTTAAGTGTCCTTTTTTTGGATCTTGCACAAGTATTGATAAAGTCTTCTGCTTCTTAGCTTTCACTATTGTAGACCCATAGCGAACTGCTTGAGACACAATATCTTTTGTAGGGATGCTCTCCTCTTTCCTCTTTCTCTTCCTTTCTAAGGTGTCTTCTAGCTAGGACTCTGTACTAATAACTTTAGAAGCAGCCCTAGGTGACTCTATATTGAACATTTTCTTCTTCACCAGAGTCATTGCCACTGTAGCTATAGAAAAAGGATTCTTAGATCTTGAAAAAGAAGCCTAGATGAACTTGGGGCTTTCTCTTCCTCTTGAGTTTTCCTTGTAGCTTCATTAGATTCAGTGGACTCGTTGCTACTACTCTTTTCATCCCCAATCTCTACTATCTGAATGGGGGAACTAGTTGGCTTCAAAAGAGTAGCACTTGTAGATGGACCAGGGTTATGATGAGGAAATGGAGTTGGAGTAATCTGAGGAGATGAGACTAGAACAGTAACATGAGGAGGTGAGACTGGAGCAGTAACACCATCTTTTGGCTATTTAGTCCTCTTTTCTTTGGTGCTTTCTTGGGCTCCAATAACAGATAGAGGACCACCTTGGCAAGTTGGAGTTTTTGAAATGTTTTTCTCTAGGGGTTGGTCACCTCCTCCTACAGATTGAGTAGGTCCTTGAGAAATTTTAGTTGTAACACTTGGTGTGGCACTCTAAGAAGAAGTAGGAGTAGTAGCAGTTGGAGAAGCTTGAGTAGTCTTGCTCTTACTCTGGCCCTTTTTGGCTATCCACTCAACCCATTTTCCAGTTCTCTTGATGATCCGAGCCATCATAACATCAAGGTATTATTTGATATCAACATATGGCTTGGAATTTATTGGAGTATTTCTCAATTTGGTCAAATATGTATTACTATACATATTTTGTCCATCACCTTCTAGCCCTTCCACATCTAAGTAATGCCATATGTCTTTATTTGATCCATTGTCAATCTAGAAAAAGGCTAATCTGTAGGGCCCATTTGCCATTGCACCAAAAGCCATGAATGTTAGTGAACATGGAACACCACATAATTAACCACCTGTGGTCAGGGGAGCACGTCGCATCACCCAAAAATATCCCCCTCGACGTGCATACCAGGTGCTTACGCGGGTCAAGAAGGCACCGGGGAGATTTGAATCCATGACCAAGCCAAAACCAGACTCTGATACCAATTGTAGGGCCCATTTGCCATTGCACCAAAAGCCATGACTGTTAGTGAACATGGAACACCACATAATTAACCACCTGTGGGCAGGGGAGTGCGTCGCATCACCCAACATAATCTTGGCTTTCCAAATCATCTTTACAATCCACCCAATAATCCTCCATAGTAGTAGCATGCTTGATTACACTTCCAATTTGAAGCACATCTCTAGCATACCCATTTAGGTCAAACATAAGCCTCACCACTTCATACTCCTCTAACTTGTACTTGTTCTCAAATGTCTTAAGCATGTTTTTAGCATCTGATCGAGTCTCACAACTGTAGGCCCCAAATTTCATAGGGAATTCATACCCCTTCTTTCTCAAACTAGTGCTCAACACATTCACCTAAATTGCTTGCCTCACAATCTCAATGAGTATAATCATGTCATTCAGGTATCTAGGCAGCTTCAGAGGAAATCTATCAAATGTTGCAAAATGCAAATAAGAAAAAGATGAGAATTGAATGAAATAACTACCAAATTGACTGATGACCACCATTGCTTCTAGACTGAATCTTTACTCTGGACATCCTTGGATTTCCTTGCATATTCTCATTGTGAATCCATCATTTACTTAGATATACTTCCCATAACTATTCTGCAATTGCAAGCATGGATACAATTCATAGCTTTCATGTCATCAGGGAAATACTCTAACATGGGGAGTCCCAACCACAACTATAGGGAAGCCAACATATATATCAAGAAAGAAGACATATAAAATGTATTGTAGAACTTAGCTGCACTGAGAGCCCTAGATAGATTTTCACTTACCTCATATGCCCAGTCAACATATTGTGTATCTAAGAAAATAATTTGTGCCAAAAAGAAGTATTGTTCTACAAAATTAAGGGCTTCTACCTCACCTTTAAGTCAATGCGAGAGGACCAGAATGTCCACAATCTTAGGCATGAGATTAGTGCCAAAAAGGGTTTTAGGGACCTTACTCTTTGCTCCCCTTGGCTTTTGGAAGCAAGAACTCATGATCTCTTTTCACCACACCATCTTCTTTAGAGAGAATTCAAACATAGCTCCTCCAATTGTTAATTCATAGAACTCCTCTCATTCTAGAATCCACAGGTAGTTCACTACCACTTTCCTATCAATTGAGATTAGCACTATTTGATCTAGTAGTAAGATTTGTTTTGTATCTGAATTGTAATGATTGATGCATTCAATAATCAACTCTAGAGCTTGTACTACTACTAGAAATCTGACTGCCTCAACTAATCCACTTCCTTGAAGTTTCTTCATTATGGGGTGAATTGGCTCCATCCTTAGTCTCCTTTCGAAGTCTTGCATGTCAAAGAAGTGAAGTGAAGTGTCTATGATATTCTATCATATAGACTTGATTCCACCCAATTGATCAAAACCAATGAATCTTGTTGCCATTTTGTCTAATATGAAGGTAAACTAAAATCTAATAATTGCAAATAGTGCAAAGAGTGAACCTTGTAACTTTGAAGATTTTTTGGAAGCACTATTCAACATAACAGTTCAAAAGAGAAAGCAGTGATTTGAAAATTTTTTACACTTATCTTTATATAAGAACCCTTAATCTGTTCGTTGATTTTCATGATCCACGCCACATGAGTGAATTTAAGGATAAATCCTTTGAATTAGTAAATGTGAGAGTTCTAATGGATTTTTCCCTATCTTTTCACTATTCCCATTGGCCCAATGGTAACTTTCTTTAATTACAAACTTACTTTCCCATTTTTACCTTGTTTCGGAGAAATAGAAACAGAGTACTCCTTGGGAAGAAATCCACCTGACTGGATTCTATTTAAAATACCCTCACAAAATCAATTGATTTTCTTCAAATGTTTTTCCCAAAACATCCCATGATCAATTTACACAATTACTATGCTTGAGGAATGATTTTCTATTACTTGCAAAAAATTTGTGTCGAGGGTAGAAAGCTCGCAGAGGAGAAGGCGATTTCCACTTTTTCGCTTGTGCCCTCATTTTACCTTCTCTGCCCTAATCACTTTACTTTAAGCCTCTAGAAAATATAAAATTGGCTTCTCAAGTGAAATATGGAACCCACTAACTCACTTTACCTTTTCACAAATTCCTTTTCAAAAAATTGACTTCTTGGTTCGAAACTCACCGAGGAGAAGTTGTTTCTTAGTTTTTCGCCAATTCTTTTTTAATCATCTTAGTGAGTTTTGAATAATTTCCATAGTGAAAACATGGAAATACTTGAATGATCTATCTATAACATAATTCATCTCTCTTCATTTAAAATCACAAATTGTATTTGTGAATCTTGACGGAGTTTCACCTTCGGGGTGCGAAAACTTGCCAAAGAGAAGATGAAACTAGATTTTCTGCCATTTCAACTTTCTTCATGTCTAGAAAAAAATGAGTTGCAAGTAGTTCATCTAAAGTAACATAATTCAAGAATCTCCATCAAGCAAGGTCCTAAACTACCAAAAAGACTCGTGATGATAAAGAAAACCCACCCGGCCATACAATGCAGGAGAAGGGAAAAGATGAAAACCCAATGGAGATACTTATCACTTGAGGAAGAAAGGACCAACTAACTCGACTAGACTAAACACAGTACAAGTTAATTTCCACTTTGAAAAATTGGTACAAAATGAAAACTGGGGCAACAATTGGCTCTGACTAGGGACTTGGGTAGAGTATGCCCAAGCAAGGAACTTAGAATCTCTGGTTTCACAAAAGGATATGAAAGGTGACAACACAAAAAAAACTAAACAAAAAAAGGATCAAGGAAAAAAAAATAGAAGGGAAAAGGCTAACTAAGACACACACAAGACACTAAGTTTAACTATAGTATAGTATAGGGGCTACCTATTTTCAATTTGCAATTTGATAGAGCTTGAGATCTTGACCATTATAAGTCAGGGGTAGTACTTCACCATCTTCGTATGCCAACTTGAAAGAATTGTTTTCAAATGCCTATTGAATTCTAAATGGACCTTTCCACAGAGCATCAAAATTATTATGCATTCCTTTCAAAGCCTTTCTTTTGTCCCAAAGTAGTACCATGTCTCCTACCATAAATTTTTGAGGTCTTGTTTTCTTATCAAAGAGCTCTTTCACTCACATTTGGTGTTGTGTAATGTGGTCTACAATTTCCTTCATTTCTTCTTCAAGTTTTCTCAAATATAAGATCCTCTTCTCCAACTCATCCTTATAGACATCATCCTCAATTACTATTCTGAGTTTTCTCATGACTAAATCCAGAGGTAGAGTTAGATTGGCTTTAGTTCCATAAACCAATTCAAAAGGGGATATACCAATTGCCCTCTTGGGTGTCACTCTATCTGCCCAGAGTGCCTCATAAATCCTCTTGTGCTAGGTCTTCTGATTATCTTAGACTAGCTTCTTCATAATATTAATTAAGTTCTTATTACTAGAATCTACTTGGCCATTCCCTTGAGGAAAATAATTAGATGAATGACCAACGGTGATCCCATACTCAAAACAGAAATCAGTAATTTTGATTGAAGAAAAATAAGATGTATTATCCATCACTAGTTTAATAGAAACACCAAACCTAACCAAAATGTTCTCCCTTATGAATTTGCACACTACTTCAGAATTAGTCTTCTTCATAGCTTTAGCTTCTACCCATTTAGTGAAGTAATCAGTTGCAGTTAATATATATTGATGACCAGCATTGGATATAGGGGTAATCAAACCAATGAAATCAAGTCCCCATTGTTGAAAAGTCCCTTTGATGATAATAGGTCTTAGTGGTAGAGTAGCTAATTGAGGGTGTCCAGAGAACATCTTGCACTTTTCACACTTTACTACCTAGGCATAAGCATATTTAAACATCCTAGGCCAGCAATAGCATTGCCTTAGTATTTTAAATGTTGTGACTAAAGAAGATAAATGTCCTCCACAAGCTTCATCATGAAATGTCTTCAACAGCTTTTCCTGCTATTGTTTATCTAGACATCTAAGGAAAGTACCATCAATAGCTTTTTTGAAAAGATTACCATCCCAAATGACATACTTAGCTACTTTCAATTTAAGGTCTCTTCTTTTCTTTGCATTTAGGCCCTCTGGACATTCACCATATGTTAAAAGGTAAGAGATGTTTTCAAAGAATGGATTGTAGAGACCTATAGCTAACACCAATTGCTTCTCACCCGATTCTTCTAACTTTCTAGTGATTTTTTTTTTTGCAATTTCCTTGCATAGAGCATTCCCTCTTATCAACTTGGTAGGTTTAACCTCTTTATCATATTCTGGTATTTTTTCTACCCATGATCCTCTAACATTGCAACCTATATCTTATTGCATTAGTACACTCTTTACTGCTACATCTGGGAAAAAAACTATTGAATGTGAATGTAGGATATAGAATCAAAAAAATTTAAGAGCTTTTATCACTGAGATAGCATGTTTTTCAATTTGTGAATATTTGATTTCATGGTTCTTTAAAGGTATGCTCATAAAAGCAATAAGAGCTTGTAGTCCATCATTCTCTTGCATAAGAATAGCTGACAATGCATGTTAGGAAGCATAGCAATAGATGATAAAGTCTTGCTTATAATTTGGATGACACATTATCGAGGCATTAGCAATAGCAATTTTTATGTCATGAAAACCTCACTTTCCTACCTCATTCCATTTGAAATTTGAATTCCCTTTTGTCATGTCCACTATATGTTTAGTAGTTTCTATGAAATCAGGCACAAATCTTCTGAGAAAATTTACCTACCCAAAGAAAGATTTAACCCCTATTTTGTTTGAGGGTAGGCTTAGCCTCTAAATAGCTTCTACTCTTTTAGGGTCAATTCTAATGCCTTCCTGGGATACTATATGACCAAGGAGCTTTCCTTTTGTCATACAAAAAACTAACTTCTTTGGGTTGAGAGATATTCCATGCTCTCGGCACCTCTGTAACACTTTCCTCAAATCTTCCATATGATCTTTTTTTTTTTTTGAGAACACAGTAAGGTCATCCAGGTATATGACTATGATTTGGTCTTTCAAACCAGTGAATGTCTTACTCATGCACCTTTGCAATGTAGCACCAAT
Organism: Cupressus sempervirens; assembly: GCA_028749045.1. Taxonomy (NCBI): domain Eukaryota; kingdom Viridiplantae; phylum Streptophyta; class Pinopsida; order Cupressales; family Cupressaceae; genus Cupressus; species Cupressus sempervirens. Next base: position 470,905,245 of record CM053788.1, read on the forward strand.
GTTGATAAGTCCAAAAGGAATTCTATGATACACAAATGTACCCCAAGGGATAGTGAACGCCATCCTATGTTGGTCTTTCTCTTCTACTTCAACCTAATTATAACCTGAGAAGCCATCAAGCATAGACATCATTTTAGATCCCACTACTATTTGCAATAAATAGTCCATATTATGAAGAGAAAAATTATCTTTCAAGGATGTTGTATTTAGGTTATTGAAATCAACATAGATTCTTATTTCTCTGTTCTTCTTTCTGACAAGTACTATATTGGCTATCCAGGTGGAATGATGAATGGGATAAATAATTATTTCTTTTAACATCTTATCTACTTCTCAAAAGATGGTATTGGTGACTTTAGGATTATAGTTCCTTTGTTTTTGCCAGAAAGGGACTACATTAGGCTTCAGTGGAATTTCATGTTTTACCTTCCCATTTCTATAACTTTTCAAATCTTCATAGCTCCAAGAAAAAACATCTCTATATTCCATAAATAGATTGTTTGTAGCCTCTTTTTCTTCAAGTGAACAACACCTCCCAACGTTAACCAGTTTGGGATTATGAATATCTCCAATGTTAACTCCTTCATATTCACCCATTGTTGGCCCTATTTTTTCTCTCTTCTTCTTTATGTAAGCATCATGTCTATTAAATAGTTTTTCTAAGGCCACAAAATATGGGGGAATAATGTTTCCTTTCAATTGAACTTCCACATGTTGGCTCTGTTCTTTCTCTACATCAGGACTTTCATGATTACTTCCATTGGATTCATGCACAAAGCTAAATTTGTCATTCTCAAGGAACATCTGCAAACTTTTATCATCATTGAAAACTTTCCATGATTCTATGTTATCTAGAATGGTAGATCGATACACAATTTCAATCTAGTACTTCTTGTCTTGGAAATCTAGGTGAGGAAGTAATAGGGAGGCAGAGACAACCAAGGAATCAGCTTTGGTATTCATCTCTCTTAGAACTGCTTCAATAGAGAAGGCATCTAGACCTTCAATCTCATCCTAGACTCTATTCTTGTAATTTTTTAGCTTGTGATTTTTAATAGAATACTGCCCCTTTAACTGCTTTACAATAAGCTCTACATCACCTTGGGCTTTTAAAATATTTATTCCTTTTTCTTTTTCAATCATTATCCCAAGTAATAAGGCCTCATATTTTTCAGTTTTATTCGTATTCCCAAATTCTAATTTGAAAGCCATAGGTTCAAGTTCTTCTTCTGGGGATATCAATACTACACCAGCTCTAGATCCTGAAGAGGCACAACTTTTGTCAAATTCAAGCATCCATATGCTTGGTACATATTTATTTTCATTAGAAACTTTATTGCTTGGATTTTTGTTTATTTTTTCCTTTGAGTTTTCTTCAATAAACAACATATAATTGCCAAAATCTAATTCTTGATATAGGATTTGAGCTTTAGGGTCATTTGATTTCAATACTATGAACTTTTCCTTTTCTTCAGGTTCTAATTTCACTTTCTTATTCCCAATAGGTATTACTACTTGGGACCAATCTAGTTTTATTTCTCCTCCTAAGTCACGACAAAAACTTCTACTTAACAGAAGTCCATAGCTTTTTGGGATATCAACTACTAGGATAGTCAATAGGAGCTTCTTTTCTAGATGTGAAGCTAAAGCTACCTGAGCATCTTTAATCTGTTGGAGTAAGGGAACTTGTTTGGCATCCATTTAATAGCATCTTCCATGCACTTTAGTAAGATTGAGACCCAAAGCTTTAGCTACAGAATAAGGCATAACATTATTCGATGCACCCAAATCTATTATACAATTATTGAGTTTACATCCATTGATGTACAATGAGATATAAAAAGGTTCAAGTTTTTTCTCAGGAGAGGTTGCTAAAACTATAGAATCTTCTTGATTAAACAAACAAGATGCCAAGATTTCGTCTTCTTTTTCAACCATTACGTTACATTTAGCATCTGATGTGTTTCCTTTACATCGGTCTACCAATCTTTTTAACTCAGAAGGATGTGACTTTAAATAATCAATATTGGAAATTTGAATTTTTGACTCTTCACAAAATTGAATGAAATCATAGGATGTCTTGTCCTTACCTATTTGTGAAGTACATGCTCCTTGATCAGTATGTACATTGCTTGTTGAAGGACTAAAGTCATTCCTATTAGTGTGACTAGAGGTTTGGTTCTATAACCTTTGTACATGGGTAAGCACTATGTATGAAGTTCCATCAATAGTTGCATAACACTTACCTTTTGATTTAGAATCCAACTTGTATTCTAAAAATAAATTTCTAGAGTCACCATTTGAATAAGAATTAGGTTCTGAACAAGGAACTGTAGTGTTTAATTAATTAGTAGATAACAACTACATCATATGAGTAGTCTTCGGACAATTCTCACTATCATGATCTATGGTCAAATGAAAGATGCATATATTTCCTTTTTTGGCATTACTTCAATTTGCAACCTAGGTTGTGAACTTGTAAGCTACAAAAATCTACTTTCATTGCTTCTTCCTAGTGAATTTTGGTAATTCCATTGACAAGAGCTATTGAATCTAGGTAACTACTTCTTTATTGCTAGTCATTCATTAGACAACATCTAAATCATCTCTTCTGATGATGTGACATTACTAGAACTCCCTCTAGTTTGAAGTTCTTGTTTCCATTTTCTTGCTGAAATTAAATCTTCCTCACATTCAATCACTTTCTTTTGTGTGTCAGCCAGATCAGTGGGACATGCTCTTCTCATATCATAATTGATATCAGTAGGCATAGCACTAGTAAAGAAAGTTTTTAGATTACCAGGTGTGGGTCTGATAGTAGTAGGAATTATTCTATTAATCTTATTGAATTTTGCAATGAAATCTCTCATGCTCATAGTTGGTTTCTTCTTAATTGAAGTCAACTGTGTTAGCAAGGCATGTTCATCTTTCACAATTTTGAATCTTGTCTCAAATTTAGTTCTAATTGTATCCCAATCAGTTATTAAGCTATCAACTAGATTATGAAACCAATCTAATGTACTATCCATGAGGGTTTCTATGAACAATCTTATAGCAACATCTTCATATACCACTCCTAAGATATGAGTAGCCACAAAGAAGTCTTTAATGTGTTCATCTATAGTGACTTTCCCATCACCTAAGAATTTAGGAAAATTCTTCCTTGAACCAGCCAGGAGTGGATGGTAAGCATCTAATGCTAACGGTCCTATTTCCATGGCCCATGGAGTGACCATGATTGTTCTTGTAGTATATGGTAGAAAATTAACAACTAGAGGGGTGGTAACTCTGTGAAGTGATAACACTTGACAAGTGGAATGTGAAGTGCTAGCATCTTGATTTCTAATAGGGGAAGGGGGTCTACTTTGACTTTTACCTTCACCTTTCTACTTTGGGACATCTAAAATAGGAAAGCCAATCTCTGGAAGTTCATGAAAGGTAGGATCTTTCCCACCCTGTTCCTTGGTACTTCTGAGGAACCTAAATTATTCTAGGATGCTGAGTCTAATTTATCTTTGAGCTTATTGTCTTAATTGTCTTTCTACTCTTTGGATATCTCTCCTTTGAACAACTCTTTCCAAGGCTTTAGCTCTTCTTTCTTCTTCCTCTAATACCTAGCTAGTGTTCTGATAATGTTCAGTGTTCCTTCTATGCCACCAAATGGATGTGTTAAGGGATGAAATTTTGTCCCCTTGGTCATCTTGAAAACCAAGGTTAGGTTGGAGCACTAGGATTATGTTTTCATGAGGTAGTACCATTTTCCCTCGTGACATAGGCTTTTTGATCAAGCAACTTTTTGTGTTCCTAGCAGAGTCCCCAAAAATCTATTGGTAAATAGATTTGTACTTTCTTGTTTCTTAGGAATATGACTCTTAGTGACCAAATCGTGAACAATATTTGGTTACAATAGTTGAAAAATCATTCTCCAATTATTGGCTTTTCTTTGAATTGCTAGGTATAGCTCCCTTATGGAATGAAATGAATTATGTTTTGATCCTAAAACTAACATAGGGTATGCTCTTAATCTAAGAGCAAAAGAAAAAGCCTAAGCAGAACTTAATCTAGGTAGGCAAAATTTTCTAGTCTATGAACCAAATGATAGAACTCACACATCCTATGAATTGATACACTTAGAACTTAACTAATCTACAACAACTATTAACAGAGATATAAATGAAATTAAAATTTTTTTACTGAGTCCTTCTTTGAATATTCCATAGCACATCTTACTGGGTTTATTCACAACCTTGAAAAAAAGGAATAAAGCATCCTTTCCTTCCTACTGTAACTTAGTTTAAGAGAAAGAATTAGCTAATTAACAACTATCAACTTACTGGAATAGAAAATAATTGACATAAAATATTCTTTAATTGACTCTGCAACATCAAGTATCCTATAGAAAAATTTTCTAACTTTCATTAATCATTCAAATTCATACATATAGAGTTTGAGAGATGGCAGTTACAATAGGAATTTTAATCATTTCATCTTTTGAGGATGACAAATGGCAAGATGCTAGTTTGTCATATTACAAAATTTACAAAATTTGCAAAGTTCACAACAAAAAATGAAAAGAGGGCATCAACTGAATCACTTGCGCTTCTTTCCTTTTATAGTTTTTTCTCTATATGCCTTAGGAGAAACTATAATTGGAATCATTTCTTCATGACTAGGTATGTTTACATTAGTGAATCTTAAGAGCCACTTTGAATGCTCTTGAGCTAGCTCCTTTACTGCATTTAGTTGATTTTTCAATTCTTTAGCAGCCATGTGTATGCATCCACCAAGCATCTACAACTCCAATACTTTATTTTGAATACTTGAAGTCATTCCAAATAGATTACTGAAGTATGTGGAGAAGTTTTTCTTCATTACTTCTACCCCAATAAGAGATTTCCCTTGCCCTATAGTTTTTAAGTCACTGTGTAATCCTCACATGAGTTTGAATGCTCTATCTTGGGTCTTCCTCACTTTTTCCCCTATTTTGTTGAGTCCCTCTTCAGCTTCTTGAATCATCTCCAGCTTAAATTGCATGCTTTGAAGCCATTCAAATAGAGGCTCAGTCCCTTTCTTCAAAATCTTTTCTTCAATTGCCTCTTTTGCCTTCATTTTGATGATCAATTTTAGGGGAAATGCATTCATCACATCTTGCCTTCTCTATGGCCAAAGTGTTGTGATTAGATATGATATTATCCTTCTCAGTTTCCAATCGAAGGATAACATTTCCAATTTGATCGATTAGAGAAATTCCTTCTGCATTGAGTTTCTCAATCCATTCTTTTCTGATCTGACCAAAATGCCTATCTTTTTGAAGTTGTGAGATGAAAGCTTGCACTTCTTCTGTTGTGGGGTTCTTAGTAGCAAGCACACTAGTAATGGTTTCCAATGGAACAACTAACTACTTGATAAATGTTTTCAATTCTTCAATCTCGGCCTTCATCTTGATTTTTGACAATTTGAGGATCTCCAATTGTTCTTCTATCACCTCATTACTTTATCTCCATAGGCCCACCTTTTTATCATGTATAGCCTCTCCAAGATCAATTGAATGTAGAGTGAAATCATTAGGTGTCATGTCCTCAATTCTCCCTACTTTGTTTGGCTTTGCTATCTCCATTGGTAAGTGTCATGTTTTTGGATCTTGCCCAAGTATTGATACAGTCTTCTGCTTCTTAGCTTTCACTATTGTAGACCCAGAGAGAATTGCTTGAGACATAGTATCTTTTGTAGGGATGCTCTCCTCTTTCCTCTTTCTCTTCCTTTCTAAGGTGTCTTTTAGCCAAGACTCTATACTAATCACTTTAGAAGTAGCCCCAAGTGACTCTATACTGAACATTTTCTTCTTCACCAGAGTCAATGATACTATAGTTGTAGAAAAAGGATTATTTTGATCTTGAAAAAGAAGCCTAGATGAACTCGAGGCTTTCTCTTCCTCTTGAGTTTTCCTCCCAGCTTTATCAGATTTAGTGGGCTTGTTGCTACTGCTCTTTTCATCCCTGATCTCTACTATTTGAATGGGAGAACCAGTTGGCTTCAAAAGAGGATTGCTTGCAGATGGACCAAGGCTATGATGAGGAGATGGAGTTGGAGTAACGTGAGGAGATGAGATTGGAGCACTAACACCATCTTTCAGCTTTTCACTCCTCTCTTCTTTGATGCTAGCTCAGGCTCTACTAACTGGTAGAGGACCACCTTGGCAAGTTCGAGCTATTGAAATTTTTTTCTCTGGGGGTTGGTCACCTCCACCTATAGATTGACGAGGTCCTTAAGTAGTTGTAGTTGTAACACTTGGTGTGTCACTCTAAGAAGAAGTGGAAGTAGTAGCGGCTGGAGAAGCTTGAGTAGTCTTGCTCTTACTCTGGCCCTTTTTTGCTGTCCACTCGACCCATTTTCTAGTTGTCTTGACAATCCAGGCCATCATAACATCAAGGTCTTCTTCCATATGAACATATGGCTTGGAACTGATTGGAGTATTTCTTAATTTGGTCAAATATGTATTACTATACATATTTTCCCCATCATCTTCTAGCCCTTCCACATCTAAGTTAATGCCATATGTCTTTATTTGATCCAATGTCAATCTAGAAAAAGCTTGATCTTGGCTTTCCAACTCATCTTATTGAGTTTTGAATGATTTCTACAGTAAAAACATGGCAATACTTGAATGCTCTATCCATAACATAATTCATCTCTCTATATTTAAACTCTCAAACCACATTTGTGAATCTCGGCAGAGTTTCACCTTCGGGGTGCGAAAACCCACCAAAGAGAAGATGAAACTAGATTTTTTTCCATTTCAACTTTCTTCATGTCCAAAACAAAATGAGCTACAAGTAGTTCCTAAACTACCCAAAAGACTCATGATGATAAAGAAATTCCACCCGGCCATACAATGCGGGAGAAGAGAAAAGATGAAAACATAATGGAGATACTTATTACTTGAGGAAGAAAGGACCAACTGACTCAACCAGACTAAATACAATACAAGTTAATTTCCACTTTGCAAAATTGGTACAAAATGAAAAGTGGGGCAACAACCTTATAATTATATCTTTTGTCTAGTCAACTCAACTTGAATACACTTACAAATATTTAATATTCATCCCTTAAGTTATTGAGACTTAACCAATAAAATCATTAAACTAAATATGTTGATTCAAGAAAATCCTTCTTTAGCCAACGTAGTTTGCTCAACACTAACTCATAAAAGAATTTTTTTATACTTCCTTTGTTAACAGCATGAACTCATTTAACACTTCATCCTTAATTGAATTTTATTTGGTAACTGAGTGAGCTTGGTTAACACTAGTTCTATGTCAACTTCTCTTTGGTGCCCAAATGAACTCGATAGATATTGTCTTTGAATATGTTTATCTCTAGAACACTCAGTAGACACCAGAAATTATCTTCATTACTGGATTGAGCTCAATGGACACTAATTGGTAAAGAGTTGATGGTTTTTGTAACATCAAAGACAATATAGAATTGAACAACTATTTTGACCACATTAATTATTCCTCCTATAGCTCTAACTACACATTGCTTTGATTCTTTCAATATATTTTGTAATATTTTCATTTTCTCTCATTCTCATTTGATCAAACTAGCCTCGTAGACTTTTTACTTTAGCTCTTTTCACATTTTCATCTCCTCTATAGAGTTCTTCTAGATTTTTCCACATATCAAAGGTAGTAGGATAGTCTTTGACTTCATCAAATTCATAATAGTCAAGATAGGTAGCAATGTCAATTATTATTGTGTTGTGGTTCTCTTTATCTACCATCTGATTCATAGTCAAAGGATTAGGAGGTGACACACACTATTTCTCCAAGAATTATATCCTATATCTCCAATGGTTCCCAAATGCAGCTTCATGAGTTTGTGCCATACTTTGAAGTTTTCTATGCTAAACTTAGGAATCTCTCTACTGTAAGACATCTTGATCTTTAGCTTAGGTCCTTGAAACATTTTCTACAAGCACCAACAATTCTGATAAAAATTGTTAGAAATATAAGAGGAGTAACTAAGAGGGGAGGGGTGAATTAGTTACCACTAAAACAATTCCAAATTCCTTAGATGTCAATACATATTTCTTATTAACTCAAATCCTTTTACAACTTGGTTAGAATTATATATTATTCATATAATACTATTTTGAAGTGAAGAACCTATAATGGAACAATCATTATTATTTCAATGATGTCAAACCTTCTACTAGTTGTTGAGATATTTTCTTTTTGGTATGAAAGCTATCATTTAGTTGATTGATGAAAAGATTTGAAAATTGGAGATAACAATAGAACCTTAAGAAAGGTTGAGTTATTTGGTATGTAAAAGATTCACAAAGACCAAGTAAGAAATTGATACTATAGTGTATTTTTTATCTACTTAAAATCGAAAATAGAATATTACTCAAGTTAAGATTGGAAGAAGATTAAGTATGAAAATTATCTGCCAAGTCTTATCAAGAAATCAATGCAAGCTGAGCTGAAATTAGTGGAAGCCGAATGAAAATAAAGAGATGTTGAGAAAAGATGAAAAATAGTTCAACCCAAGTGATTCTCAGTATATGTCGACTAAAGTTTAGTTAATGTTGAGCATTAGTAAACTTTAGTTTTCACTAAGTGAACTAGTGTTAGCCAAGTGAAAGAATGGTATAGAAGCTGAGTGACACCATATTGATGTCAAGTGACATTATTTATGTTAAATTGAAGATTTGATAAATCTAAGCCAACCATTTTTTTTCTTGAATTTTGTGAATCATTTGGAAGATAACTATGATGAGTTGGTGGTACAAAATTCAAGGTAAACCATTTTGAGGCAAATTTAATAAAGATAATAGAATAAGTTTCTAGAGGAACCAAATCGAAAAGAGGGTAGATCCATTGTATCCTACCTAACCCTAAAATGAATGATTGTGGTTAAATAGAAAAAGATCTTAATTCTCTATTTATAGAGAGAGCTAGTTAGAAGCAAAGTTTTTCATGTGCAAGAATCTAAGGAAGACAAGGAGTCTAGGGTATTGTTTCATTTAGTGGCCAAATAGAAAACATTGTAGTTGGCATGAAAAGTAAGAAGGCTTAAGAGTATGAATGCATGAAGGATAAACAAGATATTAGAGCTGAAGTGTATGAAAGCCAAGTAGAATGGAGAACTAAAATAGAGTTCTATAATCTGCAAGTTTTAATTTGTTATTAGATAAAGCTTGACTATTACTTTCTAATCATTGTATCAGTTTAGGGTAACTCCTTTGGATTAAGGTTGACCTAAGAGTTATTTGTAAATCCTTTATTTGGTTGACATTCTTAAGGAATGGTCTACATTCTTCTAATAAGGATCACTCCTAATAGGGTGATTGAAATCCTATAACTATGTCACATTTAATAGCGTTTAATGTAACCTTTAACAGGGTTGACCTTTCATAGGGCATCACTTCAAAAGAGTGAGAATTAGTAGCATGTTACTAGTAGTTTTTCCCAAATTGGGTTTCCATGTAAAATCCTTATGTCAAATGTGTTATTAAATCTTTTATGTTTCATGTTTACATTTTTACAAAGTTGTTTTGACCTAGGACACTAACCTACAAAGTTTAAGTATTGTATGAACTAATGGATGCATGTATAATAAGGTTTTATGGATATGGGTCTACCAAGCATAGAATTTTTTTATTTGTACATCTAGAACTTATATGACTGATTCACCCCCCTCTTAGTTATTCTAAAGAATTCCAACAATTGGTATCAGAGCCCCATAGTGCTTAAGAGGACTAGTTTGAAGGTACTAGAAGCAAAAGATCAAGATTTCTAAAAGAGAGGTATCCAAGCTTAGTAAGGAGAATTTTCTCACATGGAAAAGTCTAGTAAAGTTACACCTAGGAGGTCTTGGAGACCATGCACAATTTACCATCACCACTGAGAATGTTAACCCTACTAGAGCCCTAACTACTCATGATTTAAAAAAGAAGAAAGAACATAATTAGACAATGTTGGAGATAGCCTCTGCCCTAAGTTTTTTGAATTTGATGACATAAAAGGTTGTGATACTGCAAAGAAGATGTGGGATGCTCTTTTCATTATTTATGTAGGAGACACACATTTTTTGAGAGAAAAATCTAAAACTCTTAGAGGTAAGTTCGATGACATGAGGATGCAAGAAGGTGAGAAAATTGCTCAATATTGCTCTAGAATAAATGATGTTGCTAATGATAATATAGATGATGAGACTATATTAAGAAAAATATTGAGAACATTTGTGCCCATCTATTCTATTAGAGTTTCTACCATACAAGAATTAAGATGTATACCAAGTTCTTATCTGACTCTTGAAGGTTTGGTAGGTAGGCTCACTACCTTTGAACTTTCTAATTTTGATAATTTCAAATCTGAGAATGTTGAATCTTCTTTCAAAGCTAAACTATCATCAAAGGAGCCTAAAGAGAAGAAGAAAAAGGTCAAATATGTTTCTAGTGATAGTGATATAGATGAAGAGGATGTAGAATAGCTTGAAGCACTACTAGTAAGGAGATTTCATAAAGGCAAAGGTAAATTAAAAGGTAAGTTAGCTATCATATGTTTTAATTGCAATGAGGTTGGTCATATTGCTGCTAGATATCTAGAGAAGAAGAACAATAGAAGTGGAGAAAAATATAGAATTAAAAGAGATGAGGAAAACAAAGATACAAAGATAAAGGCAAGAATTCTTGCTACATTGCAAGAAAGGAAACCAAATATGGATCCAATGACCATGATGATTAAGTGGTGTATGTTGCAATGAAGGATGATTCTGATGAGGATGAGGCAATTGCACTAGTGTCTTATGTGAACAAGAGTGACAGATAGATCATTGATAGTAGGTGTTCACATCACATGATTGGACATAAAGGTAAGTTCATTACCCTAGATTATTATGATGGAAATAGTATAAGGTTTGCTAATGATGCAACCTTTCTAATAAAAGGACAATGATCTATCAAACTCATAGAAAAGATTATGTGTGATGATTCTTATTATGTAGAAGGAATTAACTATAATTTTTTGACTGTGTCACAACTAAATAGATCTGGTTGCAAAGTTTAGATTGAAAATAAGATAGAAAAGATCTATGACACTAATGGAAAACTAATTAGGAAAGGTGATCAAACTAGAGGTAATATATTTTATCTTGATATGAATGATGCTACTTGTCTTGTTGTAGAATTTTATTATGTGTGGTTATGGCACAAGAGGTTATGTCATGTTAACTTTGATATCTTAGTGAGTATCAGTAACATGAAAAGAGTTACAGCTTTCTTGTATTGAAGAAATCTGACAATATAATTTGCAAACAATATCAGTTAGGCAAGATGAAAAAATCTAGTTTTAAGAGTAAGACTCACACCTCTAAGGAAATTCTTGAGATTGTTCATACTAATTTATGTGGGCCAATTAATGTGCAAGCTAGAAAGGTGACAAGTACATTACCTTATTTTTTGGTAATTATTCTAGGATGATCATAGTTATGTTTCTAAAATAGAAATCTAATACTTTATAAATATTTAAGTGGTACTTAACTAGAGCTAAAAAGGGGACAAACAAAAGCTTAAAATGTATGAGATCTGACAGAGGTAGAGAATTTACATCAATTGATTTTGAGATGTTCTATAATGGTAGAGGAATCAAAAGAGAGACATTTTCACCTAGGACCCCTCCACAAAAAAGGATTTCTGAAAGGAGGAATAGATCAGTAATGGACCTTGAATCATGTGCAAGTCAAGAAAGGTACTCATTCAACACCTTTTGAATTATGGTATGGATACTCACCCACTATAAAATATTTTAAATTATTTGGAAGAAAGTGCTACATTTTTAAGGATTTTAAGAATGATAAATTAGATGCTAAAAGTGAGGAAGGTATATTCCTAAGCTATTCAATAAGAAGTAAAGCTTATAAGAGTTTAAATGCTACCAATAAAAAAGTTGTGGAAATTGAAAATGTGAAGTTTGATGAATATACAGAGGTTCATGAAGCTAAACCTATGAAGGAACCTAAAGAGTACAAATCTTTTGTATACTTTTATGAAGGTATGCCTACTAATGAAGATGTTTTAAATCAAGTTGCAAATCAATAGCAAGTTTCAATGACTCCTACATATAATGAACATTGAGTTGTATTTAGGAATTGAGTTGCATTCATCAATTAAGTTACAGTCAAGAACTGAGTTGTAGATAAAAGATAAGGCACATTTTGATTCTGATATAAGTATACATGAAAGAGAAGTACATAGTGATAGTAAAGTTGACATACCTAATGAGGAAAGAAGATAAGAACCAAGACTGTCAAAGTATGTCAAAAGACATCACCCTACCAAACAAATTATTGGAGATAAAGATGCTAGACCAATGACAAGAAACATACTAAGAGGTGATACATGTTTTTTCAGCATGCATGATCCTAAGATAATGAAAAATGCTTTAGAAAATGAGGACTAGAGTAAAGCCATAAAAGAGAAGATTTAGTAAATTGAGAAGAACAAGACATGGAATCTAGTTCCTAGACTAGAGGAAAAGAATGTGATTGGAACCAAGTGGGTGTATAGAAACAGGTTAGGTGAAAATGGTGAAGTCACAAGGAATAAGGCATGAATAGTTTTCAATTGGTATGCAGAAGAAGAAAGAATAGGTTGTAGAGAAACATTTGCCCCTATTGCAAGATTAGAAGGAGTAAGAACTCTACTTTCTTATTGTGTATACAAAGGTTTCAAATTTTATGAAATGGATGTGAATTTGGAATTTCTAAATGGAATATTAGAAGAAGGGGTTTATAGAGAACAACCACAAGGATTTTTTGGTGCTAAAAACAAGAACATGGTATTCAGACTACAAAAATATTTATATGGTTTAAGCAAGCCCCAAGAGCATGGTATGAAAGGCTTTACAATTATCTTGTGAAGATTGGTTTTGAGAGTACTAATGATAACAACAATCTATACTTGAAGATAGAACGAGGTAAAGGTATTTTACTAGTTGGAATTTTTGTGGATGATATCATATTTGGAGGTCAAGATACTTTATGTAAGGCATTTGCAAACAAAATGAATAAAGAATTTGAGATGTCTATGTTTGGAGAGATCAAGTTCTTTATTGGTTTGCAAGTATATCAAATGAAATATGGTATATACATCACTCAGTCTAAGTATGTAAAGGAATTATTAAAAACTATTGGATTAGAAGATTCTAAACTAGTTAGCACACCTATGGTGATAGGAGACAAATTGTCAAAGAATGATGATTCAACTAATATAAATCAAATACTGTACAGGTTTATAATTGGTAAATTGTAACATGTAGTGTATAGAAGACCCAACATTTTATTATCTATTGGGATTATTGAAAGATTCTTAGCAAATCCTAAGGAGAATCATTTCATGGCTATTAAGAGAATTATGAGATATCCTGAAAGGAACAAAAGACTATAGTCTATACTAGAAGAAAAATGAAGAATTTGAGTTGAGATCTTACACTGATGCTAATTGGGTTGGAAACATTGATGACAAAAAGAGTGCAAGTAGAGAAGAATTTTTCTTACAAAAATTTTTGGTCACCTAGACCAACAAGAAACAAAATTTTATATCGCAATCTATTGCTAAAATTGAATATGTGGTTGTTGTAGTAAGTTGTACAAACATTGTATGGATCAAACAACTACTCAAAGGCATGAAGGAGGAAATCACTGAACCTATGGTACTTTTTTGTGATAATAAAAGTGTTATAAATATATCAAAGAACTCTATGATGCACACAAAGACTAAGCACATTGCAATCAAGTATCATTACTTGAGGATGGAATATGTGAATACAAATGAATAGATAGGTGATATCCTCACAAAAGCTTTACCTAAGGATGTTCATGAGTACCTTGGTGGTAAAATAGGGGTAATGCCCCTATCCAAAGCTACTTAAGAAGTATGAGTAGTGTCCTACATCAACTAAGTTGAATGTTGAATCTTACAACTTGATGTAGTGGACATTACTTTTGGAGTTGCCTAAAGTAATGAAGGAATTGAATTAGAAGATTTACAGTCACATGAAAAGTGACAGAGGGAGAAACTAAAATTGATTATATCTCATATAGAGATGAAAATGTTGAGAAGGGGATTGTTGAAAATAGATTGATATAGGTATGATAAATGTGTTTCAATCATTGTTTTGTCACTAATGTTAAACCTACTTTTTGTGGGTAAGATAACTACCTATATGATTTAAGTACTATTACCTATTTGATTGATGAAGAGGATTTGATGAAAAGATGTAACAATAGCACCTAGAGGAAAGGTTGAGTTATCATATGAAAAGGGAGTACAAGAATCAACTAAGATAGTGATATCATAGTGCATTAATAATCTACTTAAGGTTGCAAAGATTGGTTACACTAAGCAAGTTTAGAAGAATAAGTTAATCAAACTTTTTCTGCCAAGCTTGAGTGAATGGATAGTAGGTGCCAAGAAAAGATAGTGCAAACCAAGTAGAAAATTAGTTTGAGCTAAGTAAAAGTCTATTTCAGTGTATGTCGAGCAAAACAGAGGATGCCTAGTAAATTTTAGTTGATGTTAAGCACCAGTAAACTTTGGTTCATGCTGAGTGATTTTACAAAGGATGCTAAGAAATGTAGTTTGGGTCAAGCATCAAAAGCAAGTTAATGTTGAGTGCTAGCAATATTAGCAAGATCATGAATTTGATGAATCTGAGCTGACAAGTTTGTTTTCTTGGATTATGTGAACCAGGTGGAAGATAAGATTGATGAGCTAGTAGCACAAAATTTATGCTAAACCATTTTGAGGAAAATTCAAAGAGGATTGAAGAATTTTCTAGAAGTGATATCAGATGAGCGGTAGATTCATAGAATCCTACCTAATCTATCTTAACCCTAAATTGGACGATGGAGAATGAATGAAAAAAGATATTAAATTCTCTATTTATAGGGATGGCTAGTTAGAAGTAAGGGTTGTCATGTGTGAGAATCTAAGGAAGACAAGGAGTTAAAGGTATTGCTTCATTCAATGACCTAATTAAGAGTTTGCATTGGCACATTAAGCAAGAAGGTTTAAGGGTATGGATGATTGAAGGGTGAACAAGCTATCATAGTTTAAATGTGTAAAAGCCAAGCAAAATGGAGGACTAAAACAGAGATCTATAATCTACAAATGGAGTTGTAAGTTGTTACCAGATCAATCCTTACTATTACTCTCTAATAATTGTATATGTCTAGGGTAAATCCTTTGGATTAAGGTTGACCTAATAGTCATTTGTAAATCCCTTAACCAGGTGACATTCCAAGTGAATGGTCTAAAGTTCTCTAACAAGGCTCACTCCTATAATACCCTAAAATTGGCTTATTGCCATGATCACCAATTTTGGTATATTTATGATCGATTCTAAAGTCCTATTTCATTAGGAAATTCTTATTCTGCTACACGGTACTTGACTTAATTGTCAAATGTAGAAAACCTAAATCTACATTAATTAGACTCTTTATTTAATTCCTATAGTATTGACTCACATTAGTCACATTAAACCTATTAATTAAGATTTAATTTAAGTATTAAGTATTTATAATTTAATTAAATTAAATTATCTCCTAAGGCTAATGTACTATGGAATTAAATTTATTTAATTTAATAAATATGCCTATTTTTTAATTAATTAAACAAAATTATTTAATTAAATGGAGAAGCTACTTCTAATTAATTAAGCAAAGTTATTTAATTAAATGGGAATTCATTCCTAATTAATTAAATGAAGTTATTTAATTAAATAAGAAAAGTACCTCTAATTAATTAAATAGAATTATTTAATTAATAAGAAAATATATTTATGAGAGTATATCTCATTTTATTAAATTAAATATCTCTCCAAAATCTCTCTTCAATTCACAAAAGGGAAATTCCTAGTTCACTGCTGATCAAATTGGAAATGACTCAGATCACTTACTCTGACACTAAAGTCTATCTGAGTTGACTGACTCTTACACTCAAATATGAGTTAGTTAACTCCCTTTAATTTGGGAATCTTCCTTTATGACTAAACTTCATCTTCAATCCTGACCGTTGATTGAAATCAATCTCAACTGTTGATGGATTCCAGGAAAGTCTATTTAAGAGACCCTCATCTCTTCATTTTGAAAAGGATGAAATAGAATTTGCATCAAATTGCTATTGAAATTCATACTCACATTTGCTCACATTTTCTCACATTTTTACATACATCTTGCATTCTTAGTTTAAATTCATTTAGCTCAATATGTATAGGTTAATCTAGTTTTGTTTCAATTGTTCCTAGATTAGAATGCATTTCTCATTCTAGATTAATCTACACAATCATATAGATTAATTTCATTTCTTAAATCCTTCATTCTTAGAGGGTTTGGTTGCTTAACACCTCAAAGCTGAGGATATCTAACAAGAAAAATCCCTTTAGATAGAAGGCAATAGGTTAGATTGCGAGCTGATTTTCAGATGAACAAACCAATGTTCATTCTGGAATGAATTTGCAAATAAGGACCATGTTGAAGTGTGTGTGTTAGCATAGGCCACATTTTCATGCATACATTTTTGGCACCCACTGTGGGGTCGAGAAAATCAACTTTTCTAGCCTCTTTCTGCATTTTTTAAATCATTTTTGTGTTCTCTGTCCATACTATTTCGTATAGATTCAGGAATCTTTGCGTGAGACTATTCATTTTTGTGTGAGAATCCAAAATCTTTGTGAGAAGATTCTCTACATGTCACGCGAGAAAGTGCCTGAGCGTGCGAAACTTCATGTGGCACCTATTTCTTCGCATGATATGTAAAGAAATTTCATGCAAGCCTAAAACAATTTTGTGCAGCTTTGTTAGAGATCTCATGCAAAATCTTGTGACAACAATATCAGATTTAAGCATTATTTTTTGATCTTTAGATTGTTTGATTTCACTAATGTGCTTGTCTTGATCTATTTCTCTAGATTTCTTGCAACTTAACCATTGTTTGTAGGATGTTAGCCAAAGACTCCTTTTAAAACCAACTCAAAAATGGACAGATTGTTTGCTTGCAAGATGCTTGTTGAAGATATGTCTGTCAAAGACCATATTTCAAACCCACAAAAATAATGTGTGTCTTCTTTTCCTGCTTTCAAAACTAGTCTAATTAGGGGTTTGTGAACTTCCTAGGGTGCAAGATAGAAGAATAGGGGAATATGCTCTTCACTTCTTGGAGGTCATGATCAAGAGTGAATTAGAAACTTAGATGCTTCCAAAAGATGGCATTCTAAAGAAGGCAAGAAACTTGGTGGTTCTCCAAACCTTGTTCTCTTCTATGATAAGACAATGATTTCCTTTAAGGGAATCAAAATATTTAAGGAAGAATGAGTTTGGATTGATTAAGCCAAGTCAGTAATTAACTTGTTTTGCATGTTTGGGAGAGGAAATAAGGTAGAGGATTATGCTCTTTCCCCTTAAGGGAAATCAAAAACTTGGACCCTTAGATCTAAACCACCAATCTGTGTCAATCCTTTAGAGGGCCTACCAGAGTGATCCAACCTCTGAGAATGACCCAAGTGAGAACACTACTTTTGCCAGAGATTCCAACTCACTATAATAAAGATGCTTTGTAGAGCAAAAGACTCCAAAGCTGGATTAATTTCTTCCCCTCAATTCTTGATATCGAATATCAAGGGGAAGCTTTGTCTATGCACTGGTTGGTGCCAGCCCCTGGCTTATTAAGCAAGTAGTTTGCACTTTCAAATGCTGGTGTGGGTTGGTGGCCTCAACTCTGCTTGTGGAGCCACTGGGGATTAATTCAAATGGAAGCCAAGTAAAAACCTCTTGGTTAGAAGCCACCCGGTTCACCTCCGAAAGGAGGCATAATCTTTGTGCAAGGAGGGGGAAGAATATCTCCTATAGAACTCACCATAGGCATGCTACTGGATGTTTGAAGGTGGTATGTGTGCTCATCCCTTGCCACAAGGGCACTCGTTCAACATATATTATTGAGTCCTTTGAATATACCAAAAACACAAGTGCCCTCTAGGGGGTGACATGGTTGTGTGAGGTACACATATGCGCATAAGATGTGGAACAAAGGTTTTTCTTTCTCTACCAATTTTTCTTTCTAGGGATAAAGTGTGTTTGTTATCAAATCATCAACAAAGTCCAAACTAGTTACAACAAATAAAAGTCAAGACTCCCCTATCCTGTCGAGTTACTTTGTCCTCGGTAGGACTATTTTCAACTACTGCTTGCTTCCCACTGTCTTGTTTAAACACTTTTCCTAGATTGAAAACTTGAAACTTTGTCCAAACACTTACTCGATCAACCTTGCTACTTGTCCAATCAGATTTGTCTAATAAATCTATCTACTCTATCCAAAAGGTCCAAAAATCTTGTCAAAATTCAATCGTTGTTTTAAAATTGGTCTGCCTTCTCGTGCGAAAACTTTTTTAGTCTCATGCGAAATCATATTTTCCTCATGCAAAATCATTGTGTTCTCGTGGGAAATTAAATTGCTATCATGAGTCTTCGCGTGATCTCTTAACTTCCTCGCATGAAATTAAAACACTGTCACTGACTTTCGCATGATCTAGAAAACTTCTTCGTGCGGCTTGGAAAACTTCTTCACATGGCCTGTAAAGGTTTCTCGTGCAAGATCTTGTGTCAGCATTTCCAATTTTGGTCTATTTTGGCTATCTATGGCCTGCACGCTACCCTTTTTCTGTGTCTATTTGTCACTTTTTGTCTGAAAATAGTCCTAAAACAGTGATACTTTGCTTTGCTAAGGGCTTGTATCTTGCACTTTGACTAGTCTCATCTCATAAGTTATTTTTGGCCCTCATCTTAATGCTTGTTATACTTTTTGTTGCATTGGTAATAATCTTTGGTTGTTATAGCCTTTAAATCAGACCATTTGTGCCTTAGTAAACAACATTCTTACTATTATCTTGTCATTTTTGAGACTCAGTCTTAGTGTAGTCCTTGTCCAGGTTCTAGCTTCTTGTCTTTGTCTATGACTATCACAACTAGAAGTGGCAACATGTTTTATCCTTATAACCTTAGACATGGTCATGCTAGGGGTCATAATAATGGTAGAGGTTGCTTACCTCTTGTTACACAATCTGTATCTACTTCAGCTAGTGAGGCATCTTCACGATCCCCCTCACCTACCAGGTCATCTCGAGTTCAGCGAACATTTTCTATAAATTTGCAACAAATTAGGAATCCTTTGTACCAAGAGGATACTAAGATAGGTAGAGGTCCTACATTACCAAACACGATGTTTAATCCTTTTTACAGAGGATCTTTTGAAACACAACACACTAAAACTGAACATGTTCCTATAATGACTAATTGTGAACCTGAACATGGTAGTTATAGTCGACATCAAGAACCACCAAGGAATGATAAAGTGAAAGAGAAAGACTATGATACCGATGAGGAACAAGAAGAAGTAGAAATCCTCCCTAAACACATAGCAAAATGTCGACGAGACAAAAACTTCCAAAAGGTCATGGGAATCCTACTCAATGAAGAGAAAGAAAAGTACTTTCTCAAACTTGCCTAAGATGGAGGAAAGTTACCTTCCCATTTCAATGTAGAAACCATTGTCAAAATTGAAGAAGAAACTAAGACCTCTAAACTCCAAAAACAATTGAAAATTATGCAAGACCAATTGGCTCAAATGATGCATGAGAAAGAGAAACCCACAAAGACATACACATTGGATGCTCTTTGTCCATTTCCATTTGACAAAAGCATAAACATGTTGCCATTCCCATGAGGCATAGAACTACCCAAATATGACAAGTACTTTGGTACTACTGATCCCCAAGATCACTTGCAGGAATTTGGTGCTTTGTCTATGGATTTTATACATGATCAAACCTACCTCATGCGTTTATTCCCTAGAAGCCTAGGTGGTCAGGCTTTGGAGTGGTTCTCACATTTACCTCCTAGTATCAAGACATTTGATGAAATTGCCAATCTCTTTGTTCAGCAATATTCTCATAACATTCAACATCCTATCAATATTCAAGATCTATGCAACCTTAAACAGAAGGTTGGTGAACCTTTCCTCACTTTCCTCCAAAGGTGGAGACAACTATACACTAAGTATTCTCATAAAATCCCAGAAATGGAGAAGCTTGACATTTTCATCGATACCCTTTCACCTAATTTTGGGTATAGAGTCCAACTACAAGGTCCACATACCTTTCAAGACATGATTACACAAGCTATCCATATCGAAGAATTTATGGTCAAGAAATGTGAACTTACTCTTCAGAGAGACATAAAACAAGGTTCCACTTCCAACAGGGATAAAACCAAACATGTCAACAAGAACCGAGAAATTATACATGATGGAGATGTTGACAATGTCACACCTAAACCTCCTAAAGCTGCATTTAATCTCACAGATGGCCTCAAAGTGGCCAAAAATGCTAAGAAACCTCCTCTTGACAATAAAAAATTTGGAAACAAATCAAGAAACTCATGGACAACATGCCCCAAAAAAGAGTATACACCTTTGGGAGAACCTTTGGATGTGGTTTACAAGACATTGCTACAACATAAGCTTATTTCACCAATGGATAACCCTCATCCCTATGATCCACAACCACGTCCACCATGGTGGAATGAGACCTCATTCTATGAGTATCACCAAAACAAGGGACACAAAACTAGCAACTATATAAACTTGCACCATAAAGTCCAGGACATGATTGATGCTGGTGATCTTGTGGTAGATGGACATAACAAAAACTCAGATCACACAGTGTTCAAAGAACCTTTCCTAGCTTATGAAAAAGGAGAGACTTCAAAACCACAACCCTACAATAAGGTCAACTATACATACTCCAATGATGACAATGTCATTCACATGGTTGAACCTATGGATTTTGAATATTGTGACGTTATTACCATTAAGGGCAAGCAAGATAACGACAAACCCAACACCATTTGTCTTGAGGGGCCCTACTTTCGATGAAATGGATAATATGCCTTCAAAACACTGTACTAATGTTGTTAGTCGCTCTTGCTCCAAGTTGGTGCTCAAAGGCCCTCTGACTCCTACTTCAGATCTTAAACAACACAAAGACAAAGCCCTTGGTGGTCCATCTGGTAAAGGTACAAAACCCACAACGAACTTGACTGCAACTAGTTATAGTGTTCTCGATCATTTGAAATGAACTAATGCTTAGATTTTTATCTTTGAGCTACTTAAAATCTCACCTACTCACAAGAAAATTCTGGATAAAGCCCTCACTAAGGAAAATGTTCCTCAAGATCTTGATCTTGAGCAATACCAATCCATGGTGAGTCACCTGACCTCACCATATCTTATGAGTTTTTCTAAGGAAGATGACAACTCATTGAGTCACCCACACAATCAACCTCTACACATCAAGGTTATGATCCATCAGACACGTGTTCATTGGGTACTCATTGATAATGGTGCTAGCCTAAATATTGTCTCTACTGCTCTACTTAGACAATTGAATTATTCTAAGGACTCTATTGATCCTCAATGAAAGATCACTATCAAAGCATATGACAAAGTGGAATGAAAGTCTCTAGGTCTTATGGTTTTACCAATTTGCGTCGGTCTTATCGAAAGGGATGTCACCTACCAGGTGCTTGACATTCACTTGGCCTACAACATTCTGTTATGATGGCCATGGATACATGAGATGCATGTTGTGCCATCCACATACCACCAATGCATCAAGTTCCCATTTCATGGCTCCGAACTTACTATTCCTTCCACTACTAGCTACACCTGCAATATGCTCAAAGCTGTTGAATCTTTCATCCCTACTAACCATGAGTCTAATGATTATCATGACAATAAGATGAAAAAAATTGAGTAGTCATTCAAATTGAAAGAAACTGGTATGGGAGAGGACCACATTGAACCAGTGTTGTCATTAACGTCTCTCCCAGAGTCTCCTTGACATTATGGGAGACCCTCAAAAGCAAAGAGGTCATTCATGCTGACACCTTAGACCAAGTTTAATGGCGCTTTTGTCAAAGCTATAGTTCCCTTAGAAGATGAAAGTGAAAACAGAGCCATTGCTGCATGGCTTTACAAAGAAGAAGCTCCAGTGGACCTAACAGAACAAGCTCAAGAAATCACTCCTAAGAAATATGGATCTAGTCTTAGGCTTATGAAGCATTTTGTTTACAAGGGAACTGGCCTTATTGGGTGTAATAACAATGGCCTAATTGATCCTATCAAAGCAAGATCTCGAAGAAACCGTGATACAACTGGCTTAGGGTTTAAGAAGGTCCCTTTCTATTTGAGATCAAATAAATTCATCCCCAAGCTTGAGAGTTCATCTGAAATTGAGTCACAAGCTGAGTCAGATACTCAAGAGGAAGAATTTGATGATGAGGATTCCTATCCTCATCCTATCCCTTATGATCTTGCTAAATTCTTTGTTGAGCCAGATGACTTTGTACCATGTGTTAGCACTATGGATGATACTAGTGATTCTTCTGAGGACAATACTAAGCAACTCAAATATCATTTAGAAAATGGAGAATCTAATCAGTCATGCCATGTTGAGTATTTGTGTAAGAACCCAGATGATGAAGGTGACTATGTTACTATCACTGTTGGGGAGTTCTATAATCTCTCACCATGTAGTATTGATTCTAAGGAATATGAGCTTGACTCTCTTTCAAAAGCAACTACTAATAAAGACATTGACCAAGTTCATGTCTATGAAAACTAAATCAAAGTGGGTGAAACATCTAGGATTAGGTCATATGGGTTGGATCCAACTAGTGTCCTAGAATTTTCAATTACTAATGTTCGTACTCGAAGGCATTTGAACACACCTATGGATGAGGTTTTTGTAGGTCTTGAATTACTGGTCCAACCACTTAATGACTATACTATGAACACAATTGAACCAGCCACTACTCTCTCACTCACACATCTTGAGCTTATAGACCAGAACCCTAATACATCTAGTGAAGTCCCCACATTCTAGAATGACTATGCTTTCGCTTGTTACCTAAATGCTATCAAACTTGTAACGTCTTCCACCAATGAGCAGAGCATCAACATGACTAAGGCTAACATCAAATATCTCAGTCACATAATTAAAATGAAAAAATGAAAAAGGTTTGATGGTGAAAACCACATTGTGGTAGTGTCGAAACCCAAAAAAGTAAAAACAAAAGACATATCCAAGGGTGAAAACCTCTCTGAGGAACTTGTGGATGAGATATTTGATGTCCTTCCCAGTCACTTTCAAGAGAGATCATCAGTTTTGATAGAGCTGACATAGCTAATTAACCTGGGCACAGAAGAACATCCTCATATGATACATCTAGCACAGTCACTGTCACCTGAAGAGAAGGAACAATTCATTGCCTTTTGCAAGGAAAAGAAAATAAATTTTGCCTGGACATACTTTGACATGCCAAGACTAGATCTTGATCTTATCATGCATCATTTGTCCATAGCACTAGGCATCAAACCAGTTAAATAGAAGCTTTGAAAAATGTACCCTCACATTGCATTGCTCGTCAAAGTAGAACTGGAGAAACTCCTAAAGGTTGGTTTCATCCATGCAATTAATTATGTTGAATGGATATCCAATATTGTTCTAGTTTCCAAGCATGATAAATCTATTAGGGTTTGTACAGACTTCTGTGATCTTAACTTGGCATGTCCTAAAGATGACTTTCTACTCCCTAATATTGATATGATCATGGACATGACGGCTGGCTATGAGATGTATTCACTTATGGATGGTTTTTTGGATATAATCAGATAAAAATTGTACCAAAAGACCAGGAGAAAATGACTTTCACATGTTTTTTTGGAAAATTGTACCTTTTGTTGGAATGTGATGCCATTTGGTTTGAAGACACTAGTGCTATGTATCAGCGAGTTGTTACTACAATTTTCCATGACATGATGCATAGAACCATAGAGGACTACGTTGATGATACCTTGGTCAAAAGTGCTAAACATAATATTCATCTACAAGATTTGGGTCCCATCTTAAGATCATATGGAAAAGTTCAGTCTTCACCTCAATCCTAAGAAATGTGCATTTGGTGTCACATCAGGGAAGTTGCTGGGATACATTGTTTCTGCAAAAGGAATTGAGTTAGATCTAGAAAAAGTACAAGCAATAATGAACATGCCACCACCTTAGAACATCAGTCAAATGAGAGGACTACAGGTGAGGCTTCAATCTATTCATAGGTTTATTTCACAATTGGCGGATAGATCACAACCCTTCACAAAGACCTTACATAAGGGTGTGAAATTCAATTGGAGCCAAGATTGTGAGAAAAGCTTAACATAGATCAAACAATATCTTGTCAAACCACCCATCTTGATGCCTACTATTCATGGGAAGCCTTTTCTTTTATACATTTCAGCCACTGAAACATCTCTAGGCATTCTGTTGGCTCAAGAAGATAAGGACAACAAAGAAAGAGCTATTTATTACTTGAGCCAGACACTAGTCTGTTATGAGAAGTGGCTAAAATAGATCCATTAAAGTACTTTCTTAGTAAGGCAGCTCTTACAAGAAGATTGGCTAAATGGGTTATGATACTCAGTGAGTTTGACATCCAATACATTGAATGCAAGGCTATTAAGGGACAAGAAATTGTAGACCAACTGGCCGAGGCACCCATATAGAGTCTTTTGCCAATGAACATTGATTTCCTAGATGAGTCAATTCTAACACTCATGCACCACACATGGGTTATGTTCTTCGATGGGTCCTTCACACAATAAGGATCAGGTGCTGGATTACTCTTCATTACACCACAGAGATACTCATTGCCCGAAGCATACAAGATTTTGTTTCCTTGTACAAACAACATTGCTGAATACAAGGCTTTGATCAATGGCATGAAAATTGTAGCTGAATGGAGAGTGGATCAGTTAGATATCTTTGGTGACTCTCAGCTTGTTGTCAACTAGGTTAGTGATGTGTACCAAACAAAGGATGAGAAACTAATTCCTTACAAGCACATGGTTGATGACTTAAAGAAGTATTTTGCACACATCACTTTTTAGCAAGTTCCTCGAGCAAATAATAAAGAAGCTAATGCCATGGCCACCCTGGCCTCTCTGCTACAAATGCCTGAAAATGATCTCCGGCATGAGTTCTTGGTGGAGGTGTTGCACTACCCAGCCTATGACACCCCTGATTCTAAGATGATCTATTCTATTATAGGACAAGAATCATCTCGCTACCATCACATCTATTCCTATTTTCATAATCAAACCATTGTAGAAGGTCTAACTCCGAATGAGAAATGTTACCTAATTCATAATGCTTCACATTATGTCATTATTGTTGATGATCTATATAGGAGAGGTCTTGACAGAAAACTCCTTAGGTTTTTAGAACTTGAAGAATCCAAATGGACACTAATTGATGTTCATGAGGGCATTTGCAGATCTAATTCCAATGGCTTGACACTAGCTCGCAAACTCCTTTGTGTTGGTTACTACTGGCCCAAAATGGAGCAAGAAGCTATGACATATGCTAGGTCCTACAAGTAGTGTTAGTTACATGGGAATCTCATCCATTCTCTAGCCAGAGAGCTGATTCCCTCTACTACAACATGGCCATTTCAACAATGGGCCTTTGACTTGGTGGGAAAAATCCACCCAACCTCCTCTAATGGACATAAGTTCATCATCGTGGTTACAGATTATTTCGAGAAGTGGGTAGAGGCAGTACCTCTCACAATTGCTGATGGCAAAATTGTAGCACTTTTCATCACAAACTACATCATCTGAAAATATGGTGTATCATCCTCAATCATTACTGACAATGGAGGAAAATTCAAGAATAAAGACCTCAAGGAACTATGCACGAAATTCAAGATTACACAACATTGGTCTTCCATTTATTACCCCTAGGGGAAATTATATTAACTGAGAAAATAAGCTAGTACAAATAGTACAGAGAAAATAAACTTCAAAACATGCCCTAAGGGCTTACAATAGCATAAATCTAGAGATAATTTCTCCTTTCAGTACCTCCTCTCAAACTCCACTCCGAACTGCCTTTTACAATGCCAGAAATCTCTTTAAATAGACCTTGGAGGGTTAAAGACTAGGAGTACATTCTAGAAAGTGCTAGTAGGTACCCACTGACCAAATAGAAGGTTCCAGAAGCTGTGTTAGAAGTCGACGCAAATCTAGAAGAATCCAAAAATGGTAACCAAACTTCTGGGAGGCATAACTTTTGAACCATAGCTCTGATTGACGAACCGTTTACATTTTTGGAAAGCTCTAGAAGCGCTCTATAGCCCTATGAACCAGATTTGCTCATCCCCCATTTTTTGTCCCTTTTTGAGGTCATTTAATGCCCCTAACGTGACTTTGAAGCATTCTTAGGAGGTCTCCAAAACTCAAAAAACTGCAATAACTTTCAAACCGTGGGGCCTTTTGACCTGATTCTTTTTTTGGAATGCTCTAAATCACAATTACATTCATATAGTCAATTTACACCTTCTAGTTTACCAAAATGATGGCCCAATTACATGCTCCTATTTTTTTGGGATTTTCTAGCACACTGATAGTGGAACTGTGAGAGTTGGAACCTTTATTTGACCCAAATGGGTGTCCAAAAATGAAAACACATGAAATAGAAACTAAGTCTAAGTACATTTTTTTAGGGTGACACAGGATTTCCCTTATACCTCTGGATGCTCCTGCATCAGAAACCTAGGGTAGATTGAAAAGTGACCCTGTCACTTTATGAATGGTAGAGGAAATCCCAAATGGGAAATCTCAGCTGCTAAAATCCAAGTTGAGTCCTCAATCGGTTGTCCTTTCCATTTGACCAAATACTCTTCATATTGCTTGTTTCTGGTACTCCTACCCACACGATGATCTAGAATGTCTTCTATCTCCTCCTTCTTAGAAGTAGGAATTGGACATGGCTCTAACACCAACTCCTCATCTGCACCATCATCATGATACTCTATTAAATCTGCAATGTTGAAAATGGGAGAAATGTGAATACCATCTAGCAGCTCCACCTCATATGCATTTCCTAAGTCATGTTTCTTCAAAACTTTGCAGGGGCCAAATTTCTTCATTTTTAGCTTGTTGTAAGTACCGGCTAGAAATCTCTCTTTTTGTAACTGCACCATGACTAGATCCCCTACTTGGAATTCCTTATGTCTTCTCCTTTGATCAGCCCTAGCTTTATACTCTTGATTCATCTTGGTAATGTGTGCCTGAACCCCCTCATGTAGACACTTGATATGTTCAGCAAATTCTTTCACTTCAGCACTTGTCCTCTTCCCTTGCTCTATCTTCCTCAATTCTAGTGCAGTCCTTGGGCTATTCCCATATACAATTTGGAATGGTGATTTTCCATTACTCCTATTTATAGAGTTATTGTAGGAAAACTCTGCTTGTGGTAGAATCAAATCCCATCCCTTGGGCTTATCCCCAACTAAACATCTTACCAAATTGCCTAGACTTTTATTTACCACTTATGTTTGACCGTCAGTCTACGAGTGATGCGTGGAACTAAATTTTAGGTCTATTCTCAACTTCTTCCACAATGTCCTCCAGAAATACCCCACAAATTTAGTATCTTTGTTAGAAACTATGCTCCTTGGAAGTCCATGTAGTCTTACCACCTCTTTGAAAAACAAGTCTGCAATATAGACAGCATCATGAGTTTTGTGGCATGGAATGAAATGTTCCATTTTGGAGAACCTATCAACCACCACAAATACTAAATCATTACCCCTTTGTTTCCTTGGCAATCCAAGAACAAAATCCATACTTATGGAACAGGCAATCGTTGATATAGGGTAGTATTGTGACTAAACCCCTTGGTAACTTGACAAACTTGGCAACTTTGTACAAACTTCTTCACATCTTGTGAAATTTGAGGCCAAAAATAATGTTCTCTAAGAATGGCAATGGTCTTATCTCGACCAAAATTTCCTGCCATCCCTCCACTGTGTTTCTCCTTAATTAGATTTTCCCTCATGGAACTCCTTGGAATGCACAATTGACTACCCTTGAACAACATGCCATCCTGAATCAAATAGTCTAACCACTTGGTTCTATCTACAACAATAGGTTCTTTACAAGCTTTCCATGCTTCAGCAAAATCAGGATCCTTGGGGTACAAATTCTTGAGTTCATCAAACCCAACTACTTCAACTTGCATTACTGTAAGCAACAACTATCTCCTACTTAGTGCATCTGCAACCCTATTAGATTTTCCACTTCTATGCTTCAACACAAATGTATAACTCTGCAAGAACTCTACCCACTTCATATGCCTCTGATTCAATTTACCTTGGCTATTTAGGTACTGTAATGCCTGATGATCAGTATACAAAAAAAATTCCTTTGGCAATAAATAATGCCTCCATTTCTTTAAGGCCTGAACTATTGCATAGAACTCTTGATCATAAACAGAATACTTCTTCTTTGCATCATTCAATTTTTCACTAAAATATGCAATAGGCTTACCTTCTTGGCTTAATACTGTAGAACTAGAATCAGTATGCAAAGAACATTAACAAATAAAGTAAACATTTACAAACCAAAAACTAAATTCACATATATGCTTAGACAAAGAAAAAGAACAAGAAGTGCAAACCTCACAAGAGAAAACACTCCATGCTTTCTTGATTCTGTAGATGTGTCCTTTTGCTATGGATGTATGCTCAAGATGCTCAAAAGCTACTTCAATGGAGATGGGTAATGGCAAATTGGTAGCTTTGTGAGCTCTCAATTTGGCATTATAAGGGTATGGTTGATGGCTTTGGTTCTCAAAATAGCATGGTAACTTTAGCTCAAATATTTTTGATGAAATGGCTTGGGATGGGATTCAATTTATAGGCTAAGGGGTAGAGGGATGGAGGGCTTAGATGCAAGGATGGATGAAGGCTTAAGGAGGGCTAGGATGCACTCAAAGGGGAGCACATGGATTGTGCTTGTTTAGCACCAATGGGAAGGTGACACTTGTCACAAGGAGGATGAGTGTGAGAGGGTAGGGTAAAGGGTTGGTTAAAGTCATGATGAGTGGGGTTGAGTATGTAAGAGGGATGTAAGAGGAATGAGTGTGGAAGAGGGAAGAGTGTGTAAGATGGATGTAAGAGTCATGAGTGGGCTTGTAAGAGTCTTTATGTTTTGTAAGAGCACTCATGACTTAGTGGTTGGGTTTTTTTGAGGGGAGACTTTGGTTTGGATTAGGAAAGTCTTAAACTTGTTTAAGGAATGTGACAACATTAGGGGGTGGATTAGGCTTGGGTTTAGGATTATATTAGGGATGTTAGAGATGTGCAAGTGGATGGCATTAATGAGGGTGGGTGAGTTAGTGGCTAAGCTTGGTTAGTATGGGTGGATGGGGTGGATTAGGCTAAATGGGGGATTAGAGATAGGTTAGGGGTTTTTGAATTTGAGGATTTCATTTATCAAATAGATTTATTTAATAAATGGGGATTTTTGGAATTAGATAGAAGAATAGGATTTAATTGATAAATAATAGATTATTTGATTTATCAATTAGGACTATAGATGATTAATTAAATTAATCAACTAGGGGATGACAAAGGATTAATTAAATAGAAATTTAATTAATAATGCCTTTTTAGATAACTAAATAGGATTACTAAAATAGTGTAATCAAATTTAGGTGTCTACATTTTGCCCCTCTTTGACATAGTGTTGAGACAACACTATTTCAAAGAAGTTTGAATGAAGATGACATGAGGAAGATGTTTTAGCAACAAGGTTGCCCCAGTCTCGGATAAGAAGAGGAGAGACTAGACTTAGATGATGCCCCCTCAAGAAGGCGACAGGGAGAGAAATGAGGCTCGATGACTTCTTGAAACGTATAAGAAATTGAGATGAGCCAAGACACAGGTTGGCAAAGAGAAGGGGTTGAATGAGCTCAAACTCTCACTATGGGAGAATGATGAAGGGAAATCAAGGGCACAATAGTAAAGCAAGCTTAAGACTTTCCAGGATTGGGGGGGGGAGGAGGAGCAGAGTGCTATAAAAGGAATCTAGGATGGAGAGATGGATGAGGGGAATGATAAAGCTGATGCAACAAGATTTCAAAGAGTCAGATTGGCGGAAGATGGGTTTTGGGGATCCCTAGGACTAGGATTGTGGATCTCGAAAGATGAGGCTTGGTGGATTGATTTGATTGGTGGATCCCTAAGACTAGGATTGTGGATCCCTAAAGCTAAAGGTGAGGAGTGATTCAAAGAGATACTGATGCATAAGCTGGGCTAGGAGAGATGGATGTTGGATATGGATGGGGGATAATGGAGATGAAGGAAAACCATTGAAGCTTTTTGAGCGGGTGGGATACTTCAAAGAGAAGTACCACCATGTAGTTGAGCACTAGATTTGCTATAGGACTATTGGTTAATTGCCAAGGTTACCAAGAACATCAAGGCCTTTTCACCAACCATCCAAAGGACTGACGAACTGACTCAAAAGAAACACACAAGGATTGCCCCAGTATCACACATGAATCCCAGAGGAAGCAGCGTGGAAACGACACTAGGTAACCCACAAGCAGAAAAAGAAAACAAGCAAAAGACCTGATCAAGACCTTACACTCTAATTGCCCCATTCGCAGCATACCATGATATGGAAGATCATGGCAACCTTGAGGAGGGAACAAGTAGATTTCTTGGAAAAGATATTTCAAGACCCAAAAGGGAAGATCCCAAATCAAAAGAAAGTGAAAATCCAAAAGAGAACTGTTTGCCAACGAGATGGGTAGGATGAGGTACTAACGAACCAAGATTAGACATGAGGAAAGCTATATCCTACAAGGACCTTTCGGAGAGCACCTAAGCTGATGGATCGGGATGAGTGATGCGTCTGGCAAGATGAACTAAGAAGGATAACACTATGGTGACAGGAGATCTAGCTAAAGGATGCATTGGAATATCTAACCAAGGTTTGCGATGTGTGCAAGATGTTGACCAAGGATGAACTAACACGAAATCCGGATAGATACAATGATACTAAGCTAAAGAGGATGTACAAGCTGACAGACCAAGATATGTTACAAATGTACAAGTTTTTTCATGTTTTTTTTTTTTTTTGTGAGATGGAAATGTTTGTGAAGGATGGGATGTCTATAATAGTTGATAGGTGGATAGGTAGATGGTTTGTGAAAAGCTTAAGGAAAATGGGATTCTGTGTGTGCATGTGATAGGATACAGGCTAGGGTACAAGATTATTTACAAGCTGGAATATGGTACAAGTCTTCGACAAGATTTGGATATATACAAGGTATGGTACAAGATTTACAAGGTATAATACAAGCTTTGGTACAAGATTTACAAGCTGTACAGGAGGTATTGACAAGCTCCATCAGATTTTGGATATTTGATTGGAACACCAAGGGAACAAGCAGGTGTTTTATGGGATGGTGGGTGGATGGATGAGGGATAGGATAGTGATAGATAATGGATTAGTCTTTAGCACACAAGGTGCTTGAATTACCAGGTTTTCACCAAGGTACCTATCCAAGGCACTTGAATTGCCAAGTTTTCACCATTGGACGCTTATTTCTCTTTACTATTTTTTTTTTCTTGTATTTTTCAAAAGTTAGGTATACCAAGGATCTTCAAGCATAGAACTTCTTGAGATGAATAATGTTAGTGGGATCATTCAAGAGTTCTCCTTCTGGTGTAGATAATTGATAGGCTCTGGAGCCAAAGGAGGCAGTAACCACATAGGGACCAAGCCATGTAGGTTCAAACTTGCCTTTCTTTTCTCAATCTATTTGGACTTTCATATTTTCTTTGAGGACCATGTCACCTGGCTGAAAGTGTCGTGGGAGCACCTTCTTGTTGAAATTTCTTTTGAGACGAGTTTGATAGACTGTGAGATGGTCATAGGCTTGTTGTCTCTTCTCGTCTAAGAGATCTAGCTGGGTGAGTCGAGCTACTCTGTATTCTTCATCTGAGATTTTCCCTCACAAAGATATGCGTAGTGAGGGAAGTTCAACTTCTATAGGTAATATCGCTTTGGCACCATAGACTAGGGAGTATGGAGTTGTTCCTGTGGATATACGAAAGGAAGTTTGATAGGCCCATAGAGCCAGATTTATTTGAAGGTGCCAATCACGGCCGAAATCATTGACAACTTTCTTTAGGATTTTGAGGAGAATTTTATTAGTTGCCTCTGCCTGGCCGTTACCTTGTGGGAAATATGGGCTAGAAAAGCGGTGATGGATGTGGAGGGAAGTGCATAATTCTTCCATGTTGAGATTTTCAAAGTTACCTCCGTGGTCAGTGAAGATGGTGGATGGGATGCCAAAGCGGCAAACAATGTGGTACAAGATGAACTTGGAGACTTGAACTCCTATAGCTGAGACTAGGGGGACTGCTTCCACCCACTTAGTGAAATAGTCTGTAGCTGTTATTATCCATTTATGTCCATCAGATGAGAGAGGTTTGATAGTTCCAACTAGATCAAGGCCCCAACAAGCAAAAGGCCAAGGTGGTGCAATAGGCTGTAGATCCTGTGCTGGAGCGTGCACAAGATTTGCATGCTGCTGACATGGGAGACACTTTCCGACAAAGTCACAAGAGTCTTCTTCAATGGTAGGCCAATAGTAGCCTGCTCTAAGGATTTTTCATGCTAGGACAATACCACTCATGTGGGCACCGCAAAATCCAGAATGTACTTCTTTTAATGCCATCGCGGCCTCATTTTCATCTAAACATCGAGAGAGAGTATTGTGATAACCCCGACGATATAGGGTATTGGCTATGATAACATAGTGGGATGATTTTTGGATGAGGTTTTGGCATTGGGTGTGTGTGAGGTGAGGGGATATGATACCATCGTTAAGGTAAGCATGAATTTCATGGTACCAAGGGGATTGGGGACCAACCAAGATACAAACACAGTTTGAATCCTCATTCGCATAGGCAGGTGTGAGGAGCTGCTCAACTAAAAACTCATATTGCGTAGCTTCTTGGGGAATTTCCAAGAGTGAGCCGATAGTGGCCATGGCATATTCTGCCTTATTCTACATTTGAGGCACTTGTGTAAACTGAAGCTTTGTAAAATGTTGGGTCAGCTGATCAACTAGCTCTTTGTAGGGTAATAGCTTTTCATCTTTGGTTTGATATTCATTTAAGACTTGTTTGATGATGAGTTGGGAATCACCAAAGACTTGTAACTCAGTGATATTCCATACTGCAGCTATCTTTAATCCTGCTACAAGAGCTTCATATTCTGCTATATTGTTGGTGCTAGGGAATTGTAGCTTGAAGGCTTTTGGAATGTAATCTCCTTGAGGTGTAACTAATAATATTCCTGCCCCTGATCCATGAGAGGTGTATGAGCCATCAAAATAAAGCTTCCATGGGGGTTGTTCTTCAATTAGGTAGATATGCTCATCTGGAAATTCTATGAGCAAAGGATATGCATCTACTAGAGGTGCATCAGCTAGGTGATTTGCTATAGCTTGCCCTTTGATTTCCTTTCTGTCCACATACTGGATGTCAAACTCACTTAGTAGCATAACCCATTTGGCCAAACAGCCCATAAGTGCTGTTCTGGAGAGCATATACTTGAGAGGGTCAATCTTGGAGACTAGTTGGATGGTATGACTTAGCATGTAGTGGCGAAGCTTTTGAGTTGAGAAAACAACTGCCAAACAAGCTTTTTCCATAGGAGTGTAATTGAGTTCATAACCAACTAGGGTTCTACTGATATAGTAGATGGCTCTCTCTCTGCTATAATCATCATGTTGTGCTAGAAGTGCCCCTAGAGCAGTAGGTGTTGCTGATATATACAAGATCAAGGGATGACCAGGAACTAGTGGAACCAAGATAGGGGGATTGGTGAGATACTGCTTGAGCTGATCAAAGCTATGCTGACATAAAAGATCCCACTTGAAGTTCTCATTCTTCTTTAGCAAGTGTGAAAATGGTGTACACTTATCTGCAAGTTGGGAGATGAAGCGCCAGACAGATTGAAGTTTTCCCTGAAGAGAGCGAAGCTGTCACAGTGTCTGGGGAGGAGGCATGTCTAAGATAGCCTTGACCTTTTTGGGGTCGATCTCTATACCCTGTTTAGAAACTATTTAGCCTAGAAGCTTGCCAGATGTGACCCCAAAGACACACTTCTTGGGATTTAGCATGAGATAATATTGGGCCAACCTATCAAAGACTTTTTCCAGGTTAGCAAGATGATCCATGAAGGTGTGAGAATTGACCAGGATATCGTCCACATAATCTTCCAAAATGCTATGGATAAGATCATGGAAAATGGCTATCATAGCTCTTTGATAGGTAGCCCCAGCATTCTTTAGGCCAAAAGGCATCATGGTGTAGCAAAAGGTTCCCTAGGGGGTAGTGAATGTTGTCTTATGCTAATCCTCTTCTGCAATCTTGATCTGATTATACCTAGAAAATCCATCCATAAGGGACAGGATTTCATGTCCAGCTATAAGATCTACAATCATATCTATGTTGGGCAAGGGAAAATCATCCTTTGGACAAGCTTTGTTAAGATCTCTAAAATCAGTACAGATTCTGATGTCACCGGAAGGCTTAGTGATAGGGACCATGTTGGAGATCCATTCTGAGTAGTCGATAGGTCGGATAACCTTAGCAGCTAACATTCTTTCTAGTTCAGCTTTGACTAGTAATGCCACCTTGGGGTGCATTTTCCTAAGCTTTTGTCTGACGGGCTTGATCTTTGGATCGACTGCAAGATGATGAACTACAAGCTTTGGATCGAGTCCTGGCATGTCCTGATATGACAATGCAAATCGGACAATGTTCTCTCGTAAAACCTCAAAGAGGAGGTCAGCTTGGTCTTGTGATAGGGATGCAGCAATGTGAAAAATTCTAGGGATCTCTGAAGAACCAATGTTGACTTCTCTAGTATCCTCTATTAGAATAGAAGACACCTCTGGTCGATTATCTTGAGGAGGCAATACTAAATCCTCATGTTCTGCTTGTGGCTCTGGATTTTCTTGCTGAGGGGTTCTCTTCGCTGCCTTAGCTAGTCCCAGATTTACCTTAGTTCCAGTATTGGGTGTATCGAAACTAGGTTGGGGATTTTCTCCAAAATACCCCTTGGGATCTAGCTTGTAGATATAGGCAGAATCTGGTTTTGTCTTCTTATGAGGAGTTTCAGCTCCCATGAATCTTAGAAGTGCTTCCTCTGATGCGAACTCATCAATATGTATGACACTTGGTTGGTCCCAATCTATGAGTTATGGATGAGCAAGTGGTAGGTCAATGAGATGGATGGATAGTTCTCGGAGAACAGAGTCTCCTAGGAAGATTTGGTCTGGGATATCATCGTAGGCTCTCTTTTCAATTTCCTCAAGAATGTCTTTGATTTCGACAAGGTCACGGTGGATGTTCGAAAAAGCGTGACCATTCTTGTTGGAGCCCCCAGTTGTGGGTATGCCAAAGCCAAGACCTGACTTTATTTCCCAATCATGTGCTTCGATGGGACATTGCATGCCCCTTTCTTCTAGTCCTAGTCCACCTCCTTGATAGTTCCATTTTTCAGTGATGAGCTTATGTTGTTGGGGATACTTCTGGCTGAAGTGATCAAGGCATGCTTGATTTCTTGGAGGTGCATCGTTATGTAGCCAATTGTTGATATCTGGAGTGAGCTCCTCATGAAGAGGGGTTTTTGAGGACACAAAGGTGGTTGGGCCAAACTGTTTGTATCGAGGAGGTGGAATCTCCTTAGCTTTGTGATATGTTGGCCATCCATGGGTATGTGGATCAAGTGGGATTGCTCCGACAGCAAATGCATCTGATAGACTATATTCTCCACATCCTTTGTTGTTGATCTTTATAGTAGATAGGGTGGAGGCAAGGATGGTTTCTACGTCATTACAAGTGTGGGATGAGCTGGTGATGGTTGTGCCGATGTCTATTCCAGGGCAATGGTTTGTATATGAAGCTTCAACCGCATTGCAGTAAGCAAAGGGTTCTGGATCGGCATGGATGGTTACCTCAGTGCCTTGATGCGGAAATTTGATGCACTAATGGTAGGTGGATGGAACGGCCTTCATAGCATGAATCCATGGGAGACCGAGGAGGATGTTAAATGGTAGGTTTAAATCAACAACATGGCAAACTGTCTCTTGAATGACTGGCCCAACCTTGATTGGTAGCAAAATAGTCCCTTCTGTGGTCCTTTCCAAGTTGTCATAAGCTTTGATGGTGATAACCTCACTAATCATATCTACCTCAGTATACCCAGCCTGTTTTATGAATTTTAGGGTGCAAATGTTCAAGGCTGATCCATTATCTATCATTACTCTTTTCACGGCAAAATTGGATACCATGATGGCTATGCGAAGCGGAAGGGTGTGATCTGGCTCAACCGTGGGTATGTCGGTGGGTTTGAAAGATAGGGCACATGAGGATGAAAGGTGTCCAACAAGATTACGAAAATTAGTAGCATTGATATCAAAAGGGACACGGGATTCTATGAGAGCATTGTCAAGGATGTCTTTGTACACAGGACTAGTGCGGAGAAGGCCTAAAATGGATATTTGGGCTGGCATGTTCCCAAGGTGTTCCAAGATATTGTACCAACTTTTTTATGGAGCTGATGGTGTTGATGAAACTGGTGGGCCTCCGATGTTAAATTGCGCTCTTCGAGTGGTGACCACACACTCATTGTCTGGTCCTCAGATATTGATAACATTGACAGATGGCTCTTTCTTAGATATACAACCTATAAGGCTACCATAGTCTATATAGGATGAAGTGTGGTCATTGTTCTTCCCATGCTGTTGGTTTGGCTGGCGGTTGTTGGTGTTGTTTTGGATAGGTGCTTTTCCAGGATTTTGGTTGTTGTGTGGAGGAAAAGCATTTTGATAAATCTGTAAGCCTGCATTGGGAGAGGTTTGGGCACCAACAGCGATTTCCTTCCGATCAATGAGGTCTTACACATAGTCTTTCAGTTTCATGCATCTGAGGGTGGTGTGACCGTTTACCCTATGGAACTTGCAATACTCATTGTCCTTGTACCATGCAGCTTTGGATTGGCTTGGATCAATTTGCTGGGTAGGAGGAAATTTGATGAGGTTTTCCTTAGCCAATTTCTCAAAAATAACATCCAATGGCTCACCAAGGGGTGTATAATTTCTAGGTGCAGGTTGGAATCTGGGCTTTTGCCCTGCAGCTACATTGATGGCATTAGCTTGATTGTTAGACCCTTGAAAGTTGGGTCTTGTATTGTGGTTTTGATAG
This sequence comes from Cupressus sempervirens, assembly GCA_028749045.1. Taxonomy (NCBI): domain Eukaryota; kingdom Viridiplantae; phylum Streptophyta; class Pinopsida; order Cupressales; family Cupressaceae; genus Cupressus; species Cupressus sempervirens. The sequence goes on from CM053788.1 coordinate 470,942,499, forward strand.
CTTTGGTTATTTCGTTGTTGATAATTGATAGCTTGTTGGTTGTTTGTTTGATATGGTGGGTTAGACTGGTTTTGAGAAGGACCAACGATATTCACATGTCTGGTGTCAGTAACCCCATCTGTTGCAACATGCTTGTTTTTGTTCCAATACCTAGACTTGTCATTGGAATGTGATTGATTTTGGTTGGCCTCTTTGTAAATTTTTACCACACCATCTTTGATGAGTCCTTGCTCAAGGATCATTCCTTTCTCTTTGATATCCTTATAGGTCTGCAAAAAGTTCATGGTCATGTGGTGAGCCAAGCTAGGATGTGCATTATCAATAAACATTTTCACCACATGGCATTCTGGCAAGGTGCAGGATATGCGGGTGGTAAGGGTTTGCCATCTTTGCAGGTATTCGGCAAGGCTTTCTCCACCTTTTTGCTTGGTGTGGACAAGATCAACTATTGATAGCTCTGTTTCAACAAGATGAGCATATTGGGCTACAAATGCCTCAGATAATTCAGCAAAGTTTTTAATTGTTCCATAGGGGATTCTATAAAACCATTCAAGAGCTGGTCTAGCCAAGCTTTTGGGAAAAAGGCACAAGAGGAAGACATCATTGTATGCCACGTCCTGGCAATGCATGTAAAATTCTTTGATATGTGTGACAAGGTCTCCTTTTCCTCTGAATTTGTCAAATTTAGGTACCTCAAAGTTTTTGGGAAATGGTGTTGTGGTAATGGCTTTGTCAAATGGGTAAGGACACACATTCTCAAACTTGAATGTCTTTGGATCATTCCCTTCTTGGATGGCTTTCAGAGCTGTCTTCATTTGCTCCCACTCTGAATTGATAGGTGATGGTTGGGGTGCCCCCAATGTAGGAGTACCTTGAGGTAGGTATGTGTTGGATGGGGCCATTGAATATGGATGGTTATGAGGGATTTGCTGATAGGGATTGTACATTGTTTGGGCAGCTGCATGGTGGATGACGGGTTGTTGAGGGGGAGGTGGCGCATATTGCTGCATGTGCGGCGAGGATTGCTGTTGATATGGGATTTGAGGTTGGGATTGAGGAACATAAGCTGGCTGTGGGATAAATGGATTGCTTTGTGGAGGTAAGGTATAAGATGGTTGTGAGGCTTGGGGAAAGGATCGGGGGGCTTGTGGGGTTTGACCAATATATGTGGGTTGTGCCCCCATTTGGGATGGTATCTGCAAATAATTGGTGGTTGGCTGGGGTGGTGGATTACCTCCTAGAAGTGGCATTGAAAAGTAGTTGGTAATAGGAGGTAATGAATTAGTTGGTGGTGGAGGTGGTGGGAATTGAAAGCTTGGGAATGGAATTGATGGGGTTTGATAGCTTGGTGGCTGGATTTGGAAGCTTGGTATAGTGGTGGCGGGAGCTGGGGTCACTTGGGAGCTTGGTAGAAGATTGGCAGTAGCTTGTGGGATTTGATAGCTTTGTAGAGTGAAGGTAGTAGCTTGTGGATTTGTGGCTGGTGGTATTGAGCTCCCAAGACCTAATGGAAATGATGGGATTGTGCTTTGGGCTGTGGTGAACAAGCTGGGGGCGATGAAAGGTTGATTACTTGGCCCCATGGGTGGCATCCCTGTTGTATATTGCTGAGGTTGGCCAAAGATGCTAGCACTGATTTGGGAGATGGGTGGATTGGGAAGGCTAGGTTGGGGAGCAGCAGCAATAGTGAAGGGGGTGAATGTTGAGGTGTTTTGGGTAAAGGGGGTTTGGAGCGGAGAGGTATGAACCAAGGATGGAGTGGTGGTGGCTAGGTTGGCTTGCGGCATGGAGATTTCAACTTGGGTGGATGATGGTATGTTTGGGTCTGTTGGGTCATATGGATTGGTTGGAGGCTCTTCTTTTGGAATAAATTGAGGATAATTTGGATCATAAGAGCCTATGGGTGGTGGCATCTGCCCAAACAATGGGTGAGATGGATCTAATAATGGAGGGGGTCTTCCAAAGTCAAAGGTTCCTAAATTGTCCCTTCGAAAATTAGCCATGATTGTCTCTTTGTTTTTGTCTATAATGGCGTTTACCAATACTGCATTTCCTGGTTGGTTCATGAAAGCTTCAATGTCAGTAGGTGATGGCATAGTTGGCTCTGGGCTGAAGGGTGGCTGAGTGCTCAAGGGGGTTGAGGCCGTTTGATCTAAATTATAGGGCTCCATTGTTTCTTTCTTCTTGGCTAAGTGAGTGACGGGTGGCATGAAAAATGCTCCTAGGGATGAGATGCAATAATGCTGATGGATACAAAAAGGGGGAAGGCTTTTCTGTGCAAATGATTTCCTAGGTTGAGGCAAAGCTATATGACAAAACCTAAGGAGGATTGGGTTGGGGATTCTAACTTCAAAGATATGTTGTCAAAGCACAAAAGGTCTGCTTTCCTATGTGCAAGCTTGGTGGTGATTGTGTCAACTTAAGGATAGACTAATGATCCTTTAGGAAGAACACGAGATTGACCACTTGTGAATCCCAACCTTTAGCTCAAGGTGATGAGGGATAACAAGTGACAAAGCTAGATTACCCTAGAAAAAGCTATGTCAAAGGGATAACCTTGGTGAGATTGGTGGATTTGGAAGATTTTAGGAATGGCAAACTTTTAGCAAGGTGACAACAATTTTGAAAGCTTAGATATGCAGAATTTCGATTACTGGCTAGATGGTATGATTCTAAATGATATGGATGAGCTAATAATGCTTAAGGGGATAACCTAAGATGGTTGGCTTTTCTACAAAGATGACTCTAAATTGAAGCTTATCCAAGAAGATGTGGAGAAACAAGGGTGTCTAATCATAGAAATCCTGCCTAGTTGGTAAGGCATAAGCAGGATTAACTCCTGGATGTTGGCTAAATTTGATGGTGTGCTCTAACTAGGCCTCTTGAAGTGCTTCGTTGGTAGCTTTGTCCTCTACTTTGTGGAGTTTGGAAATTCGTGGGCTTGGTGTTATTTCTTTTCTCTTGGGTGAAAGTTCTTGGTATGCTAGAGATGGCTTGAGTTTGACCTTGTGAAACTTCTGTTTGGGTTTGGGTTGTTCCGACATAAATTCTTCAATTTGCTTGGCTTTGGGAAAAATCTCAATTGTTTTGCTTCAACTTGTTCAACTTCCAAAATAGGCAGTGACTACGCTAAGTGTGCCCTAAGCTAGGATTGACCAAGTTTGGCAAACATTCATTCAATAAGTAAAATAAAAACAAGCAATAGATAGGAACATCCAGATAGAAGTTTGTGGTTCTCAGAATGTGATACTTGCACCAAGGAGTGTGTATGTTCTACAAATGTTTCGATCAGTCACTCCAAACACATTAACATCCTAGATGGTTTTCTGCAAGGCTGACAATTGGTTTAGCTAGGGAGTCCTCGATATACGCAAGGTACGTGAGGCCCAAATCCGTAGATGAGACCAAAAGGATGTCACATAGCCGAGAGGAGTGGTAACCCACTTCTCCTCTTTCACTTCTCAAGGGTATAAAGTTCCTTGAGGCTTAGCCCGAATGACAAAATCTTGATCCCAAGAGAGGTTTCTTTCGATTCACCTCCCGATTCTTATACTCCGCCGGAGCGCTGGAGTTGAGGTCATCCAAGGGGTGATGAAATCCCCAAGCAGGCCTCCTAAAAAGAAACAAGGTTTTGGATCCTAATCTTATGCACCCAAGATGGCCTCGAAAGACGACAAGGGGAGAGAAGACTCGGATGACCTTGGGCTAAAAAACACGCTTGTTCTTTTACCAACTGACTCTTATGTGTGCTAATCTAGACTTTGCAAGCACTCATGTTTAAGAGACAATGTTCAATTCCAACTTGAAGTGCCAACAAAAGTAAATCAATCGAAGAATGCAAACAATAAGAAGAGTTAGGGTCAACAAAAGCAAACTCGTGCGCCTGGAGGCCCTCTACGTCAAGTATCGATTAATTTTCTTTAAGGCATTCAAGATTGAGTGTGAGTTTGATTTAAGCCCAAAACAAAAGTGTGTGAGATTCAATTTCAAGCGCGCGCCTGAAGGCTCTCCACGTCAGTTGTTGTTCAATTTTAGTGCCCAAACTTGAAGTGTGATCGATTTAATCTAGAGTTTTGGCCATTTAAGAATTTTGATAAAGTTAAAGCAAACGTTCAAAGACCAAGTGAGTGAGTTAGATTGTGGAACATTTAACACCTTTTTCAAGTAGACCCATCCCCATCAATGGCGCTGAGATTGCAACCAATAGTTAATATTTGATGGATGATTAGAAAAGAGGTGATTCCAAGGAACTACTCAAATTGATCTTTGTAAATTTGTATTTTAACTTAACAAAGTTTCTTAAATGTCCAAAAATCAAACTTTACCTAGATTGCATGTGAAAAAGAGATTTGTAATGGTTAATTGATCCTTGGCATTCAAGATTGGATTTTTTTTGTTTTAAGCATGCATTCTAAAGAAAGTTGATTTTAATCCATGACATTCAAGAGTGTGTTTTTGAGCAACATTCATTCAATGAAAAATGTGTTTAACCATTCAAGTTCATTTTATTTTTTAGCAACATGCATTCAAAGACAAATGGTTAAACATTCAAGTTCATTTTTTAGCAACATAAAAACCTGCAAGAAACATGGTTAGTGGTTCCATATGTGCTCCAACCTGCAATGAGACAAAAAAAAAAAAGTAATTTAGTTAGTTAGCCAAAATCTTCAAAAATGAGAGCTTAACTATGGGAAAAAAATTTTAACTTTTTTTGTTATTTTTTCTACGCGTAAAAATGCTTAAAATGGTCTAAATCCTACGGAACCACTAAAGCAGAAATGGAACATAAGCAACCAGAGAAGACAATCTGTCAAAATATGAAGAGGACAAAAATAGATTTGCAGCACAGAACACAAGTGACAAGCAAAGATGTCGATTTGCGCAAATGCAGATTTTTGCAGACGACAATTTTCGCAGACGCGGATTTTCGCAGATGTCGATTTTCACAAACGCGGATTTTTGCAAACGTCGATTTTCGCAGACGCAGATTTTCGCAGATGTCGATTTGCGCAGACGCGGATTTTCGCAAATGTCAATTTGCGCAGATGCAGATTTTTGCAGACAGAACAGGTTGCAGACACCAAAACTGCGCCAAAAAAGCTGAAAAATGCAATTTTTTTTTTTTTAGATGGTATTTCTTCTTCCTAAGTGCATTCTTTAACCTGCAAAAATAAGCAAAACACCCTCACAACACACTCAAACAACAACAAACATTAGATGGTTAGAAAAATGACATATAGATGAAAATAGATGATTAAATGACCCATAGTGGGGTCCCACCGGGTGTGCCAAAATGTAGAACCAGAATCAGTATGCAAAGAACATTAACAAATAAAGTAAACATTCACAAACCAAAAACTTAATTCACATAGATGCTTAGACAAAGAAAAAGAACAAGAAGTGCAAACCTCACAAGAAAAAACACTCCATGCTTTCTTGATTCTATAGATGTGTCCTTTTGTTGTGGATGTATGCTCAAGATGCTCAAAAGCTGCTTCAATGGAGATGGGTAATGGCAAATTGGTAGCTTTGTGAGCTCTCAATTTCGCATTATAAGGGTATGGTTGATGGCTTTGGTTCTCAAAATAGCATGGTAACTTTAGCTCAAAGATTGTTGATGAAATGGCTTGGGATGGGATTCAATTTATAGGCTAAGGGGTAGAGGGATGGAGGGCTTAGATGCAAGGATGGATGAAGGCTTAAGGAGGGCTAAGATGCACTCAAAGGGGAGCACATGGATTGTGCTTGTTTAGCACCAATGGGAAGGTGACACTTGTCACAAGGAGGATGAGTGTGAGAGGGTAGGGTAAAGGGTTGGTTAAAGTCATGATGAGTGGGGTTGAGTATGTAAGAGGGATGTAAGAGGAATGAGTGTGGAAGAGGGAAGAGTGTGTAAGATGGATGTAAGAGTCATGAGTGGGCTTCTAAGAGTCTTTATGTTTTGTAAGAGCACTCATGACTTAGTGGTTGGGTTTTTTTGAGGGGAGACTTTGGTTTGGATTAGGAAAGTCTTAAACTTGTTTAAGGAATGTGACAACATTAGGGGGTGGATTAGGCTTGGGTTTAGGATTAGATTAGGGATGTTAGAGATGTGCAAGTGGATGGCATTAATGAGAGTGGGTGAGTTAGTGGCTAAGCTTGGTTAGTATGGGTGGATGGGGTGGATTAGGCTAAATGGGGGATTAGAGATAGGTTAGGGGTTTTTGAATTTGAGGATTTCATTTATCAAATAGATTTATTTAATAAATGGGGATTTTTGGAATTAGATAGAAGAATAGGATTTAATTGATAAATAATAGATTATTTGATTTATCAATTAGGACTATAGATGATTAATTAAATTAATCAATTAGGGGATGACAAAGGATTAATTAAATAGAAATTTAATTAATAATGCCTTTTTAGATAACTAAATAGGATTACTAAAATAGTGTAATCAAATTTAGGTGTCTACAAATACAACCCCAATAGAACTACCACAAGCATCAAAATCCACCTGGAAAACCTTTCTAAAATCTAGAAGTGCCAACACAGGTTGTTCTGTTACCTTCTTCTTCAACAATTCAAAACTTCTCGCAGCTGCTGCAGTCCATTTGAACTCTTTTCTATCCCCTCTTATTGTATCAATTAGGGGTGCACATATGCCACTGGAATTCTTAATAAACTTCCTATAAAAACTAATCAGACCATGAAATGATCTTACCTCAGTAGCAAACTTTGGAGTAGGCCATTCCAAGATGGCTTTTACCTTCTTTGGATCCATTTTGAGACCTTCAGGTGATATAACAAACCCCAAATAGACTAACTCCGTCTTTGCAAAGATACACTTCTTCAGATTAATTAACAGTTTCTCTTCCCTTAGCCTTTCAAGGACACTATGAATATGCAATAAATATTCTTCCAAAGTCTTGCTGAAAATTAAAATATCATCCAAATAAAAGTAACAAATTTTCCCAAGAACTTTTTAAGTACCTCATTCATGAGCTGCATGAAGGTGCTTGGGGCGTTCGTCAATCCAAAGGGCATGACTAACCACTCATAAAGACCCTCCTTGGTCTTGAAGGCTATTTTCCAATCATCTCCTTCTTGAATCCATATCTGATGATAGCCACTCTTGAGATCTATCTTTGTGAAGTACTGAGCTCCACACAAGCAGTCCATAAGATCATCCATCCTTGGCAAAGGAAATCGATACTTGATGGTTATCATATTTATAGCTTGAGAATTTGTACACATCCTCCACTCTCCATCCTTCTTTGGTGTGAGTATTGTAGGTACTGCTGATGCAGAGCCATCTGTATTTCTCTTCAAGGAATCTTAGTTCAACTCAAGGGATTCACAATATGCTGGTACACCCTCAAGGAACCAAGAACATCTCAAAGATTACAACAAAGAACCCTGACATTATACACCGATAAAGACAACATCTTCACTCACACAATCAGGTTGCGATGTCTGATTGCATTGTTCATAACTTCAATTATAAATATCTTCTTGAAACAATATTTTGAGTAATTGTTCCAAATTAGTAACTCTAAACCATATCCAAATCTGAGACCAATCCAATAAGCAGATTATGAATTATGTACTCTAAACAAAGACCCATATTTTCTGTCATAAACCAGAATCAAAACTGGTCACCCTGCTTAGGGCATCAAATATCTTCCTCAAAATAAATCTAAATGAAACCAAAACAATTCCATATTATCCATTATTGAGTCTAGTTTTCAAATATGTAATCCATTCATTTTTCTCATTCATATATAAATTTCCAAGTACAAATCATTGTCTGTAACTCCAATGAAAATTGTTAAAAACCAGTTTTCACTCAAATGCCCATAACTTTCACAAATATATATAAACATGATTCAAACCAGTTGGAAATGAAATTTAGTTCACATATCTTTCCAATGAATATCATTAGAGGTCTTGAGTCTCTAAATTATTTCCGCATCACATGCTGTAACATGACTATATTAAGCGAATCTCAAATCTGCAAACATCCACTTTCACCAAAATACCCATAACTTATTCATTTCTTCATAAAATTGAACCAAACCAAAAGCATGAGAAGAAGGATTCATCATATTATATATTCAATACTATATTACATGGTTTCTAGGCTGTACATATCCGTACAAGACCTGAAACCAACACTAAAACTGAAAACCAATCAAAATAACAACTCAGAATATTACCAAATTTGTTTCAAAATGTATCTATTTCTTTCATTCATGCTTTGGTTCGACCTTACATATAGTTTTATAGATTTTTTGGTTGGTTATAACTTCCAAACCAACCCATTACATTCTTTTGACCCTTTTGCATTCTTGACAACATTTTATGCATTTTATGCATTTTTACATTTCAACTTTCATACAAACCCAACCTAGACCAACATTATGACTCAAATGACTTTAGATGGATGTCAATAGATCCATTCACCAATTAAATAAACATTTTTACATTATTTATCATACTAAGACCTCCTTTAAAAACTTATTACAAATGGCTTCTTTAGCTTTTATATCTTTGTCTTCTTGAAATTTAATGTGCTCCTGCACCATACTCCCAAACTTAAAAAGTTTCCAAGTCCCTTGGAAGCATGGAGTCAATAACCTGCAAGAAAAAATATTAGATCAAAATCCTCATCTTTTCCTTTGCCTCTTCACCATCATCACTGGATTGATGCCTCCTCCACTTTCTTATCTCTTTCACTAATGACTCCCATCAATGGAGTTATGTTGGTTGCCTCTATGGTGCTTCTCATTCCTCAGTCCACTCCTCCATGCTGCATCACAACCTCTTGTCCCTCACCTGGGAGTCCCATCATGCCTCTCTCCCCAATCTATTGGCAACACACAAAGGACCATCCTCTCTGGCCCTGGATCATCTCCTATGATCTTTTGGTAGACCTCTCTTGTCCACCCATCTGCAGTGAGTGAACTAGCACCTGCAACCACAAAAAGTTCACTAACAAAAATCATATACCCAACTTTGCCTGGTGTAGGTTACCTTCTACACACTCAGAATCTTCTGAGCTCTGATACCAATCTGATGCAGAGCCCTCTGTATTTATCTTCAAGGAATCTTATTTCAACTCAAGGGATTCACAATATGCTGTTACACCCTCAAGGAACCAAGAACATCTCAAAGATTACAACAAAGAACTCTGACATTATACACCGATAAAGACAACATCTTCACTCACACAATCAGGTTGCGATGTCTGATTGCATTTTTCATAACTTCAATTATAAATATCTTCTTGAAACAATATTTGGAAAAATTTTTCCAAATTAGTAATTCTAAAACATATCCAAATATGATACCAATCCAATAAACAGATTATGAATTATGTACTCTGAACCAAGACCCATATTTTCTGTCATAAACCAGAATCAAAACTGGTAACCCTGCCTAGGGCATCAAATATCTTCCTCAAAATAAATCTAAGTGAAACCAAACCAATTCCATATTATCCATTATTGAGTCTATTTTTCAAATATGTAAGCCATTCATTTTTCTCATTCATATATAAATTTCCAAGCACAAATCATTGTCTGTAACTCCAATGAAAATTGTTAAAAATCAGTTTTCACTCAAATGCCCATAACTTTCACAAATATATATAAAAATGATTCAAACCGGTTGGAAATGAAAGTTAGTTCACATATATTTCCAATTAATATCATTAGAGGTCTTGAGTCTCTAAAATATTTCCACATCACATGCTGTAACATGACTATATTAAGCGAATCTCAAATCTGCAAACATCCAATTTCACCAAAATACCCATAACTTATTCATTTCCTCATAAAATTGAACCAAACCAAAAGCATGAGAAGAATTATTCATCATAATATATATCCAATACTATATTACATGGTTTCCAGGTTATACATATCCGTAAAAGACCTGAAACCAACACTAAAACTGAAAACCAATCAAAATAACAACTCAGAATATTACCAAATTTGTTTCAAAATGTATCTATTCCTTTCATTCATGCTTTGGTTCAACCTTACATACAGTTTTATAGATTTTTTGGTTGGTTATAACTTCCAAACCACCCTTTAAACCAACCCATTACATTCTTTTGAACCTTTTACATTCTTGACAACATTTTATGCATTTTATGCATTTTTACATTTCAACTTTCATACAAACCCAACCTAGACCAACATTATGACTCAAATGACTTTAGATGTATTTCAATAGATCCATTCACCAATTAAATAAACATTTTTACATTATTTATCATATTAAGACCTCCTTTGACAACTTATTACAAATGGCTTCTCTAGCTTTTATATCTTTGTCTTCTTGAAATTTAATGTGCTCCTGCACCATACTCCCAAACTTGAAAAGTTTCCAAGTCCCTTGGAAACATGGAGTCAATAACCTGCAAGAAAAAATATTAGATCAAAATCCTCATCTTTTCCTTTGCCTCTACGCCATTATCACTGGATTGATGCCTCCTCCACTTTCTTATCTCTTTCACTAATGACTCCCATCAATGGAGTTATGTTGGTTGCCTCTATGGTGCTTCTCATTCCTCAGTCCACTCCTCCATGCTGCATCACAACCTCTTGTCCCTCACCTGGGAGTCCCATCATGCCTCTCTCCCCAGTCTATTGGCAACACACAAAGGACCATCCTCTCTGGCCCTGGATCATCTCCTATGATCCTTTGGTAGACCTCTCTTGTCCACCCATCTGCAACAAGTGAACTAGCACCTGCAACCACAAAAAGTTCACTAACAAAAATCATATATCCAACTTTGCCTGGTGTAGGTTACCTTCTACACACTCAGAATCTTCTGAGCTTTGATACCAATCTGATGCAGAGCCCTCTGTATTTATCTTCAAGGAATCTTATTTCAACTCAAGGGATTCACAATATGCTGTTACACCCTCAAGGAACCAAGAACATCTCAAAGATTACAACAAAGAACCCTGACATTATACACCGATAAAGACAACATCTTCACTCACACAATTAGGTTGCGATGTCTGATTGCATTGTTAATAACCTCAATTATAAATATCTTCTTGAAACAATATTTGGAGGAATTGTTCAAAATTAGTAATTCTAAAACATATCCAAATCTGATACCAATCCAATAAGCAGATTATGAATTATGTACTCTAAACCAAGACCCATATTTTCTTTCATAAACCAGAATCAAAACTGGTAACCCTGCCTACGGCATCAAATATCTTCCTCAAAATAAATATAAATGAAACCAAACCAATTCCATATTATCCATTATTGAGTCTAGTTTTCAAATATGTAAGCCATTCATTTTTCATTCATATATAAATTTCCAAGCACAAATCATTGTCTGTAACTCCAATGAAAATTGTTAAAAACCAGTTTTCACTCAAATGCCCATAACTTTCACAAATATAGATAAAAATGATTCAAACCAGTTGGAAATGAAATTTAGTTCACATATCTTTCCAATGAATATCATTAGAGGTCTTGAGTATCTAAAATTTGTCCGTATCACACGCTGTAACATGACTGTATTCAGCGAATCTCAAATCTGCAAACATCCACTTTCACCAAAATACCCATAACTTATTCATTTCTTCATAAAATTGAACCAAACCAAAAGCATGAGAAGAAGGATTCATCAAAATATATATCCAATACTATATGACATGGTTTCTAGGCTGTACATATCTATACAAAACCTGGAACCAACACTAAAACTGAAAACCAATCAAAATAACAACTCAGAATATTACCAAATTTGTTTCAAAATGTATCTATTCCTTTCATTCATGCTTTGGTTCGACCTTACATACAGTTTTATAGATTTTTTGGTTGGTTATAACTTCCAAACCACCCTTTAAACCAACCCATTACATTCTTTTGACCCTTTTGCATTCTTGACAACATTTTATGCATTTTATGCATTTTTACATTTCAACTTTCATACAAACCCAACCTAGACCAACATTATGACTCAAATGACTTTAGATGGATGTCAATAGATCCATTCACCAATTAAATAAATATTTTTACATTATTTATCATATTAAGACCTCCTTTGACAACTTATTACAAATGGCTTCTCTAGCTTTTATATCTTTGTCTTCTTGAAATTTAATGTGCTCCTGCACCATACTCCCAAACTTGAAAAGTTTTCAAGTCTCTTGGAAACATGGAGTCAATAACCTGTAAGAAAAAATATTAGATCAAAATCCTCATCTTTTCCTTTGCCTCTTCACCATCATCACTGGATTGATGCCTCCTCCACTTTCTTATCTCTTTCACTAATGACTCCCATCAATGGAGTTATGCTGGTTGCCTCTATGGTGCTTCTCATTCCTCAGTCCACTCCTCCATGCTGCATCACAACCTCTTGTCCCTCACCTGGGAGTCCCATCATGCCTCTCTCCCCAGTCTATTGGCAACACACAAAGGACCATCCTCTCTGGCCCTAGATCATCTCCTATGATCCTTTGGTAGACCTCTCTTGTCCACCCATCTGCAGCAAGTGAACTAGCACCTGCAACCACAAAAAGTTCACTAACAAAAATCATATATCCAACTTTGCCTGGTGTAGGTTACCTTCTACACACTCAGAATCTTCTGAGCTTTGATACCAATCTGATGCAGACCCCTCTGTATTTATCTTCAAGGAATCTTAGTTCAACTCAAGGGATTCACAATATGCTGGTACACCCTCAAGGAACCAAGAACATCTCAAAGATTACAACAAAGAACCCTGACATTATACACCGATAAAGACAACATCTTCACTTACACAATCAGGTTGCGATGTCTGATTGCATTGTTCATAACTTCAATTATAAATATCTTCTTGAAACAATATTTGGAGTAATTGTTCCAAATTAGTAATTCTAAAACATATCCAAATCTGAGACCAATAAAATAAGCATATTATGAATTATGTACTCTGAACCAAGACCCATATTTTCTGTCATAAACCAGAATCAAAACTGGTAACCCTACCTAGGGCATCAAATATCTTCCTCAAAATAAATCTAAATGAAACAAAAACAATTCCATATTATCCAATATTGAGTCTAGTTTTCAAATATGTAAGCCATTCATTTTTCTCATTCATATATAAATTTCCAAGCACAAATCATTGTCTCTAACTCCAATGAAAATTGTTAAAAACCAGTTTTCAGTCAAATGCCCATAACTTTCACAAATATATATAAAAATGATTCAAACCAGTTGGAAATGAAATTTAGTTCACATATATTTCCAATTAATATCATTAGAGGTCTTGAGTCTCTAAAATATGTCTACATCACACGCTGTAACATGACTGTATTCAGCGAATCTCAAATCTGCAAACATCCACTTTCACCAAAATACCCATAACTTCTTCATTTCTTCATAAAATTGAACCAAACCAAAAGCATGAGAAAAAGGATTCATCATAGTATATATTCAATACTATATTACATGGTTTCCAGGCTTTAAATATCCGTACAAGACCTGGAACCAACACTAAAACTGAAAACCAATCAAAATAACAACTCAGAATATTACCAAATTTGTTTCAAAATGTATCTATTCCTTTCATTCATTCTTTGGTTCGACCTTACATAAAGTTTTATAGATTTTTTGGTTGGTTATAACTTCCAAACCACCCTTTAAACCAACCCATTACATTCTTGACAACATTTTATGCATTTTATGCATTTTTACATTTCAACTTTCATACAAACCCAACCTAGACCAACATTATGACTCAAATGACTTTAGATGGATGTCAATAGATCCATTCACCAATTAAATAAATATTTTTACATTATTTATCATATTAAGACCTCCTTTGACAACTTATTACAAATGGCTTCTCTAGTTTTTATATCTTTGTCTTCTTGAAATTTAATGTGCTCCTGCACCATACTCCCAAACTTGAAAAGTTTCCAAGTCCCTTGGAAACATGGAGTCAATAACCTGCAAGAAAAAATATTAGATCAAAATCCTCATCTTTTCCTTTGCCTCTTCACCATCATCATTGGATTTATGCCTCCTCCACTTTCTTATCTCTTTCACTAATGACTCCCATCAATGGAGTTATGCTGGTTGCCTCTATGGTGCTTCTCATTCCTCAGTCCACTCCTCCATGCTGCATCACAACCTCTTGTCCCTCACCTGGGAGTCCCATCATGCCTCTCTCCCCAGTCTATTGGCAACACACAAAGGACCATCCTCACTGGCCCTGCATCATCTCCTATGATCCTTTGGTAGACCTCTCTTGTCCACCCATCTGCAGCGAGTGAACTAGCACCTGCAACCACAAAAAGTTCACTAACAAAAATCATATACCCAACTTTGCCTGGTGTAGGTTACCTTCTACACACTCAGAGTCTTCTGAGATCTGATACCAATCTGATGCAGAGCCCTCTGTATTTATCTTCAAGGAATCTTAGTTCAACTCAAGGGATTCACAATATGCTGGTACACCCTCAAGGAACCAAGAACATCTCAAAGATTACAACAAAGAACCCTGACATTATACACCGATAAAGATAACATCTTCACTCACACAATCAGGTTGTGATGTCTGATTGCATTGTTCATAACTTCAATTATAAATATCTTCTTGAAACAATATTTGGAGGAATTGTTCCAAATTAGTAATTCTAAAACATATCCAAATCTGAGACCAATCCAATAAGCAGATTATGAATTATGTACTCTGAACCAAGACCCGTATTTTCTGTCATAAACCAGAATCAAAACTAGTAACCCTGCCTAGGGCATCAAATATCTCCCTCAAAATAAATCTAAATGAAACCAAAACAATTCCATATTATCCATTATTGAGTCTAGTTTTAAAATATTTAATCCATTCATTTTTCTCAAATTTCCAAGCACAAATCATTGTCTGTAACTCCAATGAAAATTGTTAAAAACCAGTTTTCACTCCAATGCCCATAACTTTCACAAATATATATAAAAATGATTCAAACCAGTTGGAAATGAAATTTTGTTCACATATATTTCCGATGAATATCATTAGAGGTCTTGATTCTCTAAAATATGTCCGCATCACACGCTGTAACATGACTGTATTCAGCGAATCTCAAATCTGCAAACATCCACTTTCACCAAACTACTCATAACTTATTCATTTCTTCATAAAATTGAACCAAACCAAAAGAATGAGAAGAAGGATTCATCATACTATATATCCAATACTATATTACATGGTTTCCAGGCTATACATATACGTACAAGACCTAGAACCAACACTAAAACTGAAAACCAATCAAAATAACAACTCAGAATATTACCAAATTTGTTTCAAAATGTATCTATTCCTTTCATTCATGCTTTGGTTCGACCTTACATACAGTTTTATAGATTTTTTGGTTGGTTATAACTTCCAAACCACCCTTTAAACCAACCCATTACATTCTTTTGACCCTTTTGCATTCTTGACAACATTTTATGCATTTTATGCATTTTTACATTTCAACTTTCATACAAACCCAACCTAGACCAACATTATGACTCAAATGACTTTAGATGGATGTTAATAGATCCATTCACCAATTAAATAAACATTTTTACATTATTTATCATATTAAGACCTCCTTTGACAACTTATTACAAATGGCTTCTCTAGCGTTTATATCTTTGTCTTCTTGAAATTTAATGTGCTCCTGCACCATACTCCCAAACTTGAAAAGTTTCCAAGTCCCTTGGAAACATGGAGTCAATAACCTGCAAGAAAAAATATTAGATCAAAATCCTCATCTTTTCCTTTGCCTCTTCACCATCATCACTGGATTGATGCCTCCTCCACTTTCTTATCTCTTTCACTAATGACTCCCATCAATGGAGTTATGCTGGTTGCCTCTATGGTGCTTCTCATTCCTCAGTCCACTCCTCCATGATGCATCACAACCTCTTGTCCCTCACCTAGGAGTCCCATCATGCCTCTCTCCCCAGTCTATTGGCAACACACAAAGGACCATCCTCTCTTGCTCTGCATCATCTCCTATGATCCTTTGGTAGACCTCTCTTGTCCACCCATCTGCAGCGAGTGAACTAGCAGCTGCAACCACAAAAAGTTCACTAACAAAAATCATATACCCAACTTTGCTTGGTGTAGGTTACCTTCTACACACTCAGAATCTTCTGAGCTCTGATACCAATCTGATGCAGAGCCCTCTGTATTTATCTTCAAGGAATCTTAGTTCAACTCAAGGGATTCACAATATTCTGGTACACCCTCAAGGAACCAAGAACATCTCAAAGATTACAACAAAGAACCCTGACATTATACACCGATAAAGATAACATCTTCAGTCACGCAATCAGGTTGCGATGTCTGATTGCATTGTTCATAACTTCAATTATAAATATCTTCTTGAAACAATATTTGGATGAATTGTTCCAAATTAGCACTTCTAAAACATATCGAAATCTGAGACCAATACAATATGCAGATTATGAATTATGTACTCTGTACCAAGACCCATATTTTCTATCATAAACCAGAATCAAAACTGGTAACCCTGCCTAGGGCATCAAATATCTTCCTCAAAATAAATCTAAATGAAACCAAAACAATTCCATATTATCCATTATTGAGTCTAGTTTTCAAATATGTAAGCCATTCATTTTTCTCATTCATATATAAATTTCCAAGCACAAATCATTGTCTGTAACTCCAATGAAAATTGTTAAAAACCAGTTTTCACTCAAATGCCCACAAATTTCACAAATATATATAAAAATGATTCAAACCAGTTGGAAATGAAATTTAGTTCACATATCTTTCCAATGAATATAATTATAGGTCTTGAGTCTCTAAAATATGTCCACATCACACGCTGTAACATGACTGTATTCAGCGAATCTCAAATCTGCAAACATCCACTTTCACCAAAATACCCATAACTTATTCATTTCTTCATAAAATTGAACCAAACCAAAATCATGAGAAGGAGGACTCATCATAATATATATAAAATACTATATTACATGGTTTCTAGGTTGTAAATATCCGTAAAAGACCTTGAACCAACACTAAAATTGAAAACCAATCAAAATAACAACTCAAAATATTACCAAATTTGTTTCAAAATGTATCTATTCCTTTCATTCATGCTTTGGTTCGACCTTACATATAGTTTTATAGATTTTTTGGTTGGTTATAACTTCCAAACCACCCTTTAAACCAACCCATTACATTCTTTTGACCCTTTTGCATTCTTGACAACATTTTATGCATTTTATGCATTTTTACATTTCAACTTTCATACAAACCCAACCTAGACCAACATTATGACTCAAATGACTTTAGATGGATGTCAATAAATCCATTCACCAATTAAATAAAAAATTTTACATTATTTATCATATTAAGACCTCCTTTGACAACTTATTACAAATGGCTTCTCTAGCTTTTATATCTTTGTCTTCTTGAAATTTAATGTGCTCCTGCACCAACTGCACATGGACTCAGGCTCTCTTAAATCAAGCCCTTCCTCAATAGCTCTTGAACCTGTCTATTTAGCTCCTCTATTTTGGTAGGAGTCATCCTATGAGCAGCCTTGTTAGGGAAACTAGCTCCTAGAATTAGATCTATCTGATGACTGATTTGCCTTACTGGTGGCAATCCATCTAGAACATTATCAGAGATAATATCTCCAAATTCCCCTAGTAAATCTGAAACTTCAAGTGGTATTTCATTACTACCTTCTTTATCTTTCCTAGGAATCAAAGCATAGCACATATGCTGATGTTTCATGCCATCTAAAAACTTCCTTTCATCAACAAGACAAATCCTAGCACTGCTACATACCTTTTCACCTTCCTTTTTCATGGGCTTCAATTTGTGACGAACTCCATCCTTTGTCAAAGAGTATGTGTTTGCATGCCCATCATGTACTGCATTTCTATAAAACTGCCATGGTCTACCCAATAATAGATGGCAAACATCCATCGAAATAACATCATAGAGAACTTCATCATGGTAACTCCCAATTTTGAATTTCACTAAACATTGTTCACTTACCAGGACCTTATGATCATCTTTTACCCAAGCAATCCGATAGGGCTAGGGATGTTTCTCCCTCTTGAGCTTCAACTTAGAGACCATCTCTTCTGATACCAAGCTATCAATGCTACCAACCATTAATGATCAAATCACAACATTTATCCTCACACTTGCATCTGGTACGGAATAGACTCCTCCATTGTCCTGGTTCAATCTCACCACTTAGTAGGACTCTTTCACTTACCAAGGTCTCTCCTCTTTCTACATCCTCTGAATGTGATGATTGTGCATCTTCATCGACATGAGAAACCCTAGCTTGGCCCTCAGCTCTGCTATCTGTCCTTCTTTGTCATTGAGGGCATTCAAAGGCATAATGACCTTCTCCATTGCAATGGAAATAGGTATGACAGAAGCCTCCTCTTCCTTGTCCATGTCCTCTACCTCTTCCTCTCTGATTTCCAAAGTCTTGATCATGGGAGCAGTTGAAACCCTCATTCCTCTGGTTCCTGCTAGTACCCACATCTTCATTTTTCTTTTTGGTTTCATTGCAGTCTCCAGATGATCTACCACTTCCCCTTCCTCCTTGACCATGCCCTCTTTTTCTTCCTTCAAACCTTTTATTCAGATTTTGTTCAACTCGTAGGGAAAACTGGTATGCCTCTTCAACGCTGGTCATCCTTACCAGACTTAATTCCTCCTTGATGCTAGGTTGCAACCCACTGATATAATGAGAAACCTTCTCCTTATTTGCTTCTGCATGCCCTGCTCTAATCAAGAGTTGGTAAAATTCCTCTATATATTCTTGGACTGATCTTCCTGCTTGCTTTAACCCATGCATCTTCTTAAACAAATCAAGCTCGTAGTCCACAGGAATGAACTGCTTCTTCAATTTGTCCACCATGCGATCCCATCTTGTGATCTTCTCCTTTCCTCTTCTATTTCTTTCCAATTGGACCTCTTGCCACCAGATTTTGGCATGGTCTTTTAGTTTGGCCTTTGCAAAATTACCCTATCTAGATCCCTGATATCATCATACTCAAAGTATTCTTCCAGTTCATTGATCCAATCGATCAAGTCATCTAATTTTAGATTTCCTGAAAATACACCCACTTCAATTGTGGGTCTTTTCCCAAACTTAGTAATGGCCCTAAAAAGCATTTCCTCTACATGATTCAGAACTTCCCCGTCAAATTCCCCTTCTGGTCCCATTACTTCTTCTTCATTGTCATCCTCACTATCGTCACCTATGACAACATTTGCTCCTCTACAGAGCTCTTCTTGCAATGCCTGTACCTGCCTTTGGAGGGCTCTAACCTCCTCAGGATTAATAGCTCTAACCCTTTTGCCATGCTCTCTTCATGGAGGCATCTTCTAACTCAAACCCACAACCACACAGTCCTGGTGTAAATTGCCTCACAATCAGCGCTCTATCTACACACTCAGGAAAACTAGCTCTGATACCACTTGATGGGGACACAACCCAAGAATAGAATGGACACAATAGAAAAGGGGAAATTGTATTAACTGAGAAAATAAGCTAGTACAAATAGTACAGAGAAAATAAACTTCAAAACATGCCCTAAGGGCTTACAATAGCATAAATCTAGAGATAATTTCTCCTTTTAGTACCTCCTCTCAAACTCCACTCCGAACTGCCTTTTACAATGCCAAAAATCTCTTTAAATAGACCCTGGCGGGTTAAGGACTAGGAGTACATTCTAGAAAGTGCTAGTAGGTACCCACCAACCAAATAGAAGGTTCCAAAAGCTGCGTTAGAAGTTGGTGCAAATCTAGAAGAATCCAAAAATAGTAATCAAACTTTTGGGAGGCATAACTTTTGAACCGTAGCTCTGATTGACGAACTGTTTACATTTATGGAAAGCTCTCAAAGTGCTCTATAGCCCTATGGACAAGTTTTTCTTGTCGTCCATTTTTTGGCCCTTTTTGAGGTCATTTAATGACCCTAACCTAACTTTGAAGCATTCTTAGGAGGTCTCCAAAACTCGAAAAACTGCAATAACTTTCAAACCATGGGGCCTTTTGACCTGATTCTTTTTCTGGAATGCTCTAAATCACAATTACATTCATGTAGTCAATTTACACCTAGTTTACCAAAATGATGGCTCAATTACATGCTCCTATTTTTTTGGGATTTTCTAGCACACTAATAGTTGAACTGTGAGAGTTAGAACCTTTATTTGACCCAAATGGGTATCCAAAAATGAGAACACATGAAACAGAAACTAAGTCTAAGTACATTTTTTTAGGGTGACACAAGATTGCCCTTATACCTTTGGATGCTCCTGCATCACACAGTCAGTAAGTTAGGGAGAGACTAGCATCTCTAGATCAACTCAACCTTGTGGGCATATAGGACAAGCATCAAAACTCCAACGGGCACGACTCCCTTTGCTTTGGTGTATGGAGCAGATGCTATGCTTCCAATAGAGGTTGAGATTCCTACCTTGAGAATCTTTATGAAGGGCCTTATCATTGATGATGACTATAGGATAGCTCAGCTTCAAGAGCTTGTGTTACTGGATGAACATCGACAAGTAGCATGTGATCATCTACAAGCATATCAACAAAGAATGGTCAAAAGCTACAATCAACGGGTCAAGCCACATGACTTCCAGCTGGGTGATCTCATCCTAAGAGAGAACTCCAAGAATCAACAACATGAAGTACAAAAGGGAAAGTTTGAACCAAACTGGCTTAGTCCATACATCATTACTGCAATATATGGATTTGACACCTATCAGCTTTCCACAACTGAAGGAGAAGTGCTTAAAGAACCTGTCAATACTCTCCACCTAAAGTGGTTTTATAGTTGATCTGAAATCAGTAAGCTCTTTGTACATATCTATATGTCCTAAAAAAAATTTAAAAATTAAAAAATTTCCTGAAAAAAAATTGTTACCCTAGTGAAAACCTACCAATAGGCGCCTTGGTAACACCAAAATAAATTGAAAAATCAAAAATACAAAAATAAAAAAAAAATTGAAAAACAAAAAATAGTGCCATTGGTGAAAACCTAGAAATAGGTATCATGGTTGCAAAAAAAGGAAGATCTTGCCAAGAAGGTGAACTCCTAGTAAACAGGTGCCTCTTGTTCCCAATGCTCCATCTTGCATTGCATCTTCTGGCTATTATGTACAGTCGCTTTCATGCTTTCCCTTTCCTGCTTTTTCTTGCATTCTACTCATGTATCCATGGATTGAGTCTTCTCATAGCTTAGGGCTATTCCCCCTCAGTGTCACTCTTTTTGAGATTCTCCTCATAGAATCTTCTTTGTGACAATTACCAGTGGTCCTCACTGCATCTGCCTATTGTCACTAGTGTCACTCTTTTTGAGATTCTCCTCATAGAATCTCTTTCACAATAGTCCCCAACTATTCTAGATGCATCTGCCTATTGTCACTAGTGTCACTCTTTTTGAGATTCTCCTCATAGAATCTCTTTTGCAATAGTCACCAATCATTTCAACTATGTCTACCTACTGTTGCTTGAGTTATGTCTACATATTCCTTTATGGAAGATCTCTCTTACATCATTCACCAGTCATCTTGGCTATGTTTGTCTACTATCGCTCAGTCCTCCTAGGTTCTTCGCCTTGAAGTTTCCTCCTTGACCTCGGTCACCAATCATTTTGACTGCATCTTCCTATTGTCATCATCCTACTGAAGAGATTTCTTTCAAACATGTTCTGGACATTGACACATGACATCAATCCCAAAAACATTGAACTTAAACATGAAATACTTGTTTGGATATACTAAGCATTTTCTTTGTTTCCTTTGTTTTGCTTTATCATATATTCTCGAGCAACTCGATGATGTCATCTTCGACTAGAGAGGTAATGACTAGGGGCATGATCTTTTCTTTGCTTTCTATTTGTAGTTTAGTTCTAATTAGTTGACACATTCTTATAAGAGGGGTGTCCACTATAAGAGCCTTCATCTCGTATTGGATTGCCATGTGTACCTCGACTCCTTTTATATGAATACATCAATAACATTGGTTCTTCTCCTTGCTTGTTGAAGTGAGCTCTTCATGCTATAGTAAATACTAATACTCATCCTACTAAGTGAACGTATAGATCACTACGAGTATATCTAGCACACTTTTGTCTTAGGTTATGAATGCAAGGGTCATTGTGGATAGAATAAATACTGAATACTTAGCATAAGATGGATCTCTCGTGTGTCTTGTGTGTTTATATGCAAGCAAAATTATGGTCATCCTAGCATTTATGCTTTGATGCTTATGTTAAATTGCTATATTAAAAGGGACAAATGTTCTAGTCATTCTTCCTTCTTATGCCTTGAATGCTTACATTTAATCTTGACAAACCTATAACGTGCATTCTATTCATATTCCCATGATTGTAATGTCAGTAGGAATTGTATAACATACAAGCTTTGTTCTATATCCAGTGATGATAAATTATCAAGGCTTGGTAACCAGACCTAGGGTTGCATCTAGTTTAAGGTTGCATCTAGCCTAGGGTTGCATTTAACATAGTCTTGCATTGCATACTACACTTTCATAAGCATGCGATTCAATTGTAAATCTACTTTCACCTTCTCTAATGAGGGATTTCTAATCTCTTCAAAGAGTCATTTTCTTCAGGACTACAAAAATGATTGATTAATCACTCTCTTGGCTACTTTGGCTACTCTGAATCCATTTTTCGAGATCGAATTCAAAATTTGACACACCTAAGTGCCTCCAAAATACATTTGTAAATTTTGGGGACCAACGTGATTGAATTTTTGTGCAGTCCAAATCTTTTTGATACTTTGCGATCCTTGGAATCTTTGCAACTCAAAATCCTTCATGTTTTCAAAACTCATTTTGGAAATAGTCAACTCAAGTCAACCATGGCCAATTCTGGTCACCTATTGGTCAAATTTGTTCTTTTGGACCTCAAAATCACTTTGGATTAACTTTCAATATTCTTCAGATCATTTTGATCTCTTCATATTTTCTTCTGATCATTCTGATCCTTTCCACACTCTATGACATCTCAGCTTTCTTCTACTACTTTACATCATATTTTTGGTGTGTCATCTTTCAATTTCACTCTTGAAGGGGCAAGATGATTACATCATTGAATACTTATCACTTGGGACATCTTGTTCCTATCTTATGTCCTCATCACTTGGGGCATTTCATCACTCGGGGCATCTTGCTCCCTTCTATCCAACATCTTTTCCATCTATCTTATCTTTACATCAATTGATCAACCTTATAACAAATCTTCTCAGAGTTTGATGGACAAGCATTGGGATAGTCTAAACCTTGACTCCTAAGGATCAAGCCTCATTTTGGGGATGATTCTATGACTCATGATTGGACCTTGTTATCTTTTGTCAATCCTAGGTATCTAGGTGTTCTATCTAGATCCTTGAAGGTTAAGCTCCATTCTAGAGATAATCTTCTAAATGCTTTCAATCTCAAGTATCTAGGTGTTCTATCTGGATCTTTAAAGGTCAAACTTTAGTTTGAAGAAACCTTTTAAATGCTTATCAATTTCAGGTATCTAGACACACTATTTGGATCCTTAAAGATTATGCTCTGTTCTAGAGATAGTCTTTTAAATGCTTATCAATTTTAGGTATCTAGGCATTCTGCTTGGATTCCTTGGGATTAAGCTCTATTCTAGAGATAGTCATTAAAAGCTTATCAATTGGTCTTTGTATCATCAACTTCAGAACCAATCTCATCTTCACATTATGCTTTCTGATTTTCTTTGAATTGAATGTGTTGTTCACACATTCATTCAAAGAGGGGCAAAATGCAATACCCCAAAATTGGCTTATTGCCATGATCACCAATTCTGGTATATTTTTGATCGATTCTAAAGTCCTATTTCATTAGGCAATTCTTATTCTGCTACTCGCTACTTGACTTAGTTGTCAAATGTAGAAAACCTAAATCTACATTAATCAGACTCTTTGTTTAATTCCTATAGTATTGACTCACATTAGTCACATTAAACCTATTAATTAAGATTTAATTTAATTATTAAGTATTTATATTTTAATTAAATTAAATTATCTCCTAAGGCTAATGTACTATGGAATTAAATTTATTTAATTTAATAAATACGCCTATTTTTTAATTAATTAAACAAAATTATTTAATTAAATGGAGAAGCTACTTCTAATTAATTAAGAAAAGTTATTTAATTAAATGGGAAGTCATTCCTAATTAATTAAATAAGAAAAGTACCTCTAATTAATTAAATAGAATTATTTAATTAATAAGAAAATATATTTATGAGAGTATATCTCATTTTATTAAATTAAATATCTCTCCAAAATCTCTCTTCGGTTCAAAAAAGGGAAATTCCTAGTTCACTACTGATCAAATTGGAAATGACTCAAATCACTTACTCTGACACTAAAGTCTATCTAAGCTGACTGACTCTTACACTCAGATCTAAGTTAGTTAACTCCCTTTAATTTGGGAATCTTCCTTTATGATTGAACTTCATCTTCAATCCTGACCGTTGACTAAAATCAATCTCAACCATTGATGGATTCCAGGAAAGTCTATTTAAGAGACCCTCATCTCTTCATTTTGAAGAGGATGAAATAGAATTTGCATCAAATTGCTGTTGAAATTCATACTCACATTGCTCACATTTTCTCACATTTTTACATACATCTTGCATTCTTAGTTTAAATTCATTTAGCTTAATATGCATAGGTTAATCTAGTTTTGTTTCAATTGTTCCTAGATTAGAATGCATTTCTCATTCTAGATTAATCTGCACAATCATATATCTAACAAGCAAAATCCCTTTAGATAGAAGGCGGTGGGATTGCCGGCTGATTTTCAGATGAAAAATCTAATGTTCATTCCAGGATGAATCCGCAAATAAGGACCATGTTGAAGTGTGTGTGTTAGCATAGGACACATTTTTATGCATACAACTCCTAACAAGGCGATTCAAATCATTTAATAGGGTCACATTTAACAATGTGTATTTTAAACTTTAATAGGGTTGGTCTTTCATAGGGCTTCACTTTAGAAGAGTGAAAAAGACTAGCATGTTACCAATGGTTTTTCCAAATTGGGTTTCCACATTAATCATTATGTCAATTGTGTTGTTGAATCTATTATGTTTCATGTTTACATTTCTGCAAATTGATTTGACAGTAACCTACAAGTTTTAAGTTATTGCATTATCCTATGGATGCATGCATGATAAATATTTTATGGGTTCACTGAGCTATGCAAAGTTTTATTTATACATCTGAACCTTGGATAATTGATTCATCCCACCCTCCCCCTAGTTATTCTAAAGAATTTCAACAGACAAGTCTTTGGCATTATTGTTAAAAAGGGAGAAATGACCTATTATTGAGGGAGAAAAGACTAAAAGAAATATACATCTACCTAGTAAGAGGGAGAAAGCACTAATATAATAAGAAAAAATTAGAGAGAGATAGATACCTGAACATTAAAAAGAGGGAGATATATGTCAAATGAGAAGATACAGTAAAGGAACTTGACAAAGCTCTCATTACCCTACATAGAGGAAGGAAAATACTACACTGATAGAGGGAGAAATTTCAAAGATTTATTTTCTTTTTGGTATTGGTTTGCCATCAATGCTAAAGAGGGAGGATTTTGATAGAAGATTGTTTTACTAGTGAAATAGATGAAGAGGATTTCAAAGGAGGAGAAAACAATAGAACCTAAAGAAGGGTTGAGTTATTTGGTATGTAAAAGAAGCACTAAGACACCAAGTAATACATTGATACTATTGTGTATTTTTTATCTAATTAAAGTATGAAATGAAATATTACTCAAGTTAAGGTTGGAAGAAGATCAAGTTTGAAAAGTGTCTGCCAATATTTACTAAGCAATTAGTGCAAGCTGAGTAGAAATCAGTGGAAGTCGAGTGAAAATCAAGAGATGTCAAGTAAAGATGAAAAATAGTTCAAGCTGGGTAATTGTCAAAATATGTCGAGTAAAATTTTAGTTGATGCATCAATAAAATTTAGAGTTCACCGAGTGAACTAGTGTTGGCCAAGAAAAAGAACAATATAGAAGCTAAATGACAACATATTGATACTAAGTACTAGTATTTATGTTAAATCTAAGACTTGAGAAATTTGAGTCGACTATTTTGTTTTATTGAATTGTGTGATGTGTGTGGAAGTTAACTATGATGATTTGGTGGCATAAAATTCAAGGTAAACTATTTTGAGGTGAATTCAAGAAAGATTGCAGAAGAAGTTTCTAGAGGAACCAAATGGAAAAGTGGGTAGATTAATTGTATCCTACCTAACCCTAAAATGGACGATTGTGGTTAAGAGGAAAAAGATCTTAATTGTCTATTTATACAGAGAGTTGGTCAAAAGAAAAGGTTGTCATGTGTGAAAACCTAAGGAAGACAAGGATTATAGGGTATTGCTTCATTCAATGGCCAAATAGAAGAGACTACAGTTGGCATGCAAAGGAACTAAGAGTATGAAAGTTTGAAAGGTGAACATGCTATCAAAGCTGAAGTGTATGAAAGGCAAGAAGAATGGAGGACTAAATTAGAGATCTGTAATTTGCAGGTGAGTTGTAATTTATTATCAGATTTGTTGACAATTGGATAATAAAGATATTTAATTTTTGTCATTTATGGAAACACATGATGTACATGCTTGTAGAAAACCTCATAAATAAAGATACGTAGCTTTTGGTACCCATAGAATTTCCTAAGTATGAAATTAGTTTACAGCCATGTATTGTTTTATATGTAAAATATTTATAACATTATATTATGATTAGCAAAGTTAGATGGAGACAATATAAATGTTTAGGATGATGTGTACAACCTCAAACATTAGTTTAGAGTATACAGAAAAGAGATATTCATGTTTTACTAGTGAAATAGAACAACAAAATTAAAGGTAAAGGAATTATTTTGTTTACAAAATAATTACTTGACCAATTAGGGCTGACATCCTAGATGTTTACTCTAAGTTAGAAAAATATATTATGGTCTTAGCTGACCTAGCATAAATTTGTGAAAAGGCATGGTATTTATGCAAAGGACATCATGCGAACTTTATTTTGTAGTAGTGTGTAATTATATTGTGAAAAATGATATGTGAACTTCTTGTGAAGTGATATATGCAAAATTTTTGAGAACCTTATTTTGTGATGTAAGATCAAGCTAAGGTCAGAGATCAATCAAGAAAGAAGTTACAACATCTATATAATTGAGGACTAATTACTTATTTGGGAAATGAGAAGTTCTTGTAATTGGAAGTGTGTGTTTGGGCAGTGAGCTCTACTTGCATCTACTATACTACAACACCTAACAGGATTGAAATCTCCTAACAAGGATTCAAATTCAACTAGCAGGGATTCTCTATACTAAATTTTTCCATTGACTCCTAATAGGGTCCATCCTCTAACAAGGAACATATATGCCACTATATAATCTAGTGGGTGTCATCCCCACTGGGGTTTTCCCTTGGCCAAGGTTTCCTTAGTTAACAAAATATGGTGTTATGAGTTATCTGTGTGCATGGTTACTATTACTATTTAGTATTACTTGTTTACTTTCTTATGTATGGTTGGAAGTAATAAATAATATCCAATTAGTGACTAAAGTTTTTAGATTATTGATTCACCCCTCCCCCCTCAACAATTCCTATTTCTAGCAATTGGTATCAGAGCACAGTTACTCAAAAGAGGCTTAATAGCTTAAGTAAGATCCTTATGGATATGGAATAGTTGATGAAGAACCTTGAAGAGGAACTTAAAAAAATTGATATGCTTACTAAAGAAAGAGATAATTTGAAGGATATATATGAAGACTACAAAGTATATATTGGACAATTGAAGGACAAGATTGAACATCTCAAATCCAAGCATGAATCTACTGAATCTAAAACTAGTAATGATGATTATTCAAAACTAAAAAAAGAGTATAAGATCTTGAAGCATGAATTCAAGATTACCATTCTAAATTTGAGCTTGAAGAGTGATCTTATAAAAGTTGAATCGGATTTGAAGACTAAAAATACAGATCTTAGAGAAAGTCTAACAAAGAAGACATCTAAATTTGAAACATTGAAAGAAGATCATGAAGAAATTCATAAGTACAGTACTATTGTGAAAGATGAACTAACTCAATGCAAGAAATAGCTTGAAAAGATTTATTCTAGGAGAGAAAATCTTGATGATTCAATGCCAATATAGAGACCTACCTATGATATGACTATTCTTGTTTATCTATTTAACATGTTTGCAAAGAAACCTAAAAAATAGATTACATCTAAAAGGAAAAGATAATTTTGATGATAAGACTGAATCTAGTCAATCTTTTGAAAAACCTAAAGAAGTTGGACAAGATAAGGAAACTATGAATTTAGACAAACCTAAGTAGGTGGAATCTCCTAAGGAAACTAATATGATTTTAGAGGTAAATGTTTTTCATGTAATGAAATAGGTCATATGAAAAGAGATTGTACAAATAAGTCATTTAATCATGTTATGGATTTTTATTGTCATAATTGTCATGGTATGGGTAATAAAGAAATTGATTGTGGGAAACTTAAATATGATAATGATAGAAGGAATAGTAGAATTTCTAGAAATACTAATCCTATATATAGAAGAAGATCTAATGAGAGGACATTGAGACAAGGAATACCTTATGAAGAAATAAGGTAGATTGTGTGTTATAAGTGTAACAAATTTGGACACATAGCCCAAAATTGTCATGCATCTATTGATTAGTAGAATCCTCGAAGAAGACCCCCAATATGTCAGTTATGCAACAACTTTAGACATATAGAAAAGTATTGTAGAATGGACAAAAACTTTAGAGATAGAAAGAATATTGGAAGAAACTTCTAAAACCAAAGGAAAATATGAAAGAAATGTTAGAAATGACAGAAGGAATCATGAGAATAACTCTGGAACTAAGAAAGACAATGAAAAAAAAAGAAATGTAGTTAGTGAATTTTGAGAAGAACTCAATGAGGCATTTTAAAAAGAATTAGACATCTTAGAAGAAAAGTTAGAAGATGGTGAGATAGGAAGATCAAATTCAATAATCAAGTTTGATTCAACTAAGTTAAACTTGTTCACAACACTAGAATTTGAAACTTAATTTAGAGATTGAACCATAGGTAGCAAAGTTGGGAAAAGGTGTGTTGAGATAAGTTTAGAATATAGCTAAGATTGCTTGTAATTTGGAGCTTATCAAAACTTGTTATGAAGGAATTAAGAGGTATTGTTATAACAAAGAAAGCTAATTATATAGCAGAAAATGAAAACTATGTTTTTATAGTGAATTTCATAGAGCAAAGTTCCTTGGGGAATTTTCATGATGGAAGGAAGCTATGGTAAACCTTGGGTAGAATTTGAAGATCAAACAAAGATTTCAAGCAGATATTTGATTTCAGGATATAATTGATATATTTTTCATGTTTGCAAAGTATGTAATTAATGAAAGTTTGAATTAAATGAATAAAATGGAGTACAAACTTGATTACCACTTTATCGTGATCACATCAGAAGCATGGAGCACTCAGAAGCAACTTGACAAGGTGATTTTGAACTAAAACCCATTTCAAAAAGAGATATTTTGTCATTCCTTTATAGAATTTCTTTCATAAAGTTTATATTTGATAAAATCATGAATATGTTAGTAGTTCATAGTGTTGAGAATGAGGAGAGACCAAAATTGAAGGTTGTTTCCATGAAACTTGTAGAAGGAATCCCTAATTTAGCATTATCTATTACTTTGAACAACATAGTGTATTTGGAAGACGTAGGAAGTTATCTTAATAGTAAGTTTGAAACTATTGGGAGTGAGTATATGAACAAAGATATGGAAATTATTTTTAACCATGATATGTCCATAAAGCCCATATTTGAACATTCGAAAGAACTAGACCTATTCAAATATCACTTCTACTGAGAATTGGACAATGAAGAGTGGACTCAGATCATACTAAGTAAAAGTCATGATGGAAAATTTTGGATGAAAGACAATGTAGTTAACATTTCAGCCAACCTTATTCATGAGGTAACTAGTCTTAGCAAATAAGGTAGTGTATCTATAGGTGAGAAACTAGTTAAGAAGAAGGTTGAGAGCTACACTAAGGTAATTTATAATGGGAAGTCCATGGTAATCAACACCATTAAACAAGATGATTTAAGATTTCTAAGTAGAATAATTTCCTATTCTATCTGTGCAAGTTCTAAGATTGATAAATTATCAGTAGGATTCATCTATGCATCTTATAAGATTTGTGTTGAGAAAGAATAAGTTAACCTAAATGAAATTCTAAGAATGCAACTCCTTGAAAATTTAGAGGAAATCAAGAGGACCAAGAATGGTGTGTTTAGATTTTAGTCATTGATCAATCACATATTCTTTCATGTACTTAATAGATTTCCATACTTATTAGTTACAAAGATTATGAGTAGTGAGATATGCACCATGGAAAAGATTAAAAATATAAGTAGAAGAAATCCAATAGAAAAACTCTTGGACAATGGAAATTTGATCATGAAAACATTTTAGAATGGGATGAAGCAAAGATTGAGAATTACATATGTGCAATTGTAGACATATTAAAAAATGTTATATGTGTTATGGTTGATAAAGATTTAACTCATATTCAAGAAGTAGAACCTCAAGAAACATTCCTTGATCCCTTAGGTTATGAGTTAAGTGATGATGTAGCAACTAGATATATTGATCTATTGTTGATCTCCATAAAGGACCAAGTTGAGTATAGTTTTATGTCACATGAAGAGATTATCTAGTCAACTTATCAAGCATCCTTAAAGAAAGCATCTCACAAAAAGATTGAGACAATAATAAAGAAAGCTCTAAATGAGGTCAGTATGACAAAAAGTGAGTCACATGTAGTTAGGCAGATAATGAAACAAGGAATAATGTATGTGCAACCATTATCAGTTAGGCAACCATCTAGTGTGTCAATTGCAAAAAAAATTTCAAAATAGAGCATTCAATATGTTGTAGTATCAGCTAAACAACCATGTGAGTATAAGAGAAAATATAAAAGGTTAGTAGAAGTTGTGACTACCAAGACTAAAAGAGTCAAGAAATAGGCTACTGGACTAGGAAAAAGAAAGAAGTCATTGTTGACAATTGTGGAATCCAACAAAGAAGAAGAAGAAGAAGAATAGGAAGTAAAACAAGTAGAAAAATGTTACTATTTCTAAATAGAGGGCAAGAAAACCAAGACAACCTTGGAAGTCAAAGATTGAAAAGATCAACTCAACCATTACAAATGAAGGGAAATTTGTTCAGATGAACAAATTTTATGATTTATATAATGATATTGAGGAAGATCAGATTGATATCTCTATTGTGAGATATATTCCTAATAATCTAAAATGTAAGGATATTGAAGGTATATTAAATTAGAAATTATATGATATAATGATAGAGAAGAAAGCACTAGCTCAAGAAGAGGATATGGAACTTTGGAAGTCTATGTTAAGGACTATATGCAAAATAGATGATAAGGAAGAAGTCAAGAAATTGTTGAACAAGTTGGCACCCTATTTGAGGAACAAGATGAGATCATTTCTATTTATGGTGAGTAAGAAGAATACAATAAGGAATGAAATAGCTACAACTATTAGTCAAATGATGACAGATTCAAAGACAATACCTACTCTAGCACCTAAAATTTTGGAAGTGTTGATAAGTGGTGACTCTATGCAAATTGACCAGACCACTGTTACTATCAACATTGATGACACAAACCCTTTTGAAAGTTTCTATTGTCACTTAGGTTTGCACCCTTGTCCAAGGCCTATGTGTGAGGACAACCTAGTGAAACATGGAAACAACCTCCAAGCTGTGGGACTTGAACTGTGAGGTTGAGTCTCCGAAGAAGGTCGGCTTCCTCTTACTATCAGGGTGCACCTAACTACTCTCGAAAGGAAAAGGGGAAGAAGGAGATGCAGAAAACAACTCTACCCTACCTAAACTACGGAGGTGATGCACAAAAATAGAGTGTTCAGACCCATTTTTTCCCATATATGCACTATTGAACTAGAATGAAACTAAGGATATATACATACAGGCTTGTCTTGATCTAATAACCTCATGCAGATCAAGAAGCACAACTAAATAACACAAGGAAAGAGGAATCTCACTTATATATTATCCAGTACGCAAAAAATAGATACAGTATGCAGGCTACAAATCTCGACAATACACCAATGAGAGACAAAATGGGATGCACATACACATTGATGGCTAAAGGAAATAAAATAGAGAATCATTCAGTTCAAAGGCACATGGAATGTTACACTGAGAGTTTCAGAGCAATATCAGAGAAATCAGAAAGAGTCGACCCTTGGAAAAGATTACAAAATTGCCTTTATAGTTCAGGCATAACTAAGGGAAATGATTCTGCATTAACTGCTCAACTACTTCCATTGAACCCAAAAATATCTAATCAAAGATCACACTCAAGCATGGTTCTCAAGTACAAAATCATATTTTTGACTGAAGGAACCCCTCGAGTAGACAGAAGTGGCACCAATGAATGATCCTGACATAGTAGATGGATCAACTGAGACGGTGGAGTGTTTCCCTATGCCTTGCATTCATTTCAAGTAGGTCAAAATTGATCGCAAAGATTAGATCGCAAGATAACCTTGATCACCTTTACTTCCTAGTTCATGAATCAACAGGGTTGAAGCAAGTCAAATAGGCTATACGAGCTAGCTGGGTCATGCGAGCCAATAACCTTTCTTTGTTCTACCACCTGTGAAAGTCTTCGTGGTTGACCTTCTATCATCAGACTAACCGTGCCACCCTTGCAGATATTCATATTCACTATGATGATTACATTAACTGCCAGTCACCGACCGTCCTTTCTGACCAGGCCAGCGAGACATGCGTCAACAAGGCACTGTGTCGCCAACATAAACCTCAAGCAACTTACCCTTAGCAAGGTGGTGATGACCATCAATTGGCCTAGATTCGATGATCATGAAGACTCATCATACTCCATACTGTCCTTACCCTAGGCCCATCATATTTGGTGCCACCTCTGCAACCTTGTCTTATCCAACCAACACCTGGCAATACTTCAGTGACTGCACCTTGGTGAGACTTGGCCCCACTGACACGTGGCGACCTGTCGCTATGTCGCTATGGTAAAGATCGCACATCTTCACCATGGCGATATGGTGACAGTTGTTGATCTTCTCTAATCTAATGGCCACAAAGACCCACCTTCTTGCGACCTTCCCTCCCCGTAATTCATTGGGCCCTTGGTACATGTGGCACTTCCCTGTTGGTCTGTCAGTTATTTGATCCCTATTGCATTGGAGGGATGAAATACGATCCCACCAAGATACGTGGTGCCCTATCGCTACGTCGTCGATGTTATCTCTCAAGCAGTTTCTAATGGCGAGATAGTGCCACCCATAGATCTCTGCAGATCTGACGATCGTAAAGACTCGCCTCTTGACTGTACTGGCTGAACTGAAGATTTGGTGCATGTGGCTCCCTCTGATTTGCTGTTGTGCCATCAGACTCTGCCAACTAGGCAGATGAAGTACCTGACGTAACCCAACCACTTGCCTGAAACCTTGCCGCTATCTTCTTTGACCCACCAAACCTTGCCACCGAACATGCTGACTCACCATCTTCGACACACCTTTTTTGACAGGCGCTATGTCGCCGCAGAACATTTTTGACCTGTGCCATCCTCTGCCTTGCAAGCTGGACCCACCAGAGATATGGTTCCCTATCGCTACATCGCTATAGTAAAGGTCGCACATTTTCACCATGGCGATATGGCGACGACCATTGATCGACCCTGATCTGATGGCGGAGAACTTGTGAGGCGTAAAAATATCATAAGGTTCAAAACTTAGGTAATTTTGATATCTTCGTGGGTATTAAAATATTAGTAATTGGGGAGGTGACCATTGGGCGAGGTAACATTCAAATTTTGAAACTTGGCGGGGCAAACAAAATGTGGTAACATTCTGGCAACTCACAAGGGGCATGAGCCTGCTCAATGCATAAGACTAGTGCCTGTAAACAATCCATTGGGCTATGGAGTCAAAAAAGGGTCCGAAAGGTACAAATCTAAGAACTGCAAAACCCTAACCCTTTTTTGCAAGGAAATCAAAACATTAAAAAACCCTAGATCTGCCCTTGTAACTGAAGCAAAACAAAACTTTCTCTGCAACCTGAGACTGTCAAAACTTCAAAAGCTGGCAACTCAAAAGGAGATCCCTATGCACGTGCACTTCTTGAAAGGCAGGAAATAACAAAAAAGGAACTAGACTAGCTATGTACATGGATTCACAATCTTCATCAGAAGAAAGCTTTAAGATAAATCCCATTGACTGGGATGGGCAAAACTTCACCATTGGGTCTGCTCAGTTGGAATGCATTAGCCTGTTTGCAACTGGCAATTAGGTAAGGGCCACTCCACAATTCATCAAACTTAGAATGTCTTCCTAGTTTTTCCCTATCAGCATCCCATTTCATAACTAGATCCCCCTCTTTGAAAGTCCTGTCCCTGGCCCTCCTGTCGAAATTCCTTTTCACTTGTTGCTGATGCAACTCCAGGGTCTTCATAGCTTTATCCCTTTTTTCTTCTAGCTCCATCAGCTCTGCCATTCTTACTGACATGGCACTATCTTCAATCAATTCCAGCTGATGAGCCAACTCCAAGGAAGGGAATTCCAGTGAAATTGGGAGTCTAGCCTCCCTACCATATACCAGCACAAAAGGTGAATTCCCAATAGATCTTTTGGGTGTTATTCTATCAGCCCACAGAGTAGTCTTTAATTTTTTTATGCCAGACCCTCTGATTGTCTTCTATTGTCCTCTTCATGATTCTGATCAGATTCTTATTGGAAGACTCAGCCAAACCATTTCCCTAGGGATAATAATTTGACGATGTGCTCAGGTAGATATTGTGATTCATTTCCCATGCACAAATATGGGTTCCAACAAAAGATTTAGCATTATCTAAGATGAGAGTAGAAGGAGCACCAAACCTAGATACAATCCCATCGAGGAACTCAACCACTGATGGTTCTGTGGCATCCTTCAAGGCAACTACCTCTGTCCATCTAGTGAAATAATCAGTAGCAGCCAAAATCCATTTATGACCTACACTAGATGGAGGGTTAATAGGGCCTATAAAATCCAACCCCCACTGGGTAAAGGGTTGATCCACCTAAATAGGATGAAGGGAGAGAGCTACAAGCCTTTATTTGCCTAAAAATAAAGCACATTTCTCACATTTTCTCACATACCTATAACAATCATGGAACAGAGATGGCCAATCATAACCAGCCCTCATGATCTTCATAGTAGTTGTTCTCGTAGAGAAATGGCTGCCATCAAGGCCATCATGAAGTTCTTTAATCGTCCTTTCAGTCTAGTCCTCTTCAATGCATCTCAACGAGGTCCCATTAAAATCCCTCCTAAATAGGATACCATCAACTACAACATAGGGAATGGACTACAGTATATATTGTCTCCTTTTAGCTCTATCCAATCCCTAAGGGTATCCATCCCCTGATAAGAAGCTCTTCATATTATTTATCCAGCTCTTTGGGCCGTTAACATTTCCTTCCTCCTGCTGCTTTGTTAATACCATAGCAGCCTCTTCATCAGAATCCTGACCTGATAACATTTCTTTGCACAATCCTCTCCCTCTTACCAGCTTGGTAATCTGAATATCAACATCATATTCCATTACCCTAGTGATCCATCCAGCTCTCTTTTCACTGATATCCTTGCTTAACATAAAATCTTTTACACTGGCATGGGGAACCAACAAATGGATCCTATTGTGGGATAAGAGGTGCTTGAATTTCTTCAAGGCTCTGATGACTGCAAGGGCTTGCTTCTCAACAAAGCTATACTTATCTTCATATTCTTTGAGCCCTTCACTAAAGAAAGCTATGGGCTGCTCCTCATCCTTGCCATTTGTCTGAGTCAAGACAGTAGAGATACTTGACTCACCACCTAAAGTGTAGAGGATGAAATCTTTCTCAAAATTTGGGTTCATGAGAGTAGGGGCTGAGGCTATGGCTATCTTGATCTCTTCAAAACTCTCCTTCCCCTCCTTGGTCCATAAGAAAACCATGTCTTTCTTAAGCATTGATGTAAGAGGTTTCACCATGGTAGCGAGATTAGGGATAAACCTCCTCACAAAATTTATCCTACCAAGGAAACTTTGCAGCCCCTTCTTGTGTTTAGGAAGAGGAAGGGAAAGTATTGCCTTTGTTCTTTCTGGATCAATGGTCAGACCATCCTCAGATACAATGTGTCCCAATAATTTTCCTTGGCTTGTAGCAAAGACACACTTGGCTGGGTTGAGGGAAACCCCAAACTCTCTACATCTTAGAAATACCTACCTTAGATGATCAAAATGATCTTCTACATCTTTTGAATATACAGTTATATCATCAAGGTATACTAAGACAAACTTATCAATTAATTTTTTGAAGGCCATCTCCATTGCCTTCTAAAATGTGGCACTTGCATTTGTTAGTCCAAATGGCATCTTGTAGTAAGCATAGGTGCCCCATTTAGTAGTAAATGTTGTTTTATGTCTATCAGATTCTTTAACCAGCACTTAGTTGTAACCAGAGAATCCATCAAGAAAAGAGAATCTCCTTGACCCACTGACCTTGGATAGATTTTGCTCCATTGAAGGGAGAGGATGGTGATCTTTAAGAGAAGCCTTATGAAGATCCCTAAAGTCCACACACAATCTGATTTCCCCATTCTTCTTCCTTACAGGGACAAGGTTAGCTACCCATGATGAGAGTTTGACAAGAAATATTATATTGGCCTCTATCAACTTTGATAATTATTTTCTCATTAGGGGCTCAATCTTAGGATTCACTGGTCTCTATTTTTGCCTTACTGGTTTGGCCTTATCAACTAGATCTATAGTATGATGAAACAAACTAGGGTCAAACCCTTTTAAGTCATCATATGTCCAAGAAAATACATCATTCAATTCTTGACATAAATGAATGAAGTTTTCTTGCTCAGTTTCAAAACATACCTTCCCCATATTTAGAGATTTTCCATCAGCAATTGTAACTGGGGCATAATCATCCTTTTCTATAGCTAGATTTATTCCTTTGCCTTTTGTTTGATCATCAGGATTAAAAACACTCTCCAAAGTAATGAGACCCTTAGGCAACTTGTTAGAACTAAGGTGAATGATCTGATCACCATACTAATCTTGTAGCCTTGATTGGTTTCTATCTGAGAATTCTGCTTCATTCTACAAGAAACTCACAATTTTCTCATCAGAGTCAAACACTTGCCAATGAGTGTTGTTGTTAGGGATGGCAGGCCTCACTACCATCCTAATTTGTTGCTTCTTCTCCTCCTCAAGATTCCCTGGTACATCATAAGCTACACCCACCACTGCAAGTCTATCAGCATGTTTATTTTCTTTCCTAGGAATGCTCTGAATATTAAATGCATTGAAACCCTCAAGAAAATCCCAGACTCTATGTTTGTAATACTTGAGCAGGCCATTTTTGGTGACATTCTAGCCTCTCACCTGATTGACTACCAACTCACTATCTCCATATACTTTCAAGGCTTGGATTCCCCTCTTTTGGGCAAGTAAGAGACCTTGAATCAAGGATTCATACTTGGCCACATTATTGGTGCAACTGAATTGGAGCCTGAAGGAGAAGTAGTATCTTATTTGTGTAGGAGAGACCAACATAACACCAGCCCCTGATCCATTTCTATTCCTTGAGCCGTCAAAGTACATACTCCATATTCCATTTATATTGTCATTAGTCCCAACAAGAGCAGGAGCTTGAGCCTCTTTCTCTATTATGAAATATGTACTAAGGTCTGTCTCAAGAATTTCTGACATAGGCTCAAACTAATATGCATTTGCCCACTCATCCAAGAAGAAATCAGGAATCTCTACTATGGAAGTGATAGGCTCATTTACTAAGTCATTTTCATCCATCTCTAGAATAGGGCAATTCATATTGATGAAATTGGGGGTGTAAGATTCAGTGTGATGAAGGGCTTGAGTTTCTACTCTAATTGAGGCATTGGCTCCATATCTGGTCTTAAATGACATATATGACCAATCAGCAAATATGAATCCACCAATCTGAGCAGTGAAGTCTCTTGAAAGATAGATGGCAAAATAGGGCTTGACTTCAACAAAAGATATATCTTGAATCACAGTGCAACTGGGGCATGCATGTAGGGCCATCTCTACATTCCTAAGGATACCTATGGTTTTGATAGTACTACCATCTAGTTGTAACACATCCCTAACAATGGGCTCATATTTCATCCCTAAAGCATCAGCAACACACCTAGGCATTACTGAGCTACTAGCCCCTGAATCTATCATGCAATTGTGGACTAATTTGCCTCCTATAATCAAGGAAACATAGAATGGGGGAGGTCTAGCCCTTTTATTTGTCTCCACATCCCCAACTAGTTGTACTAGACTTGTGGCATTCTCCATGATAGATGGCTAATCCTTGAGTTCAATCTTCTCTAATTCTTGTTGCAGCATCCTCTTCTGCATTGGTATGGTAGCAACAACATCCCACATAGAGATATTCACATTGGTTTTCTTCATTTTCTCTACCACACTGAAAGGTGCATTAGGAACTTTGGTAGAAACTTTGGGAGCTGCACTTATAAGAGGTTGAGGTGGGGCAACATAAGGGCCACCTGCATCTTTCTTTCTTGGATCTTGCTCTCGCTGCTGTGAAGTACTTGCTTGTTCATTTGCTACTTGTCTATGAGGTGTAGCACTCAAAGTTGAGGCTTGCTTAGGAGAAAGAGGGGTAGCATGTTCCATAGCTCTCTTCCTGATCCTTGTGTTATGAGCAACAGAATCTTGGTTTATATTACAATGCTCCCCATCTTGATGATTCATGAAAGAGAAATCATCATGTCCTTGAATATATGATGCCTCCTTGGGATGATCCTCCTCGTATGATTGCTTTGCTGCAGGTTCTTGGATAGTTAGGGCCATATAAGATTCTGCCTTCTGGCACATGCAATAGGTATAAGAATAGTTGCAAGAAGGGCAGAAATCTTGATCTTGGGCTAAGTTATTTTGAGGGACTATGGCTCTGTTCTAATTTGGGCTTGAAGCAGAAGCATGACTATTTTGCCTACCCTAATCAAAGGATCTATTCCACTAATTAGGAAGCCTACCACCACTTGGAGCTTGATATTGTAGTTGGGGAGGCTTGCCACTTTGAGCTTGCTACCTTTCTAAGGCCACCACCTTGTTACTCATCTTTTGTATCATAGAGAGACTATCCTCTAATCTCTTCCCCTGGTCCTTCAACTCCCTCCCCTGCTCTTGCAATTTTTTATCTAGGGTCTTCTCTCTTTTATCTGTATTCAGCACTAGACCTTGGAGCATTTCTTTGAGCTCATCTATCCCATTTGAGGATGTAGAAGCTCGAGGGACTGGAGTAAGGGTTTGTGATGTAGAAGTTGTAGGAAGAGGGGCCATTGCTGGTTGGTGATTAGGAAAATCAGGAAAGAAAGGCATAGGGGGCCTTGGAGCCAATTTTCCTCCTTGTATTAGGATGTTCTCAGCTTTTATGGCTATCTCATAAGCATTAGGCAAGGTATCCCCTCCCATAGTTTGGATTGTAGTGGCAATATCACTATCAAAAGCTCTAAGGTAATGCAAGAAGGCATTACCAAGGGTAAGTTTCACTGCAGTAGGTATTCTATCCCATGTCTTTTGGAATCTATAATTAAAATCAATCATACACTCATGGGGGGCTCTTTTTATTGTAGTCAGCTACTCTAATAGTGACAAATGGTCACTCTTATTCTCAAAATGTTTGCATAATCCTACTCCTAGTTCATCCCAATTAGTTATAGAACCATGAGCTAAGCCTCTATACCACTGTAATGCCTTTTCTTTTAAAGATGAGGCTAGAAGTCTGACAGCAACATCATCCTCTATAATACCATGAATATTATAGACATTTGCTACTTCTTGGATATGCTCTAAAGGGGAGATAGAAGTCTCACCAGTAAAATTAGGTATGATTTTTAGTGCAGATACTAGTATATTATGTCTTTGGGCTAACAACAGAGGACTTCCGCCATTAAAGGTGGCAAAAGCATGAACTCTTGGCTATGCCATATAAACAAGTATTCTATTAATGAGTGTTGATGGAAATCTAGGCTGAGTTCGAGTAGTAGGAGGAGTAGAGGTAGACCTTACAGGTATATTAACTATTTCTTCACCCCTAACTAGTGATAATGAAATTCTAGTCCTCCTTCTTCTAGGATTTGAAAGGGAAAGCTCTTGATATTGAAATTTACCTCTAGAAGATGCCCTTGTTTCAGCTCTGGGCATGAATCACTGCAACTTTGTCTTGGAACCAAGTTTGTTGATGTTCAGAGTTGCCAAGTACTTTGAAGGACCAACCTCTCGAAGGCTTGAATACTGAAGCCAACACTACCTCTTTAGTATTAATCTCTGAAATTCTTCCTTCTTTGACACCAGTAGACTTTAAATCTTCAATAGGATTGTCCCACCGGGCGTGCCAAAAATTGTTGTCACTTAGGTTTGCACCCTTGTCCAAGGCCTATGCGCGAGGACAACCTAGTGAAACATGGAAACAACCTCCAAGCTGTGGGACTTGAACTGCAAGGTTGAGTCTCCGGAGAAGGCTGGCTTCCTCTTACTATCAGGGCACACCTAACTACTCTCGAAAGGAAAAGGGGAAGAAGGAGATGCAAAAAACAACTCTACCCTACCTAAACTACAAAGGTGATGCACCAAAATAGAGTGTTCAGACCCATTTCTGCCAATATATGCACTATTGAACCAGAATGAAACTAAGGATATATACATACAGGCTTTTTTTGATCTAATAACCTCATGCAGATCAAGAAGCACAACTGAATAACACAAGGAAAGAGGAATCTCACTTATATATTAGCCAGTAGGCAAGAAATAGATACAATATGCAGGCTACAAATCTCGACAATACACCAATAAGAGGAAAAATGGGATGCACATACACATTGATGGCTGAAGGAGATAAAATAGAGAATCATTCATTTCAAAGGCATAGGGAATGTTACACTGAGAGTTGCAGAGCAATATCAGAGAAATCAAAAAGAGTCAACCCTTGGAAAAGATTACAAAATTGCCTTTATAGTTCAGGCATAACTGAGGGAAATGATTCTGCATTAACTGCTCAACTACTGCCATTGAACCCCAAAATATCCGATCAAAGATCACACTCGAGCATGGTTCTCAAGTACAAAATTAGATTTTCAACTGAAGGAATGCCTTGAGTAGACAGAAGCAGCACCAATGAATGATCCTGACACAGTAGATGGATCGATTGAGATGGTGGAGTGTTTCCCTATGCCTTGCATTCATTTTAGGTAGGTTAGAATTGATCGCAAAGATCAGATCGCAAGATAACCTTGATGACCTTTGCTTCCTAGTTCATGAATCAATAGCATTGATGCAAGTCAAACAGGCTATATGAGCCAGCTGGGTCATGCGAGCCAATTACCTTTCTTTGTTCTGCCACCTGGGGAAGTCTTCATGGTTGACCTTCCATCATCGGACTAACCGTGCCACCCTTGCAGATATTCATATTAACTGTGACGATTACATTAACCGCCAAGCACCGACCATCCTTTCTGATCGAGCCAGCGAGACACGTGTCAACAAGGTGTTGTGTCACCAACATAAACCTCGAGCTACTTACCCTTAGTGAGGTGGCGATGACCATTGATTGGCCTAGATCTGACGATCATGAAGACTCATCATACTC
Source organism: Cupressus sempervirens (assembly GCA_028749045.1). Taxonomy (NCBI): domain Eukaryota; kingdom Viridiplantae; phylum Streptophyta; class Pinopsida; order Cupressales; family Cupressaceae; genus Cupressus; species Cupressus sempervirens. Next base: position 470,984,362 of record CM053788.1, read on the forward strand.
CATACTATCCTTACCCCGGGCCCATCATATTTGGCGCCACCTCTGCAACCTTGTCGTATCTAACCGACACCTAGAAATACTTCAGTGACTGCACCCTGGCAAGACCTGGCCCCACTGACACATGGTGACCTGTCACTACGTCACTATGGTAAAGATCTCACATCTTTGCCATGGTGATATGGTGACAGTCATTGATCTTCTCTAATCTAACGGCCATGAAGACCCACCTTCCTGCGACCTTCCCTCCTCGTAATTCGCTGGGCCCGTGGTACATGTGGCACTTCCCTATTGGTATGTTAGTCATTTGATCCCTACTACCCTAGCAGGATGAAATACGGTCCCACCAAGACACGTGGCACCCTGTCACTACGTCACCGATGTTATCTCTCGAGCGGTTTCTAATGGCGAGATAGCGTCAACCATAGATCTCTGCAGATCTGATGATTGTAAAGACTTGCCTCTTAACTGTGCTGGCTGAACTGAAGATCTAGCGCACGTGGCTCCCTCTGATTTTCCACTGTGACACCAGACTCTACCAACTAGGTAGATGAAGTACTTGACGTAACCCAACCGCTTGCCTGAAACCTCACCGCTATCTTCTCCGGCCTGCCAAACCTTGCCGCTAAACGTGCTGACTCACCATCATCGACACAACTTTTTCGATGGGCGCTATGTCACCACATAACATTTCTGACCCACACCATCCTCTTCCCTGCAAGCTGGACCCACCAGACATGTGGCACCCTGTCGCTATGTCGCTATAGTAAAGGTTGCACATTTTCACCATGGCGATATGGCGACGACCATTGATCGGCCCTGATCTGATGACAAAGAACTTGTGAGGCGTCAAAATATCATAAGGTTCAGAACTTAGGTAATTTTGATATCTTCATGGGTATTAAAATATTAGTAATTGGGGAGGTGACCGTTGGGCAGGGTAACATTCAAATTTTAAAACTTGGCGGAGCAAACAAAATGTGGTAACAGTTTCAATTAGCCTAAAACTTAGGCTAAGGTTATTCAAGATCAATTAAAACAAATTGAAGAAGTAAAGGGGCAATTAGAGGCAAAAAAGAGAAATATTAAAGAAGCCAAGAAGAAATTTCTTGAAGAAATGAAAAGGAGAGTAGAGGAAGAAATGAAGAAAAGAGTAGAGGAGGAAGAAAAGAAAGAGAAGGAAAGAAAACAAAAGGAGGAGAAAGAGAAATAAGAGAGAAGAGCTAAGGAGGTAGCAGAGAAAAAGTAAATGAAGATGAAACTAAACCATGTAGTTCATCTACTCCACTTTCACTTCTTAGCCTAACAAGTGATGATGATGATCAAACTGACCTAATCTTATCTCTAACAAAATTGATTGAGAAGAACAAAATAGTAAAGAGCTTACAAAGAACCTTAATGGAGGTAACTAACAGATTACATAGTACTCTAGTCATCACACATACAGAGACAGATCCCAAATAGAGGGTATAAGAAATGTTAAAGTATTTTGATGAGGAATTTACAAATTTATTGAATGTTATAGAGTCAAAGGCCCAGATTTCTCATGATGATAATCTATTTAGCACCATTTGTTAGAATATCAAGAATGATTTGCTAAGTCTTGATACTTTTATCAAAGAACTTTGGAGATGTCAACAAGATGGAAAGGTACTATACATTAAGTATACTTTATCTCATAAGTTGACCAAGGATTATGACAACAAGATTGAAGGAAAGATGAGTGAGCTAGAAGCTCTAACAAGATAGAATCAACAACCTTCCAACAAAGTTGATGGCTTCAAAGGACAAGTGGTTGGTGTTCACAGTGATATCAAGAAATTGGAACTTGAGAAAGAATATATTTTGAAGAGATTATCAGAATTTAGAGAATCTATTTCTCTGAAGACATCAACTATTGAGAGATAGTTGGAAGAATGTGTTAAAGCCAAGGACACCTATTCAAATTTCTTATACTTTGATCTCAATGAAGTTGATATTGCATCATATGCCCTATGTGCAATTCTCATTTTTACTAAAATAGCCAAGTACACATGGGTAAAAGGTTTGAATAGTCTCAAGGAAAGTTTTAATGATTACATGAAGATGTTATTAGCTTAAGGTAGATGAATAAAGCTTCTAACAACAGATGAATAGTTTTGATAGTTTTTGACATTCTAACCTTTTTCATTGATGTCAAAGGGGGAGAAGATGCATAAGAAAATTGTAAGGTAAGGTATGAAATCATATCAAAAGGGGGAGCATGTGTAAGATGGATTAGTTGTAAAAGATGATTAATATATTGATACTGTAATGTTTTGGACAAGTTTTTTATACTTAGCCAATGTTCCCTATTTTATTGCCATCAATGCCAAAAGGGGAGATTGTTGACAATTGGCTAACAAATATATGTAATTATTTTCATTTATGGAAACACATGATGTACATGTATGTAGAAAACCTTGAAAATAAAGATACTTAGCTTTTGGTACCTTGAAAATTGTCTAAGTATGAAATTAGTTTACAGTAGTGTATTATTTTATATGTAAAATGTTTTTGACATCATATTATGATTACCAAAGTTAGATGTAGAAAGTATAAATGTTGATGATGATGTGTACAACTTACAACATTAGTACATACTATACAAAAAATACATATTCACATTTTACTAGTGAAACATAATAGCCAAATTAAAGGTAAAGAAATTATTTTGTTTACAAAATAATTACTTGACCAATTAGGGTCAATGTCCTAGATGTTTACTCTAAGTTGGAAAAGTATATTATGGTCTCAACCAACCTAGTAGAAATTTTTGAAAAGGCATAGTATTTATGCAAAGGAAAACTTGCAAATTTATTTGTGTAGTAGTGTGTAATTGTATTGTGAAAAATGATATGTGAACTTATCGTGAAGCGATATATGTGAATTTTTTGAGAACCTAATATTGTGATATGAGATCAAGCTAAGGTCAAAGATTAGTCAAGAAATAAGTTACAAAACCTATATACCTAAGGACTAATTACTTTTTCGGGTAGTGAGCTCTTCTTGTAATTGGAAGTGCATGTTTGGGTAGTGAGCTCTCCTTGCATCTATTGTAATACAACTCTTAACAGGGTTAGAATCTATTAATGTGATCAAATGTCCACAATCCATCATAGTTATGTAAATCAGTTTATGGATGAGATTGTGTGGAGATGTAAATCAGGGTTGGAATCTCCTAACAAGGATTCAAACTCTCTTAACATGGACTATACTGAATTTTCTCATTGACTCCTAATAGGGTCCATCCTCTAACAAGTAACATATATATATATATATATATATATATATATATATTCAGTATATTATCTAGTGGGTATCATCTCCATTGGGGTTTTCCCTTGGCCAAGGTTTTCCTAGTTAATGAAATATGGTGTTATGAGTTATCTTTGTGCATTGTTATTGTTACTGTTGAGCATTACTTGTTTACCCACACACCTCCCCCCCCCCAAGTAATTCCTATTTATAACAAGATCAATCCTTACTATTACTTTCTAATCATTATATCAATCTAGGGTAAATCCTTTGGATTAAGGTTGATCTAATAGTTATTTTTAAATCCTTTAACTAGGTGACACTCTAATGGAATGGTCTAAAGTCCTCTAATAAGGCTCACTCCTAATAGAGTGATTGAAATCCTTAAACCAGATGACATTTAATAGTGTGTATTATAACCTTTAATAGGGTTGACCTTTCACAAGGCATCACTTTAGAAGAGTGAGAATTAATAGCATGTTATTGGTAGTTTTTCCCAATTTAGGTTTCCATGTAAAATCCTTGCATCAAATATGTTATTGAATCTATTATGTTTCATGTTTATAATTCTACAAAGTTATTTTGACCTAGGAAAATAACCTAAAATGATTAAGTATTGTATGATTTAATGTATGCATGCATAATATGTTTTTATGGATATGAATCTACTAAGAATTGAAAAGTTTTATTTTTACATCCAAACCTTGGATAACTAATTCACACTTGGTTAGTTATCTTAAAGAATTCCAATAGATATTTACTATAACTCAATTAACAAAACAATCTTGAGATATTAATGTATATTAACCTTTAGTAACTTAGTTGTAAAACGATAAGTAGTAAGCACATAACATGAATACAATAAATGCCAATATTTAACATGGAAACCCAATTTGGGAAAACCACCAATGCAACTAATTACAACCTTTCACTCTTCTAAAGCTTGTTAGGTTCCAACCCTGTTAAAGATTACAAAACACATTGCTAGGTGTGACCCTATTAGGAGTGGCCTTATTAGAGGAATTAAGACACTTCAATCTAGAAATTTCATCTTGTTAGAGGATTTAAAATAAATTATTGTTAAGTCAACTTTGCTAAGATGTTTCTTCACTATTACAATTGTTAGAGAGTAACAATGATTGACCTGATTAATGAAGCAACTATCTTGCAGATTGAAATCATTGTTATGGTTTATCCTTTGGACCCTTCCTAATTAGAATATTCTTTGTAGCTCCTTGGATGTTCATCCCTTTATCATATATCCTTCTTTATTTGTATCTTATCTTCTTCCACAATTTCCATATTACAATCCACAACTTGACCTCTCATATATATGAAACCCAAGTCAATTTGGCTTGAATACCCTTACAAATAAATAATTAATCATCCATTAAGTTGGCTTGAAAAAACAAAATAATAAACAAAATTATTTTATTGTAGGTTGAATGATACTAAAATTGGGTCACTCGGTTACCACTGAGTTCCTTAATAACTGACCTGACTTGATTTACTCAAGAATCCTTCAATGACTGGCCTAGATTGATTAACATTTGATCACTGAACTTGGATTCTTCTAAACTTTTTCTCGGTTGATACTAGAGTCTAATCTTGGTTACTACTAGTAGTGCTTGGTAAGAATGTAACATTTTTGCAACATCAATGTCAATATACAATTGAATAATTATTTTCAACACTAACATGGTTGAGGCTTCTAAAAAGGACTAAAACACTATACAAATTTAATAGACTCCTAATAGGATCAATATATTTCACAATATATGTTTGATTAGTGGTTCATTTTTTGGCTACCATGCCCACTGGGGTTTTCCCTTGGCCAGGGTTTTCCTAGTTAACCAAATATGGTATTATGAGTTTCATTATTTTATGGTCGTGTTTACTATACAACATAATTAGTTTACTTTCATATGGAAGTTATAAGTTAATTAAAGATATCCAATTTTGGGCAAAATTTTGTGAAATACTAATTCACCACCCTCCCCATTGATATTTTCTATTTCTAACAAAAGAAAACTCAAAAAGGGTGGTCTACTCAAGGACAAAAAGGTAAAGGAAGTGAATATCCTAAAGGATGTAACTAATTGAATGGAGGACCTTAAGTTCCTATTGGAAAACTAGGAAAATGTTAAGAAGGATTAGTTCATTTCTATGCTTTAGTTTTTTGTTCTTATTTTAGCTAAGTACTTATTTCGCTCTTGTCATTTTGAGACATAATTTTAAAACTTATATGTTTTTGGTCAATTCCCACTATTTTTGGGGTAGGAAAACATTTTTTATACTTAATGGATGCTATATTTTAAGAAATGGTGTTAGTATAATAATACTAGATACTTATATACTCTGCATTCTAGATGGTATTTTATTAAATCTTGATTTCATAGGTCTCAATTTATTTGAGCTCTAAGTGTCCCTATCTATTGATTTTATTTAATGACATAGAAGAGTTAAGGGTGTATGGTAATGTTGTTTCCTAGGTTTAGGACCCTTATCCTAGCTTTTTTAATAAAAAAACATAAGATCTTGTATAGATAATACACACAAAGTTGATGATGAAAATAAATCTCTTAAATTAAATATCAATAAAAGAAATTACATCCACCCATCAGAGGAATCCTATAAACCAAAACCAAGGTCCATCATTCTCATCATTTCTTGACTCTCTTTCCCTTTAATTGACAAAAGTCAAACTCCATCCCTTTTCTACTTCTCACTCTTCACCCATCATAAGGTTATTTTAAGGTTGAGATACTATTTTTTCTGACAATTTATTGTGGAGGAAATTTTCTCTCATATATAGTAAGTTTATGGATAAAAAGTTGATGTGGTAACTAGGTTGGGCATCTACAACCTAAGAGATATTATATTATGTTTTATTATAACATGTTTTATATGGATGTCCTACTAATAAATAAACAAAACTATCATGGAATTGGTGAAAAATAGATAAATAATTTTTTATTATTGTCATCATAAACTATACAAACACAAGTAGGACCTTTAGTATATGAAAAGAAACCAAAGAGCTAGAAAGACTAGATTGATAATATATTGACAAGTATAAAAAAATTGAACAAATTTAAGTATGTTAAATTATGTCATGGTCCAATGATTTATTACAAGTGAAATAACATGGGCAAACTAAGATTTAGAGATCCAATGTAAGCTCTAAGTTCCTTTTATCCATGTGATGACACATATATCATTTAAATGAACAATAATAGATGAATGTCCCAATAGTGATAATACTTTATTTTTACTTGTTCATAGGCTCTTTACACTTCTCTACCTATCTCAAATGATACTAACTTGTCTAAAGAGTACCTAGGGAGCTTCTTTAGGTACATGGTAGCACTTGAGGCTCTAATATAAGTGATAGTTTAGAATTAGATGTAGTATGCTTCAAATTTACTTACTCTAGAAAAAACCTCTATAGGGAGCATTTTTCTGTAATCACCCTAAATGTTATTAATGTCTGAAAACTAAATGCATAATTAAATATCCTAAATTATACACTCTAATCATTTACCTTCTTCCTAAACAATTGAGGGAAGACCATGTATGTCCATACTATATCATCCTTTCTAAAATCATTCTTGGTGAGCCATGGGTAATCTTCCCATGTGACCAATAGGTGCATGATATAGAATTTCATTTGAAACTTAGGCTCATCCTTAACTACCTATAATTATTCATAAATGGATACATTGATAATAGTTTCCCAATTGATTTGGTTCCTCATGCTTATGAACTTTTAAATAAAGTAAACCATCCATGGCTTGAGTGCCTTGTTGACAATAAGCCATCCAATATTCTCAAAAGGACTATTACATACAAAATATAATCCACCATGTACCCTCTTTTCAAGTTTACCTTATCCATTATTTCTTTGGGAGTAGGTGAGTTCAAGTACTTCTAAATCAACCCATTGTATTTTTCTACATTCTCCTTGTGAAATCTATTGACACTCTCAAAATAAATATTGTAGAACATGTCATATTTGGGGGTGTAGAACACCTATTCAATAACATCTTGCCACATATTCATAACAACTCTTCAACCTATGTTATTTACAACCTATCATCAAGCACATAGTAATATATCGATGACATGATTACATTTGATGATTATGATATTTTGCATTTACCAATCCAATGAGTAGTATAAAAATTCACATTTTTTACCCTCCCCAAGGCTTATTATACTATTCCAAGAAATAATTCCAGTCAAGGTAGACCAACTCTATGTCTTTGATCGTAGAATGGAAATCAGTCAATTTGGATTACAATGAGTTTCCATATTATTTATTATTTTATTATTTTAGGGAGGTCATCTTAGCTTCAAAAATGAAGCCATGTAGGATCTACAAAAAGGACACTTGTCATAAATTTTATTGAAAATATTTAATTAAATGAAGAAATTCTAAAATCCTAGCTACAAATGAATAATGATCCTAAAACACAAATAAAAAACTCACAAATTTTATGACAATACTCAAAAATACTAACTAGAAGAACTTTATATTTTGGGAGGAGTTTGACATGTCTAAGTGTGAAAGTACAAAAAATAGAAACCAATAATTTTCCTCTAAAGGTTAACTTTTGGACATTTCAACTTGTCAGAGTGTGACAAGTCCATGTCTCCAACATTTACACATGGCTTAATTCACTATGAAGAATTTTTTTTTGGAGAGTATTGGAGGAGTAGAGTTGTTGGAGATGCCAAAGCTACAAAAGTTTGACAACTCTAAAGGAAAGTTATAGATTAAGAATTTGGAGGATAGAAGCATATAAGAGAGGCAAAGGTTTTAGGGATTTATGAGATGTTAGAGCATGAAAACTATAAAATTCTAAGGTGATTTTTCCTTAGAGATTACTTTAAGCAAACTTGGACACTCATGAACTCAATGATATTAGAGTCTAAAAACTCTAAATTACCCACATCCTAGTGCACATAGACAATAATAACTTTGATGGACCATTATGAGAAAATGAATAAGAGATGACAAGCGGGAGTGGGAGCAGTGCAAGTGTGGTGGGCAGGAAGAATGGATTCAAAATTTTGGGGGAGAATGAGATAGAATCATCTGGATCAAGAGTGCAACCAAGGTCAACAAGGGACAATTCTAAAAATGGGAAGGATCTCGATGATGGAAAGATTATAAAGGATCTGGGGGGGTCCCAAGATTGTTGATATTCTACCAAAAAATGGGCTAGTCTATTTGACATCAAACTGGTAGGGAAGTCCTCCTTTCTACCAGTCAAGAATATTTCTTTGAATGATAAATGTATGTTTAAATTGGAAATCCTAAATGAAATCATTGACATAAATATTTCTAGGATGGAATTCACCTTGGTAGGAATTTTTTAGGTGATAGGCCCAACATTGAGGTTGTTAAGGCTTTTGTTTGAAGGAAATGGGCTTTAAAAGGCTAGGTGGACATCGTTATGATGGAAAAAGGTTGCCTTTCCTCTAGTTTTTCTTGTGAAGAAGATAAATGTGATATCCTTTGAAATAGTCCCTAGGTTGTGGGTAAACATACATTGATTCTATAGAAATGGGCTCCAAACTTATATTCTCTAGATGAATCTAGGATTCAAGCTCCAGTTTAGATTAGATTGGCAAGATTACCGGTAGAGTTTTGGGTGGAGGATGTGTTTCAAGGTATTGCTAGTACCTTTTGTGAGCTCCTCTCTATGGATCTAGTCACAATTTTGAGGAGAAGAATGACCTATGCTAGAATCTATGTGGGTGTTCTTCAAGGTAATGATATGCTAGAATTTATTTCACTCAAATCTAAACTTAGTATATGGAAACAAAATATTGAGTGTAAGACTATTCCCTTTGCTTGTTTCCACTGCAAAAAATCTAGGCATTGGGTTTAAATTTGTCCATCTTTGAATGGAGCACCCAAAAAGGTTAAAAAAGATCTAGGTTCATAAAGGATTGAATGATCATATTAGAGCTAAGATAAGCAGTTGTAAGGAAAGGAACATCTAAGAGGTTAGTGGTTTGGTGAAGGGAACCTTGGTGGTTGATGAAGAAGCTTCTCAACCAAAGGTGAATGTTGAAGGGGATAATCAGGTAAGGATATCATGCCTAAAATTATAGGGCAAAAACTCGATCATGATATATATATATATATATATATAATTATTACTATTACTATTATTTGTCTTTTATTTGTATATTTAGAAGTGTTAAAACTAGAAAATCTCATGTTGACATATGCATGTTGCAATTGGGCTATCAAATGACTGGGGGTTCCAAATGCCTGAAAGTATGGTTTATAAGATTGCAACATACTAACCAAAGTGATCCCTAAATAGGTTGGTTGAATGTTCAATTTAGGTTGGCATAATGTGTTCGAAGAGGAACTCAATGATATAACTTCCATGAGTTAGAGGAAGAAAAACTAATTCTAATAGTCCTCAACACTAACATTCATTAGGGTATTTTCAGTTATGTCATATAGGTTAGGCATCGATCCATCCCATGTTGCATATAGAATAGTGTAACTATATGTGATATCCTTGTTATCAATGTATATGTTTATATTAACCATGTCAAGGTATAGACTATGGTACAAGGATGAAGGTCTCACAAATATTTTTGAACTTGAGCATATGTGTTATATTTAAATATAACAATTAGACAGATAAATATTGTTATACTCCCCCATGACTTGTGAATTAATAACTATCACCACAATAAATCCTTATCTTTAAATGCACCATTTAACTAACATACATCCATTAGTTTATCTATATTTCCTAATCTTATTAAATAGATTACTATTAATCAATGCAATTCTAAACAAATACTAACAATACTAACTATTTTATAATATAAACTTATCTATTAAATAGAATAGTATACTAATTAATCCTTACAAGCTAATACCACCTACCAATAAAATATTATAATAACTCTTTTATTTCCTAAGGTCATCGCTAACTGATTTAGCAAACTATAAAGTCACTAAATCCTAATTACATCTACCCCTAAACTATATTCAGCCATTAATGGGGTAACACTTGGCTAAACTACCCTTCACACTTACTAGCATACTCCAATCATAATTTATTATCAATCTTCTCACCCTTAGTCAACTTCCTCCTTAAACCTCATCTTGGCTTGCAGCTCAAATAACATTTTAAGCTCCTCCTCCTCCATGCTTTAGACACGTGGGTCTAGCATCTTCCCATCCTCCAAGAAGCCAAGTCTAGGGAGGCATACACCTAGGATGATGTCCTTGGGAGGTGGCATGTACCTAGTTTAAAAAGAAACCCATCTTATTCATAGCTTAGGGATGATGTGGAGTGATGTGTCAAGCATGTTTATTATTGGGGAGGTGATCTAATTTTATAGCATAGTGGATTGATTTTTGACTCTTCTTTTTTCCATTGGTAATATTAAATGGGAAGAAAGTTGTCTACAAAAAAGAAGGTTGACTTCTTGCATATTTATGAGTATGGATCCCATCAAAATTTAAGAAATGATAAACCCAACTATTAGTTGGAAGGCCTTCCTCTATGAAAATCCAACAAGTGATATATTCAAGCATAAGGTTTTCATGGATATTGTTGTTTATACCATATAATCATATGAGTCCCCAAACTTATTATATTGTTTATTGTCTATCCTATATCCACTAGTACAAAGGTCAATTTGAAATGGGATGGTAGACATAGAGGGTAGTATAATTTGCTTCCCTCTCTTTTTTATGATGTGACCAAGGCACCCGAATGAGATCATAGGATATTTCATGATTTATACCTCTTATTATTTTTGTAGGCTATTATTTTAGGTTATGACTATGCACCTCATTTATTTCTTTAACAAAAAAAAAAAATTTGACTAGGTACTAGTTTGGTGTCATTTTATCTATACTTTATATGAAATATTATAGGCATTTTCTCCTAGAATATTATATTGGTCTGTAATAAAGATCTAATGGATTATTTTTCTTCACTATGCTCATACAAATTCCAGAGGATAAAATGTGCATGTACAGCTCTAATTCTTTTGGGAGTTTATCTATTTCTCCAGCCTCTTAACCCAACTATACTTCTAAGTATAAGAGTTTTATGCATTCTTTCTCTCTCTTCAAATTGTAGGAGACCATAATTATGAGTTTGGTGATGGTCTAGTTATCTTTTATATTCCTTTTAAATGTGAGTTTGAGATTATCCCTTTGTATCCATCTAATCAATAGGCTCACTTAGATTTGAAAGCATCTAAAATTTTAGCACACAAGATGTCATTACACAAAGCCAAATATATGACTATTACAACACTAGGTATTTTATTACCATTGCATCACAAAGATATATATCATTTACCTTACCATGCAACTAGTTAAGTTTTGAAAGGAGTTAGGTATTACTATGAATCTCTCCCATACAAATATTCTATAAAAATGTATCTATGGTCTAATTTATAAACCTACATGAGAAGAATATCTCCTTTACATGAAACTATATATATATATATTCTCACAATGTGCATAAGATGGAGATTTTCCTTTTTACAACGCAACACCAACCAAAACAATGATGGGCATTTTTCTTTAAAATTATATTATATCAAAGATATGGAAGAAGATATCATTCTTCTCCAACACATTTCACAAGACATATCATTTTTTCTTCAGCAAGGCAAGGGGTTAACCCTAGATTCTTCTTGAATCCAAGTGCACAAAACTTGTAAAATGTTCAAACCAAGAACCATGGAGGCTCACCTCCCATCCTAGGCTTCTATAAAGCTACCCACTAAGTAGGGGAAACAAGATTCAAATAGGTTATACACATGCATATAATAATGCATACAACTTAACGTCACAATACATAAACAATCCCTCCAAGGTATAACACAATGATTCACTAATGGAATCATGAAATAATGGGTGAAATGGGCTCTCCAAAGAGGAGAATGCCATTTCTATATACCCATATACATCTACAATTTGCATAATGCCTCTTCAAGGCTATCAAATACATCCTCCTCATCACACCAATACACTTATACCTCCCATAATACAAATGCCCTTCAAGGCTATCAAAATACACTTATACTTCCCATAACAAACAAGGCATATGGCTTCAATGGTGCCCATACTCCATGAACAACAAAAGCAACCCTCTCCAAGAGGAGAATCTCTCGACTTCAATGTTGAGCCCAAATAACCCCTTCACCCAAGGCTTATCTTCCCTCCTAAGGTTGAGTAAAGCCTTCACACCCATGAACAAATTCAACATTCAAAATAAAGAAAGCAGGGAAGAAAACCAAGACAATGCTTGAAACTCATTACACAAACACAACACAACATAAAGAATCCATGATTCCATAGCAACAATTCATACTTGCATATTCATTATGCAATGCTGAAATAAAATGGTCATAATTTGAGCATCAACTTTGATCCAAGCTAATGGAAATGCTAGTTGATGAAGAGCTCCCTTAGCCTCCCTCCAAAACCCTAACTGTCTCTAAACATAGAGAGTGGGTGAACACTGTACTAGTTTTTCTAAGACTCCCTAAAAGGCTTTCCCACTAACTGTTTTTAGCAAAAACATCAAGCCACTCCCTTTTACAGACTTGTCTCCCTTAAGTTTTATATATTTGACTTAATGGGAACATAGAAAAGAACTCATGTGACAACTCCATTTTCGAATTGATGGAAGAATGCATGAGTAAAGGGGCCCCCTAGGCTACCTAGGCATAAATATGATCAAAATTAGGTCCCTAACATGTAATACTATCATATGGGTGACTTATTTTCACACCAAAGGCACTTTGGGACCACCTAAAGTCCCTTCAAAACCCTAGTCAAGTCTAATTTCGAATTTCCATTGATTGTGATCCATCATATCCCTTTTCAAGTGGGTTTACTTAGTCATTAACAAGTTAATTATTTTTAGGGTAAAATTCTATCATGACCAAAACCCTAGGTGACATGTCATTAGCATACAAAAATCCACAAGTGTCAAGTGACATATAAAAGCACATTCCACATCATCATGAGTTATCTGTAATGCATATTTGAGATTAAAAATTTTACATACAAGCAAGCTTACATTAATGAAATAAAATAAATCACAATGAGGCTTTTGAATCTTCTAAAGATTTTCCTTGGCTATACCATGTTCACATAAGTTTGGAACTTGTTTCCCCCAAAAATTTCCATGGTTCCACTTCCTGCACACTAAACTCAAGCAACAGTAGTCCAAGGAGGCCATATAAAATACACATATAAATGCATAAAAATTCAAATGTTACATAATCCATATTAACATAATTCAATTGAATTCATTTACTTAATCATTTCAAATAAGACATTCAAAATGCTAAAATATCAAAATCTTCACATCAATTTTAACATACTTCAATTGTCATAATCAACTTTTATTTCTCAATTGTTTTCATATAAAGTTTTTGAAATGTTAAAATGTCAGAATCTGTATATCAACATTAATTTTCTAATCAAATGATCCAACTAACATTCTGAACCACATCATAATCCATTTCCTATCAAAATGACGAAATGTTGGGTCTATATTACTTAATTAGCCAACATGAAAATTAGTTCTAACATTACATACCTTAGGTCAAGACCACCAAAATGTAATCATCACCACTAGTATACTTGATTCCATTAAATATAGTTTGATCACTAGCACTATCTTGTTATCATTATGAGATATTATATAATAAGGCTTATATCTCAAAAATCACTAATGTTAGTGAATCAGGATGTTTTCAAAATCATGTCTACATAGGTTCAAAATCATTCATTAGGTAGATCCATTATATCTATTAGTCAATATATTATATCTTCATCTTTATCATTATTCAATGTTGCCTATCCACTCAATCCTACTTGTATGACAAATTGACTTATTATATTTACATCATGTCAATCTATATTGAGTAGGCCTTATCTAAATGGATAATAATTTCTATCTCTAATTATTATTAGTATTCACAAGGGTAGTTATTAATTCCTCTTTTCACAAAGGCTACCTAAATAACTATCCTAATAGATCGTAACATACTATGAACCCATCAACATAGTTTCTAAGTTATAACATCTCAAGTCTTTATTCCATAGGGTCTTAGCTTACCAACTTGGTAAAATTTCAAATACAATACTTGTGACAATAATGACTACAATGTATCTCAGTCTTAATAAGATCTCAATCCAACATTAATAAAAAGGATACCAATCATGACATGCCTAAATCTCATTACCTACTTATCATAATTCTATCATAAGGTGTAAGGTAGTAGTCTATAATTCACACACCATGCATGAGAGACAAAGACATGACATCTCATCTTTTTATGCTTCCTAGTTCTGACTATATTCATGTTATTTAGGGTTTATAATATGGTATTGGAAAGGGGCCTTACAAAGGGTTCCACTAGATCACAATAGTGAGATTAAAGTTCTGGTTCATGAAGGAGGTGTCATTAGTCCCAATAAAGGGGATGAAGAAGATAGTGGGGAGACCTAGAATGATAACACTATTGAAGATGTTTTTGAATCATTTGATGAACTTGATTATATCATCATGAGTAAGGAAACTCAGTGTCTAATTGAACCTCATGCAGATCTTACTACCATAGAAAGTAGTCAAAAAAGGGGGAGGTTGAAGAAATATTTGAAGCTCTATAGGGGTAGAGGAGGACTCTAGTGTAGACTAGGCTCAAGTTGCAGGTAAAAGAATCACTAAATCTAAAAAGAAAAATGAGGTTGTATCTTCCAAAAAGAATAAAGAGAATACTTTGTTAAAAACTAGGAGTAATAAGAAAGAAGATATCCCTAGTACACCTTTGGGAAAAGGTAGTAAAAAAGGTGAATTTAAGAGTAGTATGGCTAGGGATTTTTGTCTACCTGCAACACCATAAGGTAAAGGTATTAAGGCTAGAGATATTGGTTTATCTCCTTCTTTAGTAGGTAGACCATATAATGTGCAGAGAAGAATTGTTGAGACTAATAGTAGTATAGCAGATGGTAATTAGAGGACTATCTTAGACTCGAAAAATTTCCATAAGAAATGAAGTTCATATCATGGAATATCAAAGGATAAAATAATCCTCACAAGAAAGATACTATGAAAAATATGATTAGGGATAAAAAATTAGATATTATACTAATTCAAGAAACAAAAATGTTGAAGGATAAAGTGGAAGGTCTCTTGGTCTTATGAGGAGGCAAGATAATTAGAAATGATTCTGATGGGGCATCAAATGGTATGGCAGTATACTAGAATGAAAAATGTATTAATGGGGAACTTATCTCTTAGAATAGAAATATGATGAACATTAGATTTACCAATTTGAAGGATGGCTCTATATGGGTGCTTACTAATGTTTATGCTCCCAATTCTAAATGGGGTAGAAAGGAAATTTGGGAAGATATCACCACTCAGAGAAAAAAATTTGTGGAGGAGAATTGGATCATTCTAGGGGATTTTAATACTCGTTTGAAAGAAATTGAAAAGATGGGAGGAAGTCAAACTAACTTGGATAATAGATTGGATTTAATGGATTTTATTGACAATCATATTCTACATGATATGGATTTGCATGGGATTGATTATACTTGGACCAATAGAAGAACTAGAAAGGATCTCATTTAGGTCAAGTTGGATAGAGCTCTTATTAGTAGTGATTGGTTCTAAAAATATAAATGCATTCTTTCTACTCAGGTTCGTATTGACTTAGATCACTACCCCTTTTTTCTTGTGGCTGATATGTTAACCTTTAAGAAGAATTATCCCTTTAGGTTTGAAAAAATATGGACTCTCCATCCAAGATTAGAAAATTTTATTAAGGAATGGTGGAGCATTCAAGTGGAGGGTACTACCATGTTCAAAATTGCAAGTAAGTTGAAAAATGTTTAAAAGAATATCAATAGAAGGAATAAGGATACTTTTGGCAACATTTTTGAGAATATAAAGAAGGTTCTAAAGGAGCTTAAAGAAATTCAAGGCAATATTTAGGTTGATGGATATGGGACTATTTCTAGGGAAGAAGAGAGTGTTAAATTGACTAAGATACATGATATTATTACTAAGGAGTAGATGTTCTGGAGGCAGTGATCTAGAAAAGTTTTTTTGAAGGAAGGGGATCAAAATACTAAGTACTTTCACATGACTACTTTTAAGCATAGGATGGCTAATAGAATTTGTAGACTCAATTCTAATGGGGATACCATTGAGGATGAGGAGAATATAAAGAGTGAAGCCATGGATTTTTTCAATAATTTATTGCAAGGTGACCCCAATTTGGACAAGGAGAAGTAGAATATGTTTTTGAATTGTATCACAAATTGTTTATCAAAGGATCAAAATAAATTTTTGACTTCTACTCCATCTAATGAAGAAATTTTCAAGCTTTTTTTCTCCTTCAATGGAGATAAGGCACTAGGTCTAAATGGGTTTCCTTTCCTATTTTTCCATAAGTACTAGTGTATCATTAGTGATGATGTTTGTAATGCGATTAAGGAGTTCTTTGGTTCTAGGAAAATACTCAAAGAATTAAATTACATTTCTTGATTACATTCTAAAAAAGTTGGGTGTTGATAGTATGGACTAGTTTCAACTAATCAGTCTTTGTAATTATTTTTATAAAATTATTTCTAAAGTGCTAGCTTTCAGAATTTTGTCTCTTCTCCCTAATTTGATTTCCACACATTAGAATGGTTTTGTTCCTAGTGGGAAGATCTTGGATTCAATTATCTCAATGCATGAAAATAAGAGGGGTTCCTCCTTAAACTTGATCTATCTAAAGCTTATCATAGAGTGGACAGGGCTTTTTTGCAAAGAGGGCTCAAAACTTTTGGTTTTAATAAGAGATTTAGAGAATTGGTCGTTATGTTGGTTTCTTCTACTACTTTCTCAGTGCTAGTGAATGCAAGGTATATTTTAGTGGCTAATATTCACAAATTGGCTAATTTTAGAATTTTTTGGCTAGTAATTTGGCTAATAATTTAAGATTTGATACAACCTAAATCACCATAGTTTTATAAAATTTAGTTCTAAAATATTTAAAATCACTCAATAATTTATTTTATTGAAAAATTTAAACTCAAATATTTGCCACAATATTCGTTACATGATTAGATTTGAGTCACCTAAATATAATATATTATTGGAGAAATTATATTTAACTGACCAATAATTATCATAATTATTAGTTACTTTAGGGATATATCACCAATATTTAGTTTTCACTGTTGATTTCAGGTATATGTAATGATCCTCATAATATTTCACAAGGTAAAAAAAGTTCAATTTTGATTTGTAATATTCTGTGGTGATTAATTAACTTCTTATTATTATTGAGATTCATCAATATTTTATACAAAACAATTATGATTCGAAAATAATCACCAATATTAATCATATTTAGAATAAAAATTTGGGAGATTCGCCAATAGAAATTATTCTATTTTTTTTTTTAAATAATGAAAGATTTGCCAATATTTTATATCTTTTTTTGGAGATGCCTTTCTTAAATTTTACCCTGAGTGAATGGTTCACCAAAACTCCTTTTTTCAGGGTTTCTCATGGTTTGAGGTGGGGGGATCCACTTTCGCCTATCCTCTTCATTCTAATGGGTAAATGTTTGGAAAGATTTGTGAAAACAATGGTGAATGTGGGGGATCTTTTTGGTCTAAAACCCTTGTCCAAAGAGCTGGTTTTTTTGCATCATCAATTTGTGGATGATTCTATAGTGATGGGAGAAGCTTCAGTTAGAAATGTTAGAAACATAAAGAAGGCTCTAGAGGATTGTGGGAAAGCTTCTAGTCAAATTATTAACTAGAACAAAAGTGTGATATATTTCATCAATGTTAATGATATTAGATAGAATAGAATTAAAAGAATTATTGGCTATGAGATTGGCACCTTACTTGGTTCTTATCTAGGATTACCCTTTGTATGGACCACCTAAAATCTTTTAGAGTTCACTGATTGATTAAATTTATTCAAAGTTAGCAGGGTGGAACGGTTCCCTTCTTAATTAGGCTGGTAAGATTTTTATCCTCAAATCCATTTTACAAAATGTCTTTTTGTATGCCTTGAATGTTTTTAATATCCCTAGAAAGTTTGTGCTAGCAATTGAAAAAATTCAGAAGCTTTTCTTATGTGGGGGTATGGAAGAAAAGAAAAGACTACCCCTGATTACTTGGGAGAAAGTTTTCATTCCTTTTAATAAAGGAGGCTTTGGCCTTAGAAGAGTTCCCACTATGAATGATTCTTTTCTTTTCAAGTTGTTATGGAGAAGGCATAAAGAGGAAGGTGAATGGTGTGACATTTGGAATGATAAATACAATAGGGAGAATCAAGATCTTAAACATTTTCTTAACAATGAGTCTTTGCAAGGGTGTTCAATGATTTGGAAACATGCTAAAAAAAATAGATTATTACAAAAGGGGGTCAGATGAAAGGTGGGAAATGGGAGGAATATTCTTTTTTGTGATGATATTTGGATTCTTGATCACCCATTTAGTGCTGATCAAAGGTGGAATGGTTTTATGGAGTAGTGTAAGAATCTCTTCAAGATTTTTGTAGAAGACTATTGGGAGGAGAATAAATGGTTGGACCTCAAGAGAGTAGATAGAAACCTAAATGATCTCAACAAGATTCTAAATGTTGTCTTTTAAGCCATGAGGAGGATGCTTTGATATGGAAATATAATTCTAGGGGATTTTTTTCTATGTCCTCAGTGTATGTTAATGCTTTTGAAGAGCATCATGAGCCTTGTTGGGCTAAAGCATGGTTTAAAATTATGACTGCCAAAGTTAACATTTTTTTTGGATTCTTTTATAGAAATTTTTTTTGACAATAGATAATTTATTTAAGAGAAGGTTCAACATAGTTAATAGATGTTATCTCTATAAGAATGATGCTAAATCACTTAACCATATGACTATGCACTATTCTTATACTAGAAGGTTATGGGAAAGGGTCTGTGGTTTGTTGAATATTACATGGGTTTTCTCTACTACGATTCAAGATTTTTTTAATGGTTCGAATTCACCATCTACTAACACCTTGGTTTTGAGATTGTGGGATTTTATTCTCCCATTCCTTTGCTGGGGTATTTGGAAGGAACATTATGGTAGGGTGTTTAGGGGTGTTGAATCTAATCCAAATCAAGTATTCTATAAGATTAAGAATATGGTGACTAAGAATATCAGATCTAGTGGAAAAGTCTAACAACCTTAGAATGATTGTGAAGAATCAATGCTTCAGACTTGGAATTTGAATGGTATCAGTTTGGTGCAAATTGGTCCTAACCTTAGGGATCTTTCTAGATGGGATTGCTCCTCAATGGACTGGTATAAGATAAATTTTAATGGGGCCTTGAAGGGAAACCCAAGAATTGTTGGTTGTGGTATCATCATTAGGAATTTGAATTGGGATAGAAGGGGTGGTATGGCCATTGCTATTGGAGTTCAAACTAACAATGTGGTAAAATCTAGTGCAGCCCTCTATGGTCTTAACTATGCAAAAAGTTTGAATTTGAATAAGATATGGCTTGAGGGGGACTCCCTTAATATAATTAATTTTCTTAATAAAGTTACCAATTCTTCTTGGACTATTAAAAATATTATAGGTAAGGCCATATATCTTATTGAATCCTTTAAAAAAAATTTTGTCACTCATAATTATAAAGAAATGAATCAAGTTACTGACTGGGAAACTAATGTGGCATGCAAGAGTGATGAAAATTTAATATGGAACCACAATGATATCATACCTATTAAGGGGTGCTTATTGATTGAACATGACAAAACTAGAAGTAAGAAAAAGTGCTTCATTAATGATGAATATGTCAGGAAGGAGTGATTATTATATAGGTAGAATTGGGAAGTGACGGGCTATTATGAGAAGGACAGTGTATTACTAATCAATACCACACAGATTGTGGGTCTTTTTCCCACAAATTTCCTTGACCACAACATCAACTATGGTTTTCAATTGTAGAGGTTTTTTTTGAGAAGAGAGAAAATTCATCTTGGAGACAAGAAGATGGAAGGAAAGTGAAAAATAATTGAATCAAAAAGTTGCAAAGAGTGGAGGAAGAAGAAGGAAATTTGGGAAATACTAGAGCAAGGAAACTTTATTGGTTTTATGGAAAATTGAAAGGAAGCAACCTTGCCATGACTCAACATTTCATAAAGACTTGGAAAGATGAGAGTGTTCTAGTGGGAAATCAAAGGATGGAGGTGTCTGAAGACATCATAGCTAAAGCTATGGGGCTGGATATGGAGGGCATTAATTTCTACCAGGACAGGAAGATCTCAAATAGGGTAGTCAACAAGTTTATGGATTCAGTTAAAGAACACAATAGATTGGTTAAAATAGGTAATTCCTACTTTAGCCCAGCTTCCATTTAGTGCCCTTGGAGATTTGTTATGTTTGTGATTATTGAGTATCTTACTTTAGATGGGCTCTTCACTAAGATTTTACAATCACGATTTCATGTTAGTCAATCATTTTAGATGTGGGGTTAGGATACATTTTCCTTTTTACCTCAAACAATATCTGGGTATTTAAATTCTTGCCTTCCAAAATGATCCTAAGGGAGATTGGACCTACCATGAAGGGTCAATGGTTCTAATAATGAGCCTTCTAAAGTTTAAAAAGGTGGATAGGCCTAGGCAGAGTAAGAAATCGCTTGATTATGAGATGGTAGGCAGTGATTCTGAGGAGGATTTTGATAAGGATTATGAGGATGAGGTAGATGAGGTTGATTTGAAGAAGAAAATGAAAAGGGATCTAGGAAACACTTATAAGAAGAAAAGAAAGGGAAAGGAGAGTGAGTCAAATTAAGATAGTGATTACAAGGAGCAAAGAAAGGGCTTTCAAAAGAGAGGAACCATAGGGAAGGTCTTAGGAAATAGCTGAAAGAATGAGGAAAGGGTGTTTATCCCCTATAATTATGAACCTTTAATTAAGAGGATGAAAAGAAAAATAAAAAATGGTGTTTACTCAAGATGAGGGTGATGACAATGATCTTAAGGAGGTGGACTTGGATAAAAACAAATAGGGGGAGTAGAAGGACTACTTTGATCATAATAGGGAAGAGGATGAATAGGGGTTCCTAAAGGGAATCATGGTTAACCTAGGGTCAATTATGAATGATATTGGTACCCTTAAATAAAAAATGTAGGATATTTCAAAAGACTTTGATCAGCTCAGCAAGACGACAAGAGGGGAGTGAATGTTGGGTCAACACATTGATAGGCTCTCTGAAGTCATTAGCAATGTGGAAGAGGTAAAAAAATTGATGAAGCATATGCAAACTATTGAAACCAAAAATAGGAACCTTGAATAGGTAAACAAAGATATTCAAAAAATGATGGAGAGTCTAGATGCTAGAGTAAGTAATACGAAAAAAATAGTCAAGAAATTGGCATATCAAAATTGTAGTATTTTGAAGACTATGGTTGATAACTTCAATACCTTGTTGAACAAGATGGATTGGAATAAAGGCCAACACTCCTCTATTGTGAAGGAGGACCAGGGTTAGAGCAAGCACACAAGGGCCAATTCCAAGAAGACTAAAGGAGTGGAAGCAAAAAAGTTGGATAAAATAAAAGCTTCTACAAAAATGTGAACAAGATCAAGTTGTGGACCTATTGAAGACTCTATAGCTATCTAGGTCCTATCCTTTTTCTTTTCTTTTGCTATCTTTTAGTGCATAGTTGTACTTTGGCCTCATATTTTAGTGGTTTTTTAAATTTTCTTTGAGGCCTTCTATTATCTGAACTTTTATGTTTGTACTTCTATGATACTTTGTTAAAGGTTTTGGGTCCTTCAAAACTTTTTTTTACATAATCAAGACAATAGTGACCTTGATATCGAATGAATTCTCATCCTTCAAATAAATAGATGGTTAAGAGCTTTCAAAAATATAACCTTTTGTAGAAGAAGAGACATTTTGACCAAGCCCAACCAAACTAACAAACCCTATACACAGAAAACCTAAGGTGAATAATCCCATGAGAAAGAAAATAGTGACCATGATGCCAAAAATCAAAAAATACAAATTACATAACCAACTTAGACAATATGATATTTTTACACTTGAGGATATAAGAAACCTAAACTGGGGAACAACTAGAAAAAATAATTGAGGACCCTTGACACCTTGAAAAAATAAAATCATGAGGTACTAACACTTGAGACCTATACTAATGAAGTCCAATAAGGATAAATAGGAAGAATCAAGAAAATAACTATGTAATCAGATTAAAATCTCCCTACTTCAGGTAACACACCCTTGGAAAAGGCTCAACAAGATTGAATTTTTTTAGAAAACTTGAAAGAAAAAACACAATAACAAAACAAAGAAAAATAAGACATTTTTACAAACCAAAATTGATAATGATGTCATGCTAAAATTATAAAATACTTGGATATGTCAGAGGATTTAAACTTGTTAGACTCCAAAAAGTATGAAACACTTAAATAATCCTAAATGCTAAAAGACATGGGCCTACATGAACATCAAAGGAATGGGGATGTTAGACATCCAACATATTTGACCTCTTAAAATGAATCCAAGTTTAAAGACTCAAAGATAAGATGGCTTTAGAGGTGTTGGGCATGTCATACATATGATATCTCCAACCTCCAAGATATTATAGGGACAAAACTTCATATAAATTGGGATTTTTGGTGTTTCAAAAGTCCAAAACTTTGAACTTTCCCAAAGTATAAAGAACTCTAAATGCTTGGTAAAAATAGAGGAAAAGAGGAAAATAAAAAACAACCAAGAAAAAGAAATCTCAAAAAGCCTAGGAGGGTAACCTAAAGCATGACCCAACTATTAGGAATACTAAAAAAATGTAGAAAATATGATGTTATTGGAAAGTATAGGTTACCAAACCAAGAAATATCAAAGATTAAAGAAGTAGAAAAAGGAGAGTGCCCATTTCTATGATTTCTATAAATAAAGAATGTAGTGTTAATTTGTTTTTGATGGAGTAACTCATTCAGTTCTTTTACTAGACCTTGAGACATGGAAACATACAAAATGTTTAGGTGGTTATTTGGAGACTTTTCACAATCATCATAATTAGATACTTTCTTTGGCATTTCCACCTCTACAAAAACCAAAGAGACACAATAAAATTGTAGTAGATAATTATATGGAATGACAAATAAATAATAATATAAAGAATAAAATAGACAAAGATCATGATATGCTACTACAAACATCTAACTAAGAGAATCTCTTGAGAATATTGAAGTCCAATACCAATTACAAATCCAAAGATGTTGTAATAAAGTGAGAACCATTCAAGAAAAATAAGAGGCAAGGAATGAAGTTGTCTAAAATGATGAATAATATAAGAGAAATATAAGTAGTTTCACCAAGATCTTGAAGTAGAAGAAAATAATAAAAATGAAGGCCTTATATTGTTAGATAATTGGGGGGTGATGAATTAGTTATAACCAATTATCATGTAGTCCCTTCAAACTATTTTGGTACTAAAAAAACTTCATAAAAATTATTAACAACCAATCGATGCAAACATTAATTAACTCTGTCAATCAATATATTCCAAATTATTAACTCATTATTCTTTTCATTACCAAGTACCAATAAATACTTAGTGATTATCAATCATAAACTTAGCTTGGACCTAGTTGCAGTAAACTATATAAACATGTAAAACAACTAGAAACATAAATAACATTCACAATTCTAACACCATGATTTTAACGTGGAAACCTTGTGAAGGGAAAAACCACCTAGGACTAGAAACCCAAATATTTTTACTTTTCTAAAGTGGTCTCTTCTAGGAGCCAACCTTGTTAAAGGTTACATATACATGATTAATATGACTTTGTTAGATAATTTCACCAAAATATTATGTATACATTATCACTCTTTATTCCTAACTAAAGAGGGCATTATTTAAAGGACTTACAAAGATCAATAATCAATGTTACTGATGCAGGAGCATCTAGAGGTATAAGGGCAATCCTGTGTCACCAAGAAAAATATACTTAGACTTAATTTCTATTTCATGTGTTTTCATTTTTGGATACCCATTTGGGCCAAATAAAGGTTCCAACTCTCATAGTTCCACTATCAGTGTTCGTGTAAATCTCAAAAAAATAGGAGTATGGAATTGAGCCATCATTTTGGTGAACTAGGAGGTGTAAATTGCCTAGATGAATTTAATTGTAATTTAGAGCATTCTAGAAAAAGAATCAGGTCAAAACACCCCACGGTTTGAAAGTTATTGCAGTTTTTCAGGTTGTGGAGACCTCCTAAGAATGCTTCAAAGTCAGGTTAGGGGCATTAAATGACCTCAAAAAGGGCCAAAAATGGGGGATGAGCAAAGTTGTTCTATAGGGCTATAGAGCGCTTTGAGAGCTTTCCAAAAATGTAAATGGTTCATCAATCAGAGCTACGGTTCAAAAGTTATGCCTCTCAAAATTTTGGTTACCATTTTTGGATTCTTCTAGATTTGCGTTGACTTCTAATGCAACTTCTAGAACCTTCTATTTGGTCGGTGGATGCCTACTAGCACTTTCTAGAATGTACTCCTAGTCCTTAACCTTCTGGGCTCTATTTAAGGAGATTTCTGGCATTGTAAAAGGTAGTTTGGAGTGGAGTTTGAGAGGAGGTACTGAAAGGAGAAATTATCTCCAGATTTATGCTATTGTAAGCCCTTAGGGCATGTTTTGAAGTTTATTTTCTTTGTACTATTTGTACTAGCTTATTTTCTCAGTTAATATAATTTCCCCTTTTTTTTTGTGTCCATTCCGTGCTTGGGTCGGGTCCCCATCAAGTGGTATCAAAGCTAGTTTTCCTGAGTGTGTAGATAGAGCGCCGACTGTGAGGCAGTTTGCACTAGGACTGTGTGGTTGTGGGTTTGAGTTAAGAAGATGCCTCCATGAAGAGAGTGTCGTGGAAGGGCCAGAGCTATTAATCTTGAGGAAGTTAGAACCCTCCAAAGGCAGGTACAAGCATTGCAAGAGGAACTTCGTAGAGGAACAACTATGACCACAGGTGATGAAAGTGAAGATGACAATAAAGAAGACAAAATTGGACCAAAAGGGGAATTTGACGGGGAAGTTCTGAATCATGCAAAGGAAAGGCTTTTTAGGGCAATTACTAAGTTTGGGAAAAGACCTACAATTGAAGTGGGTGTATTTTCAGAAAATCTGAAACCAGATGAGTTGATTGATTGGATCAATGGACTTGAAGAATACTTTGAGTATGAGGATATCAGGGACCCAGATAGGGTTAATTTTGCAAAGGCCAAACTAAAAGGCCATGTCAAAATTTGGTGGCAAGAGATCCAATTGGAAAGAAATAGAAGAGGAAAGGAGAAGATCACAAGGTGGGATCACATGGTGGACAAATTAAAGAAGTAGTTCATTCCTGTGGACTACGAGCTTGATTTGTTTAAGAAGATGCATGCGTTAAAGCAAGCAGGAAGATTAGTCCAAGAATATACAGAGGATTTTTACTGACTCTTGATTAGAGCAGTGCATCCAGAAGCAAATAAGGAGAAGGTTGCTTGTTATATTAGTGGGTTGCGACCTAGCATCCAAGAGGAATTAAGTCTGGTAAGAATGACCAGCGTTGAAGAGGCATACCAGTCTACCCTATGAGTTGAAGAGAAGTTGAATAAAAGGTTTGAAGGAAGATAAAGAGGGTGCGGTCAAGGAGGGAGGGGAAGCGATAGGCCATCTAGAGGCTGCAATGAAACCCAAAAGAAAAATGAAGATGAGGGTACTAGAAGGAACCAGAGGAATGAGGGTTTCAACCGCTCCCATGACCAAGACTTT
The DNA here is from genome assembly GCA_028749045.1 of Cupressus sempervirens. Classification (NCBI taxonomy): domain Eukaryota; kingdom Viridiplantae; phylum Streptophyta; class Pinopsida; order Cupressales; family Cupressaceae; genus Cupressus; species Cupressus sempervirens. The sequence goes on from CM053788.1 coordinate 471,010,488, forward strand.
GGAAATTAGAGAGGAAGAGGTAGAGGACATGGACAAGGAAGAGGAGGCTTCCATGGTACCTATTTCCATTGCAATGAATAAGGTCATCTTGCCTTTGAATTCCCTCAATGACAAGGAAGGATAGATAGGAGAGCTGAGGGCCAAGCCAGGGTTGCTCATGTGGATGAGGATGCACAATCATCACATTCAAAGGATGCAAAAAGAGGAGAGACCTTGGTAAATGAAAGAGTCCTACTAAATGGTGAGATTGAACTAGGACAATGGAGGAGTTTGTTCTGTACCAGATGTAAGTGTGAGGATAAATGTTGTGACGTGATCATTGATGGTGGTAGCATGGATAACTTGGTATCAGAAGAGATGGTCTCTAAGCTAAAGCTCAAGAGGGAGAAACATCCCCAACCTTATCGAATTGCTTGGGTAAAAGATGATCATAAGGTCCTAGTAAGTGAACAATGTTTAGTGAAATTCAAAATTGGGAGTTACCATGATGAAGTTTTCTGTGATGTTATTCCAATGGATGTTTGCCATCTATTGTTGGGTAGACCATAGCAGTTTGATAGACATGCAGTACATGATGGACATGCAAACACATACTCTCTGACAAAGGATGGAGTTCGCCAAAAATTGAAGCCCATGAAAAAGGAAGGTGAAAAGGTATGTAGCAGTGTTAGGATTTTTCTTGTTGATGGAAGGAATTTTTTAGATGGCATGAAACATTAGCATATGTGCTATGCTTTGATTCCTAGGAAAGATCAAAAAGGTAGTAGTGAAATACCACTTGAAGTTTCATATTTACTAGGGGAGTTTGGAGATATTATCTCTGATAATGTTCTAGATGGATTGCCACCAGTAAGGCAAATCATTCATCAGATAGATCTGATTCTAGGAGCTAGTTTGCCTAACAAGGCTGCTCATAGGATGACTCCTATTGAAACAAAGGAGCTAAATAGATAGGTTCAGGAGCTGTTGAGGAAGGGCTTGATTCGAGAGAGCCTGAGTCCATGTGCAGTACCTACAATACTTGCACCAAAGAAGGATAGAGAGTGGAGGATGTGTACAGATTCTTGAGCTATAAATAGGATAACCATCAAGTACCAGTTTCCTTTGCCAAGGATGGATGATCTTATGGACTGCTTGAGTGGAGCTCAGTACTTCACAAAGATAGATCTGAAGAGTGGTTATCACCAGATATGGATTCGAGAAGGAGATGAGTGGAAAAAAGCCTTCAAGAACAAGGAGGGTCTTTATGAGTGGTTAGTCATGCCCTTCGGATTGACAAACGCCCCAAGCACCTTCATGCGGCTCATGAATGAGGTACTTAAGAAGTTCCTGGGAAAATTTGTTATTGTTTATTTGGATGATATTTTAATTTTCAGCAAGACTTTGGAAGAACATTTATTGCATATTCGTAGTGTCCTTGAAAGGCTAAGGGAAGAGAAATTGTTAATTAATCTGAAGAAGTGTATCTTTGCAAAAAGGGAGTTAGTCTATTTGGGGTTTTTTATATCACCTGAAGGTCTCAAAATGGATCTAGAGAAGGTAAAAGCCATCTTGGAATGGCCTACTCTAAGGGCTGCTACTGAGGTAAGATCATTTCATGGTCTGGTTAGTTTTTACAAGAATTTTATTAAGAATTTCAGTGGCATATGTGCACCCCTAACTGATACAATAAGAGGGGATAGAAAAGAGTTCAAATGGACTGCAGCAGCTGCGAGAAGTTTTGAATTGCTGAAGAAGAAGGTGACAGAATAGCCTGTGTCGGCACTTCTAGATTTTAGGAAAGTGTTCTAGGTGGATTGTGATGCTAGTGGCAATGCTATTGGGGCTATATTAAGCCAAGAAGGTAAGCCTATTGCATATTTTAGTGAAAAATTGAATGATGCAAAGAAGAAGTATTATGTTTATGATCAAGAGTTCTATGCAATAGTTCAGGCCTTAAAGAAATGGAGGCATTATTTATTGCCAAAGGAATTTGTTTTGTATACTAATCATCAGGCATTACAATACCTAAATAGCCAAGGTAAATTGAATTAGAGGCATATGAAGTGGGTAGAGTTCTTGAAGAGCTATACATTTGTGTTGAAGCATAGAAGTGGAAAATCTAACAGGGTTTCAGATGTACTAAGTAGGAGACAGTTGTTGCTTACAGTAATGCAAGTTGAAGTAGTTGGGTTTGATGAACTCAAGAATTTGTACCCTGAGGATCTTGATTTTGCTAAAACATGGAAAGCTTGTAAAGAGCCTGTTGCTGTAGATAGAACCAAGTGGTTAGACTATTTGATTCAGGATGGCATGTTGTTCAAGGGTAGTCAATTGTGCATTCCAAGGAGTTCCATGAGGGAAAATCTAATTAAGGAGAAACACAGTGGAGGGATGGCAAGACATTTTGGTTGAGATAAGACCATTGCCATTCTGAGAGAACATTATTTTTGGCCTCAAATGTCACAGGATGTGAAAAGGTTTGTACAGAGTTGTCAAGTTGCTAAGGGATTTAGCCACAATACTGGACTATATCAGTCATTGCCTATTCCATCAAATCCATGGAAGGACATAAGTATGGATTTTGTTCTTGGATTTCCGAGGAAACAAAGGGGTAATGACTCAGTATTTGCAGTGGTTGATAGGTTCTCCAAAATGGCACATTTCATTCCATGCCACAAAACTCATGATGATGTCCATATTGCAGAATTGTTCTTCAGAGAGGTGGTGAGACTACATGGTCTCCCAAGGAGTATAGTTTCTAACAGAGATACTAAATTTGTGGGGTATTTCTGGAGGACATTGTGGAAGAAGTTGAGAACAGACCTAAAATTCAGTTCCATGCATCACCCACAGACTGATGGCCAAACAGAAGTGGTAAACAGAAGTCCGGGCAATTTGCTGAGATGTTTAGTTGGGGATAAGCCCAAGGGATGGGATTTGATTCTACCATAGGCAGAGTTTGCTTATAATAACTATGTAAATAGGGGTACTGGAAAAGCACCATTCCAAATTGTATATGGGAGTAGCCCAAGGACTGCACCAGAGCTAAGGAAGATAGAACAAGGGGAGAGGACAAGTGCTAAAGTTGAGGAATTTGCTGAACATATCAAGCATCTACATGAGGAGGTTCAAGCACAAATTACCAAGATGAATCAAGAGTATAAAGCTAGGGCTGATCAAAGGAGAAGACATAAGGAATTCCAAGTAGGAGATTTAGTCATGGTGCACTTACAAAAAGAAATATTTCCAACCGGTACTTACAACAAGATGAAAATGAAGAAATTTGGCCCCTACAAAATTCTAAAGAAAGATGACTTAGGAAATACATATGAGGTGGAGCTACCAGATGGTATTCACATTTCTCCTATTTTCAACATTGCAGACTTAACAGAGTATCATGATGATGGTGCAGATGACGAGCCAGTGTTAGAACCATGTATAATTCCTGCTTCTAAGAAGGAGGAGATAGAAGACATTCTAGATCATCGTGTGGGTAGGAGTACTAGAAATAGGCAATATGAAGAGTATTTGGTGAAGTGGAAATGATGGCCGATCGAGGACTCAACTTGGATTTCAGCAGCTGAGGTTTCCCATTTGGGATTTCCTCTACCATTCATAAAGTGAGAGGGTCACTTTTCAATCTACCCTAGGTGTCTAATGCAAGAGCATCCAGAGGTATAAGGGCAATCCCGTGTCACCAAAAAAAATATACTTAGACTTAATTTATGTTTCGTGTGTTTTCATTTTTGGATACACATTTGGGCCAAATAAAGGTTCCAACTCTCACAGTTTCACTATCAGTATTCGTGTAAATCTCAAAAAAATAGGAGTATGTAATTGAGCCATCATTTTGGTGAACTAGGAGGTTTAAATTAGCTAGATGAATGTAATTTTAATTTAGAGCATTCCAAAAAAAGAATCAGTTCAAAAGGCCCCACGGTTTGAAAGTTATTGTAGTTTTTTGAGTTGTGGAGACCTCCTAAGAATTCTTCAAAGTCAAGTTAGGGGCATTAAATGACCTCAAAAAGGGCCAAAAAATGGGGGATGAGGAAAGCTGGTCCATAGGGCTATAGAGCGCTTTGAGAGCTTTTCAAAAATGTAAACAGTTTGTCAATCAGAGCTACGGTTCAAAAGTTATGCCTCCCGAAAGTTCGGTTACCATTTCTAGATTCTTCTAGATTTGCGTCGACTTCTAATGTAGCTTCTAGAACCTTCTATTTGGTTGGTGGATGCCTACTAGCACTTTCTAGAATGTACTCCTAGTCCTTAACCCTTTGGGGTCTATTTAAGGAGATTTCTGGCATTGTAAAAGGTAGTTCGAAGTGGAGTTTGAGAGGAGGTACTGAAAGGAGAAATTATCTCTAGATTTATGCTATTTTAAGCCCTTAGGGCATGTTCTAAAGTTTATTTTCTCTGTACTATTTGTACTAGCTTATTTTCTTAGTTAATATAATTTCCCCTTTTCTGTTGTGTCCATTCCATGCTTGGGTCGGGTCCCCATCAGTTACCATATAGGATTTCATATACTTGTTAGGTCCACTCAGTACTTGTAACATTTTTTGGTACAATGGTTGAAAAGTAATAGTATAAATTATCTATTTAGAATAACAACTACCTTTAATAGTTCAAATCTATGTTCCTTGTTCTTTTCCATGTCTAATCTCTCTCTTGGATCTCCTTTCACTCTATACTTTTGACTTGGCCAATTAACAACTTAAGTTTCTCTTTCCACTACTTGGTTCACCTATCTCATCTTCTTATTTCACTTTCTTTAACTACACATTCACAACAATATTAACACTCCAACAATATAATCAACTTTAAAATCAACAACCAACAACATTAGCCAACAACCTAACAAAATTAATAGCATAAAATTGTCTAAATCTCATCTTTAAATAGTAATCTTCAATCTTCTAGGTCCTTCCATCTTTTGTTTCTTAGTCACAATCATCAATCTTAGGTTCATGCAAAAAATTCATATTAGAAAACTTCATACAATGAATCTAGATACTTTGAAAATATAAAGTTTGTATAGATATTTTTCCACATGCTTATCCTTCCTTAATCTCTATAATTTGATCATTCTTGAATTTTTCCAATGGTTTGTCTTGTTAAAAACTTTGACTTGCTCCTTAGACCATATTGAACTTTATAAATTTGCATCAAAATTTGTCCTCCAATTCTAATTCTCCAAACTTTTTCATCCAATAGTTACTTAGTAAATGTAACATTTACTCGGGTAATGTAGAAATTGGTTAATAGTAACTTTCTCGAGAAACACTATGTTTCTCTTTTTCTTTTCCAATCACTTGGGTAATACTACAATCACTTTGTGCATAAAGTCTCCTTTCATTAACCTTGTCCCTTGGTTAAGCTTGTATTCTTCATTACATTGCAATAATATATGATTGTATAAAAATCAAACCAATAATACATTATCATTGTCCAACTCATTCAAGTACCCATTGAATACATTATATATCACTTATGTCTTCATCATACTTTCTTCAAGTCCTCTTCATCAATCAAATCCTCTTTATCAATCAAATTATATGGTACTCTATTAGTTAGCATAATATCTAGACAACTAAGACTTTGGCATCAATGATAATATAACAAATGATATGACTCTTTTACATACATTCATAATATTATCTATTGGAAACTACAATTAACATAAGTTTTACATTGTCATTGTTATTAAACCATGTTTGTAAGATAGTTGCTACCTGATTAGAGTACCATACCAAGATGATTGATGAAGAGGATTTGAGAAGAAGAGATAACAAGAGGACCTAGTGGAAAGGTTTAGTTATGTGGAGTTACAATGGGCACATTTTGACAAAATTTTAACTACCTTAAGAGAAAGAAAAAGAAAACCCAAGAGTTAGCTAAAAACCATTATAGGTGATTCAATACAAGCCAAAAGGGTCATCTAACAAGACATTTGGTTTTCTCCCCTTTGAACTCTATAAGATTTAGGTGGGTATACCTTGGGATTTATCCTCACCCTTCTTTAAAATGTTATTTATCATAAATCCTAGTAAAATGCATATATTTCTTTGCTTCTTCTAATCTAGAGACAAAAAAAAGGAAACAAGATAGCTAATCCTTCAAACCCTAAAGCTCTCTATACCAAGTATAGGCTATCTTTTCAAATCTTTTAAACAAAACAAAAAACATTATATTTTTATTTTAAATTCAAACACTTCATAGAATTATTCATCTTCTTTCTCAACTCTCACTTCTCACTGGTGCTTTATCTATTAGGTTATAGGATCACATAATTAGACACACATAGTAGATCTATTCCCTCACTTTGTAAAAAGAAACATTAATACTTATCTTTAGATCTCATTCTTGTCAAAATATATTTATAAAACCCTTAATTCTCCTAATTAATCTCAAGAAATCACATAATTCATTTGATTGTGAGAAAAACATACAATAGAATATAACTCAGGATGAATTAAAACTAAAATTCAATAGACATTGTTACCAAATATCATAGAATTAAAGAATAACACAAACATAGACAAGATCTAAACTAAGCAAGTTGTAATAATTTTGCATTTGTATTAATTATCTTGAAGTAATGCAATGAAATGTTAGATCCCATAACTGTCAAAAAACTTAGCACAACATGTTCCTATATTTCCTTCCATGAACAAGAAACATAGAATAACTTTATATAGTATTCTTGGACTGACTCAAAAGATAATAATCATTTTCATTCTATTAAAAGTTAGACCCCTCCACTAGTAAATTTGGACCCAATTTTTTACCAATGTTGGTCAAAATTTCAACCCAGGTTTGTTGCTATTTTTCTCGTCAAAATTTTGACCAAATTGCAAGTTGGTCAAAATTTCAACGAGAAAAATAGTGACAAACCTGGGTCAAAATTTTGACCAACATTGGTTGAAAAATGGTTCCAAACTGACTAGTGCTCTCTAGCCTTGAGAACTAATTTATATAGATGAGTTTCCACAAGCTTTAGTTAGAGAGATTAGGCCATATGTCATCATCTGATGTAACCTTTTATTTTCTTAATAAATATCAACAAAGTTAATCTTTTACAATTTGATGTGACAACTTGTGGTCATGTGACCAATTATCTTCTTTCATCTAAATTTTGTCTTATTCAAAGCATTCCTTCACTTATTGTTATTGTGGTGGAGAATCTTCATGATGTGATTCATCAGATGGAATGTACTTTCTAACCCACTCCTCAAACTCATCATCTATTGGCCACATGTTCTTCAAGATCTGATCTCCCACCTACCTATATGGAATATACTTAACTATGGCCTAGGTGACTTCTTTCTAACTTTTTTTAATAAAATGCCCTTGAGTTAACCAATTTGGACATACATTCTTAAAAAAGGTTTCATGTCCATATTCTCTACTATCTTTCTTACCATATCATTCATTATAGTAATAGCCCTTTTTCTCCATGTGGAAAACTCCTTTATATTTTTGTCTTTATCAAAAATGGGTGGAAATAAGGTATCTTGGAAACCTTCTACTAGATACTTTAGTTCCACCATTTTTTTGTTAATATAATATAGAAAGACAGAAAAGTTCCTAAGAGATTTAACAATTTTGACTATGGCCATTGCACTTGATGGAGGGTTAGGTTCTACCCTTACACATAGCCCAATTTTTTCAATCCTTACCACCCATTTCTGATATGATGGCTTGACCAATCTCTTGTCAACATCCATTTTTCTAATGGCCAAATAAATAATCTCATACATTGGAATTAATCTTCTGAAGAAAAAAAACATTAATGCAATTTTGACTATAACTTTTGTATTGTAATTAAAATCATTTTGTTTACTTTATAATTTCCATTTGTATATCTACAAGATCTTTTATTAGAGCATTGTCACTCTTTATTTTCTTTGAAGAGGTTTCCTTGGGATGTGATGATGCAATTACAAGGGTAAAAGGAAATATTCTCAATTGCTCTAATAAGGTGGCCTTTTCTCCATTAGGTAGATGATACATATTGGATTTTTTTAGCTAGTTCAAGTTGGGCTATCCTTTTTTCTAACAACCCTACTTGGCTCTGCACGTTGCAATTTTCCTTTTTCCTTTGCTCATAGGATGCATATACATGATTATATATTTCTTGTAATTGCTTATGTCTTTTCTCTATTCCTTCTACAAAATTATGAACATTGGCTATATGCTCCTACAAATTATTTTTAGAGTGGGAAATCTTAGCATCTTCTACTCTTTGCAAAACTACATTTTCCCTAACTCTACTATCCTCGCTAGTGCCTTGACTAGAAGAAGAGGGTTGCAGAGACCAAGTGGCTAAAAAATAGTTAGTTCTTGAGTGTAATACATTCTAGAGGTGGGTCCCTCACCTTCCCTTTTTGGTCTATTTAACCTCATATATTGTTATTGAGTACAATGCAATTGCATCAGCAATATTGAGATTTTGCAACAACTAGACTCCTAATTCCTTTACAAATTTGTATTCTTTCTTCTAAACTAATAGCCTTGATTCTTATCATCATCTAATGTTCTACCTCTTTAGCAAGATCATCAAGATCATCTAGCTTCTATATCATTTTCTCCTTGATCATTTTTAGGAAATCCTCTCTATAATATTACCATAGTAATTGCTTAAAGGGGACTGATTTGACAAATTCATCGTTAGCTACATCCACCTTGCAAGACTCATTTCTTAATTCCCTTGGGAATAGTTCCTTTATCTCTTGGGTAGCAATATCAAATATTGGTGCTCAAGGGACTTGAATATCCTTCCTTGCCACATCTTTTTGAGGGACATAAATATATTCTTCTTCTTTATCAAGATTTGATATCATCCCCATAATCAAGACTTGATTCCTTGAATTTCTCTATGCATTGAATGTTTTATGCCTCTCCTATAGTCTCTTCTTGGTTAGTCTCTTTCTCCTTTTCTTCATATACATCATCACTATACCTTTCCTATGGTGAAGCTATAGGGGGTGGTCATGGAGATTATGGAGATGGCGATCTTCTTGTTGGATCATCTAGTGCTATTGCTTCCATACTTGGTATTTCAACTATTCTTAGATCAATAGGCCTCTCTCTCATTCTCCTCATCTAATACAATCTAAAACCTTTAGGGGTTTCAAATTATTTTTCAAGATCATCATCATTGGGTTGTAATTCCTCTTGCATTCTCTTCTATCCTCCTCTTTTCTTAGGGCCTATATTAGTTGATTGCAACAACACATTTAAGCTCTCTACATCATTAATAGAAGTTACTTTTTTATTCTTTGTCCTTCCCAACTTCTCAACCATACTATCATATATACTTTGGAAATTTCCCAAAAGTATTCTCAACCTCTATTTAAATATCTTACGTTATGAGTGTGGAACATAATTTGGGTCCTTTTACCAAATCTCTTCCAATGTCTCCTAGTACATACACTAGTATTCTTTCTTTCTTCTCTGAGATTTCAAATCCTCATCATTTATGAGGATCTCCTCTAGATATTCAAATCCATGTTTACCCCTTGGAGACTTATTTATCTTGTGCATTAATCTTTCATAAAAACCTTCTATATCATTCATCCTCTTTTAGCTAAACTCCAAGTTATAGGGTTTGAGTAGTTGAACCAAATTATTCCTCCCATCTTTGATAATTGAAAAATGATGAAAAATTGCAAGGTCGAGAAAGAATAATTATCAATCATTGTATTACATTCCTTCTCATTAATATTTTGCAATGTGAACTAGAGTGGCTTGTAGTTTAATAAACAACATGTTATAATTAAAAAGACCCTTTTTAAAATATGACATGACATGAACTTTCCAACAAGATTTAAATAGAATGATATAGAATGAACAAAGTTGTATCTATGTGTGCAAAAGTTCTCGCACTTCTATAAACCATTATACTTATGAGAATCAATGATAAAATAGTATCCCAAGAGGCATCCTATAGCTTCCTATCTATGATGTGCAAGGATTCAAGATAGTATGGTGGCTCTTAAATGAACCTAGTTAAGCAACCCTTGCAAGGTGAGCCATAGAACAAAAGATTTGAAGGAGCAAAGGAAAGAGTACCATCTTACAAGAATAACAAGTATGCAATATTGACAATTAGTTAATGAAGATATGTAACTATTTTCATTTATGGCAACACATGACGTACACACTTGTAGAAAACCTCAAAAACAAAGATACTTAGCTTTTGGTACCTAGAAAATTGTCCAAGTATGAAATTAGCTTACAATAGTGTATTATTTTGTATGTAACTTGTTACTGATGTCATATTATGATTAGTGAAGCTAGATGTAGACAATATACATATTGATAATGATGTGTACAACCTCAAAAAATAGTACAAATAGTACCCAAAAAAAGATATTTATGTTTCACCAGTGAAACAAAATATTAGAATTAAAGGTAAAGGAATTATTTTGTTTACAAAATAATTACTTGACCAATTAGGGCTAACATCCTAGATGTTTACTCTAAGTTGGAAAAGTATATTATGGTCTTAGCCAACCTAGCAGCAATTTTTTAAAAGGCATGGTATTTATGCAAAGGACATATTGTGAATTCAGAGGTGAAGTAGTGAGCAATTGTATTGTGATAAATGATATGCAAACTTTTTATAAAGTGATATATGAGAAGTTTTGAGAACCTAATTTGTGATCCGAGTTTGATCTTTGATCAAAGATTAGTCAACAAAGAAGTTACAACACCTATATACCAGAAGACTAATTACTTGTTTGGGCAATGAGCTCTTCTTGTAATTGGAAGTTCCTATTTGGGCGGTGAGCTCTTCTTGCATCTATTGTACTACAGCTCCTAATAGGGTTGGAATCTCCTAATAGGGATTCAAAGTCTCCTAACAAGGACTCTCTAATCTAAATTTTCTTATGGACTCCTAATAGGGTCCATCATCTAACAAGGAACATATATATCAATATATTATCTAGTGGGTCTCATCCCCATAGGGGTTTTCCCTTGGCTAGGGTTTCCCTAGTTAACAAAATATGGTGGTATGAGTTCTCTATATGCTTGGTTATTATTTGTGATTAACATTACTTTTTTTCTTTCTTATACATGGTAAAAAGTAATTAATAATATTCAATTGGTGACTAAAGTTTGTAAATGATTGATTCACCCCCCCCCCCCCCACCTAGTAATTCTTACTTGTAACCTACAATTCCAAATACAAGCTAAAGCTAAATGAAATGAAAGAATTAAGCTAAGAAATGCAAGCTCAAGATTAAGATAAAAAGCATAAAATAGTTACAAAACCCCTACTTAAGCTGTGTGAGTTATGCTAATGCCTAAAGGAAATCTAAGCTAAGAATGAAAATAAGCTAAAATAAAATAAAAGAAAAGTGAGTGAAAATGTGTTCAAGAGTGTGAGTAATCAAAATGGTAGCATAACACTAGAGTGCCAACATGAGATATGAGAGAGAAAGGAGATATCCTCCTTTTAAAGACCAATGGACTATAGGGACTAAGAAGAAAATATAATGGTAGAGAATCAATATCAACTTAGGAAAAGAGGGAATTTTGGAAATTTTATTTAATTAAAAGGGGACATTATTCTTCCAATTAAATAGGAGCTTAGGATAAGGTGGTCAAATATAAATTATTTCAAATTAAATCAAGATTTTATCAAAGATGATAGATAAATGAGATTTACTCTAGCATTTAGGAAATTAAAAATGTAGAAAGGGGCCCCATAGTTTACTAGACCATTTTTGGGTGATTACATTTTCCCCTCTTTGAATAATGTGTGAGCGATCTAGGAACACATTAATCCAAATAATGATGATGTCAAGATAACAAGATAAAGATGGGTCTCCAAACCTAATTGAATGAAGACAAAAAGATAGATAGGATGAATCAACACCCATAATGATAAGATGAGAACCGATAAGTCCAAAATAGATAGTCAAGTCAAGATAAATCATAACCAATAGCAATAAGATGAGCACCAATACATCAAATTAGAGAAATGCAAGAGTCTGCCCCAAGAAAAGTAGAAAGAAGATAAGATCAATCAATCATATAGATATAGTATTCCTGCCCCCTTAGGATAAAAATTGAAATAAGGTAGATGAGAAGTAGAAACAAGGGGACAATGATTAAATTGAGATATAAGAAATTGAAGATAAAGAACTAGGTTTTGACCATATGCCCCGAATTGATTAAGTTTGACTAGAAAGGTCAAATGTAAGAATTAGGTCAAATCAGGGGAAATTTTGAAATTAAATGAAATGGAATGAAGATAGAAGAGAGGTGAAGAGAGGAGAAATGATGAAGAAATGAAGAAATTATGATTACCTCAAAAAGATCAATTTTTTTCCTTGGAAGTGTTAGTCAACTATGCATAGGAGGAAGAAATTTAAACTGCAAATTTGACAATCAAGATTAAATAGGATTTCAAATTTGATTCCAAAAATGGATCCAAGATATTGAAATTAGTTTAGGTGCAATATTTTCATAAATCTAAGATGTTTGAATTTCTTTTAGGTCAAAATGCAATAGAAGGGGATCCAAAAGGGTAGATAGATGTGATGATATAATTAACTCCTTTCTATGATAGGAGAAGAAGGAAGATGATGAGATGAAAATATCAAAAGAAGATGAAGACATGATCAAGAAAAGTCAAGGAGATAAACATAGTTGACAAACATGTCCACAAAATATGAAGGAGAGTCTCTTCAAACTCATATGAAAACTAAACTAAAATGTAACCCTAAAGACGCAAGTTAACATGAAAATACAAAGTGCAATTGAAAGGGTCATGATGCATGAGCATTGAGATTTGATTTTGTGGGCCCTATGTTTTGCAATCTTAGGTTTGTGTTCAAGGAATATCTATGGATGTTTGTCTATGTGTAAATAATGATTGGATTGATCGTATTGATATTAGAGCTCTTTTTATGGTTGTTGGTAACATGTTCCTTATTTCCTAGGTGGGCTTTAGAGATTGTTACCATAGGCTTTCCATGGGACTTTACTTGTGCAATCTTAGATGTGGAACATTTGATGGCATGTTAGATTATGTCCAAGGTCATATACTCTTGTCTTATCTTATCAGTCAATTATGTTTCTAACTTGGGGCTTTTCTTAAGTGTTATTTAATCTACTAGGCCGACTTATGACTTGAGTGTTTATTTAATGTGAGTGTTTATTTGATGTAATCTGTTGGGATGACCTATGGCTTGGTTTAGTATAAGTAGAGGATCTTGTGATGTTTAGAGTCTTTATTAGTTAGTTGAGCATAGAGTAGCTAGGAGCATCTTGAGGGATGATAGCTAGGAGTAGAATCTTCACATATGAGGTTTGAGTTATATTCTTCCTTGTAATGGCCATAACAAAGAAGGTGTTACAATGGGGCATGTTGGATGAAAATCTTATTATGATATTATGAGAATATATAAAGTTTGGATCTAAATATCTATGTTATTTTCATATTTCTACTGCATGGTTACTTGTTGAAGGCTAGATCGCCTCCAAGTGGGGTATGCCTAACCTTGCACTACATCAAGCGGTATCATTGCAAATTTTGATCTTGTGCTAGTTGTATAGTGGATTGATTGTTTGTGGAGCCCTAGATCTCTTTGTTGTGAGGTGTTAGATCATAGTTTAGGCTTGTAATTGTAGAGGACTCACAAGTGAATAATTTTGGTAAACCTTGATGTGAGAAGATGAGGTTTTCCTTGAGTGAATAGATCACCAAAATGAGGTAGGTTGTGAAGATGGAAATTAGATCACTAAGTGGAAGACAACTAGAGTCTCACAATTAGATCACTGATGTCGAGCAATTTCTATTTGAAAGGAACTTGATGGCTAAGTTGGATTAGTTTTGGGCTAAGCTCAATCAGAGGATTGAAGAGATGATGAAGAGCCTCCTATTTCATCAAAAAACACTTTTCACACTACCTCTTCATGTTCATAATGTTCCATATTACTCCTATAATGAAAATAGAGCATAGAAAGCTTACCGTTTGACCATATTCATCCATTTTAGAAAAGTTCCTAACATGGTACACTGCCTAAGCTCACATTGAGGTGATTTTTGAAATAGATACTACATGATTGAATTTTGGTTTAATGGATTGGATAGCTTAGGGTTTTTGTAAATACCTCAAGGAGGATATTTCCTTTAGTTTAGACATCTCAAATTTCCTCCAAATACTTGTTTTGGAAAACTAGGTGTGTGGCTCCATGATGACCTTGGCATATAGAGAGGAGGTAGTTTTATAAATTTACCATCAACCCTTGATCTGTGCTTCTTCAATGTTAGATAAATGTTCTTGATTAAGACTCTATCTTTTGTGCAACTTTATTTAGCAAGGGGAGTAGGATCATGACAATCTAATCAACTCTTAAGCAATAAGAGTTTCTTTAGACAAGGGTAGGTTTGACTTTGTTGCATACCCAAGATAGAGGTTTCCCAAAAATCACCAACATTGAACAATTTTCACTACTTCTTCCATTGATCAAGTTTGTGTCTAGTTCAAGAAAGAATGAACATTGTTTTATGTCAAGTGCAATTACACACATTATCACTTGGAATTTGAATTTCTATCTCATCTTTTCTCTATAATCTTACTTAAAATGAGCATATCCTAAGCACAAATTGGAGTTTCAAAAGAAAGTCAACTTTCTTCTCATCTAGGAAAATGCTCAATACTTACCCTCCCAAACCTATGTCACCTAGTTGATTGGTGTGCACTCAATTTTCTCAATTCCCACCTAGGTAAGCTTAAAGAATAGATGAGAAGGACAATCTCCTAATGACTACCTAAACTTTGGTCATAAACTCATTTACATTTTTAAGTACCAAGCTAGAAGTCTAAAAAGGGGAAGACTGAAAGTATGGCAATAGGTTGTTGATATGGATTTGAATTCACATGTTGTTGTTGAGATGATTGAGGATGTACAAGTTACTTTTGATATGGTTGATTTGGATTTTCATATTGTTGTGAATGTGAATATGGTTTTGGATACACATGTTGTTGCTTAAATATGGTTGGGGATTCTATTATTGTGGACATGGATATTGATTTGTACAAGTTGATAATATGGATGTTGTTATTAACTTGGAGTTGGATTTACATGTTTTTCGTGTGGATTCACTTGTTGCTAATGTAGTTAAGGATCTACATGTTACTAATGTGGATTTTCCTATGGTTGACATGGCTAAAAATTTACATGCTACCATTATTGTGGATTTTGGTTTACTTGTTTCTAATTTGGTTTTGGAGTTACACAATATTACTAACATGAATTTCATGTTTGAGGGTGTTACTATTACTAGTTTTGATCAGTGGGAGGAATTATTGGTGAAGCATTATGTTCAATTTATTCCTAGGAGTGAGCTTGCTAAATTGGTTGTTGAGATTCATATGATTTTAATATTTGAATAAGTGAAGAAGATATGGTTGGTGTACATATTTTTTAGCTTGTCCTTGATAGATTGGAGGCCTTTGGTGAAGATGAAGTTGAGTGGAAATATTTGTTTTGGTATCAAAGAGTGGGACTGATTTTTCTATTTACCTCGGGAATTTGATGTAGAAGCATCAAGCTTGGATTTTGTGAGCCCTATGGCTTGCAATCTTAGGGTTATGTTTGAGGCATATTTGTGGACCTTTTCCTATTTGTGCATAATGATTGGATTGATCACATTGAAGTTAGAGCTCCTTTAGTGGTTTTTGGTAATGTATTCCTTATTTCTTGGGTGGACTTTGGAGATTGTTTTTGTGAGCTACGATCCTAGGAGTTGCTTTGTGTGATCTTAGATGTGGATTGTTGGATGGTGTGTGGGCCTATGTCTAAGGTTGCATACTCTTATCTTATCTTATGAGTTAGTTACATTCTAATATATAAATTGTCAACTTGTTTTTTATCAAAATTTTGAAATTACATGATTTGAACTTGATTTTACTTCAATTTTATTAAAATGATCTCTATTTTATTATTAGAAGACTTTTTGGTTGAAGTGAACTTTATTGAACAAGAGCCCTAGGAGTCAGTCTAATGTAGAAAAATAAAAATAAACAAGAAAAAGTTGAAAAATATATTTGTAATATTGATTAATAATGTTTATATAAAAATTTTTTACTAATCATTCTATTTGTAATGCCATATTTATAAATATATAATTCTAAATAATTAAGAATTAAAAGAAAAATATAAATAAATTTTGTGACAAATAAGACAAAACTTACAATATTTATATAATTTCAACTTCAAAGTAGAATATTTGATAAGAATATTAGAAATCTAATCATAACTAAAATATTTTAGTACAATTTATTTTTAATTGGTCACATAAAAAATATTAATTTTTTCAAAAGAAACATTTATAAATCAACAACAAAAATAGAAAAAGAGCAATGACAAAAATGAAAGAAAAAAATTCTAATTTGAACTCAATTTTATTTGAAAAGCTTTTGGAAACACATTATTTTAATTCTTTTTTTTTAAGTCTTTAATTTGATTTTAATCTTAATCTTATTTATTTATTTAAAGAATAAATTCATGATAAAATTTTTGATTTCATTGTAGTTAACAAGATTTTCATATTAAATTATTTGAACTTTATTTTTATTTAAAAAAATTCATTTTAATTATTATTTTATTTAAAAATATTTCTAAATTGAACTCAATTTTATCTCACAAGGTTTTCATAATAAGGCAATATCCAAAGATCATTTTTAATTACACTATAAATTACCTAAATTATTCCAGAGTTAAAATGAAAAGATCAAGGTGGAATTGTGAGGAGAAAAATGGCTTCTTCCTTTTCAAGAGTTTCTTTAGTATTTGTTGTGATGATATTCTTGATTTCCTCATTTAATGCCCAAGAAATTGTAGGTAGAACTAATTTATAGATTTCATAGAGTAGTTGTAAGTCAAATTAATTTATATGTTTTTATATAGTAATTGTTAAAATAATTGTTTGGTCTTGTGTAATAGGGGATACACAAAGTTGTGCTTGTTGTAATATATGCCCTCAAACTGGAAATGGTGCTTCCTTGCTTTACTCTCACAGATTAATAGTTTGTTATTTCACTATAAATAAATTTTGATGTAATACATAGGTGTAGTGTTATATGAAAGTAATTTTGTTTCAATTTATAACCTTTTATTTAATATTTTATTTCTTTTTATTAAAAAAAAAAATCTTTTTGAAAAGGGTTTGTTAGTGAATGTCTTATATATAATGAAGTTATTTTAATTATTTGTTCTAGAAAATTGATTGCATAAAAGATTAAAAAAAATAAAAATAAAAAGTATTTATATTTTAAATATATGTAAAAAATTAAAATTTATTAAACAATTTGAAGAACAGAAAATATAATTATTTATATCATTATTTACTAAAATTTAAAATTTAAAATAAGAAAAAAATTGATAAATATAAGAAATATTTTTTAAAAATTAGTACATATAAAAATATATTGAAATAAATAATGTTTTTGAAAAAATAAAAAATTAATTTAAATTAGATTTTTTAAATACATATAACCAAAAATATTATCTGAATTTTTGTTTAATTATTTAAATATTGTATTTTGTATTGAATTCAAATTTTATATTAATTTTTTTTAATGTTCTTATTTGAGTTAAAGCATCATATTTATAAATAGTAATATAAAAATGTGTTATTACATTTTGTTAAAATAATACATTATCTTTATTACATTCTTTATATGATTATGCTAGTAAATGTATAGTCGAGAATAGAGTAATTTCAAATATAAGTGCATGATTTAAAAAAAATTATTTGAACTAGTTTTTATTTTCGGTATGATTGTAAAAATTGTGATATTGTTGTTAGAATTCAAATATGTAATTATTGAATTGAATTTTTTTTGACTCATGTTTCATGAGTAGTTTTTATCACAAGAACTTTTCTATGCTGAAAATGAAAATAGATGGAGATCACTATATTGCATAATAATTAGCTTATCAATTTTTAACTAATTAGGAAATTTATTCTATATGAAGACAATATTTAGAACTCATCTCTTCCATTTAGACTATCTTTGAAAAAAAAATAGATTTGAACTTTAAAAATAAAAAAGACATTTGATTTTTGTTTTTGTTTCTTTTATGTAAGTTTTTTAATTCTTATTTTCATTGACTCAATTAATTTAGAGTTTAATCTTAGGTAAATAATTGTTGTGTGATAGGGAATAATGCAGATCGTTTTGTGTGCTGTGATGAATGCCTTCCTGAAGTTCGTGTTAGCAATGGAACTATAACATAAATCAAACTGTGTTGAAGAAAATAAATAAATAAATAAATAAATTTGTAGTTTGCTTTCATAGTAAATTATGTTAGATTTGTCTTAATTATAGACTTATTATTACACAATTTTGTGTGAATTTAATCTTTTCTATAATTAATTTTATATTTAATGCAATAGTGTAGTTTTTTAGTATCTAAAATTTTAATTTTAATTATAAAAGGCTGAAGTATATTTGTTTTAAAATAGCTAAAATATTATTTATCACAATATTAATCAATGCAAATTCAAAATTTCATATAGATGTGATACGATATTGTAAAACATAAACTGCAAACTATGTAAAAAGTGAAGTGAAAATATTTTTACATATTTATGAAAAGGTCAATTACAAGTCACTTCATTACTAAAATTATATTATGTGCTTTCTTTAAAATTAAGTCATTACAACTTGGCTCATTTATTGCTTGGTTTCTTTTGTATTCCTCTCATTTTTATAATGGATTATGATTATGGGAGTGCATAAATTATTTTTAAATAAAGTATTGTCATTATTTAAATCTATATATCAATGTTGAATTTAATAAGTGTACTTGTCATAAAATAATTGTAATAGAAATAGCTATTGAATAAATCAATAGTTAGAGAATATTGAGTTGCCATAAGTTATAGAATTTTAAGATAAGTTATATATATATATATATATATATATATATATATATATATATATATATATATATATAATTTAATCAATAGTTGATAGTGACATAATTTAATAAATATTTTAAAAAAAATAGTTTTAATATAAAATATATATATTTAAACAAATTAAATTATATATAATGTAATGTTACTATTCACTTTATTTTGTTTAAAATTATCATTTAAATTATATATATCTTTAACTATTCAAAAAATAATATTTTCTCATATAAAATATTGATAATTGAAAGTATCTTTTAATTGATCATATGTAACTATAATAGCTAAAAATTTATTCAATATGTTTTAAGGCTTTCATGTTTTATAAATATTTCAATCCTTGAAACCCAGTCCAAGACCAAAAGTATGAGCTAATGAAATGAAAATCTAATTATTTTCTTGATTTTAGAAATTAAGATTTGACAAATAAGCATTAGAAAAAACTATTTGTTCAAATAAGAAAATTTATTTACTAGTTATGTAGAGTGGTTGCAATAGTATATTAGAATAATTAATCTTATATTAAATTATAGAGGTATAATATTATTTTTTCATTATAAATTATTGCATTTTAGTATTGTAAAATGTATTACAGAATAATAGATTTTAAAATAATATTTTATTTTAAATTAATTTGAATTGAGTTATGATTTATTTGTAAAATAAGAAAATAATTATAAATGAGTTTAAGAAATATATTATATTTATTAAAATGTCAAGTTGAAGTAGAGAAATAAAATTTCAAAATATAATATAATTTGTGCTATTGAGGGGAATTGTATATCTAAAGCACATATTAATTGAAACACTTATCACTTGTGTGTACTCAAAGATATTGATTTATAAATCGAATGTGTATGGTATGAATATTGTATTTTTTTATTGAGTTTTGCTTCAAGATTTTGTTTGGAGAATCAGTGGTATATGAGCTTCATTTGGAAGAAGCTTAACTCTATTCTATCATAAAACAACTGCCACATAGTGGCATGTACTTGCTGTAAAATAATTGTAATAGAAATAACTATTGAATATTATAATAATTAATCATAGATTAAAAAATAGAAGAATAATAATTTTTTTTTCATTATATAATATATAATTTTAATATTATAAAATGGATTATAAAAAATACAGATTTTAAAATAAAACTTTATTTTAAATTTAATTTGAATTGAGTTGTGATTTTTTTGGTAAAATAAGAAAATATTTATAAATGAATTTAAGAAATAGATTATATTCATTAAATGACAAAGTTGAAATAGAGAAATAAAATTTCAAAATATAATATAATTTGTGTCATTGAGAAGAATTAAATATCTTAATTAAAATAAAGCACATATTAATTGAAACATTGATGAAAAAATTAGATAAATAGTTTGTAAAATATTTAAATTTGATCTTAAGATTATAATCCTAAAATCTTGCCGAAATAAATGAATATGGAGTATGTCTCCAAAAAAAAGAGGTCTTATAAGACCAAATTGATTGAGCCAATCATAATTCAAATAAGTCATTTATATAATATTTCTAATTAATAAATATTTATGGAAACTTTAGAAATATGTAATTAAGAAACACATGTTTATCTATGATTGATCGATGAGTGCAAAACTATTGATTAATTGAGTTGAACTAAATGCAATAGTACATTGCCTACGAAAAGTACAATAAAGCTTGAAATATGGAGATTTCTTTGATACTTTACATCACTTTCAAGATCAAGAAGGAAGAAATTTGGTTTTGGATAAATTAGATGGTTTAGTCTTGTGTACCATCTTTTAATGTTCCTATTTTCAAATTATTGTACATAAATTATATAGACTTTCCATACATATTAAAAAAAAATAGAGTCTTTCCTCTTTAACAAATAGATATAATAACAAACTTATAATATAAAGTTTTAAATAATTAAAGTTTAGAAAATATTTTAAATTTTGAAGAGAATTTTATTATAATATATATTTTCTAAAATTATATAGTAGAGTTATTACATAAATATGATTAAAATTTACAAAAATTAATTCGATTGTATCATTCATATAAAAAAATATTAAAGATGAGTAAGTTGTATTTGATGGGTTTGATTTTATATTTTAGAATTTTTATAAAAAGTATTAATAAAATGACAAAAGAGGAAGTTCAAAAATAAATAAATAAATTATATCTCAATGCTAACTATTGAAAGTTAGTATTAAAAAAAGATCAGATTTATATTTTATTAGAAAATGAAAAATAATATTTATACTATTGTATTTTGATAGGGGAAATATTGAAGATTTTTCAATTTCTTTTAAAAATTATGATAGTAATGAGTTTTGATATGTTTAGGTTAAAATAATTATATGTACATTCAACCTTCTATTTGTCAAAATCAATAGTATATTTTACTAAGTATTAAAATATAAATAATCTAATGAGTTACTATACTAAGACTTACTATAAATTGAATTATCATATTTAATCTTAAGAGTACAAATAAATGTTATTTTAATTAAAATGGTAAACCTACATATATTGAAAGAGGGTGGGTCATGTTAGATAGTGAGACAAGGAGAGATAGGGATAGATATACAAGATGAACAAGTGAGATAGATTGTGACAATAGGGAGGGGAGAGAGTGAAAGAAAATTACTAGGAGAGAGAGAGAGAGAGAGAGAGAGAGAGAGAGGGTAATTAGTGGGAGAATATGATTCTACTGGTGAGGGGAGAAAGTGAAAGAGGTAATATATATATATATAGGATGGGGCATGTGAGAGAGTGATACAAGGGAATGAGAGTGAGATGTAAGGTAGATATTTAGTGAGATGTTGAGAGATAAATGTGTGTGTGTGTGTGTGTGTGTGTGTGTGTGTGTGTGTGTGTGAGAGAGAGAGAGAGAGAGATTTCTCGTGTCTTTAATAGAATAATTCACAAATCGACTATATATTATAAAAATTAAAGTCTTGATAAATCTTTACTTCCCTATATATATAACTATTGAGTTTCACTCCAAACTTTTCTCTATATCAAATTATAATATAACCTTAACGATAAAACTTATCATAATGCTAATGCAAACTAAAAGTGTGAGGATTTAATTGTGTGGGGAGGTCTTTAGTTTGAATCTACTTAAATTTGCACATAACAATTAACCTTAACAATAATTAAAAATGAATAATAATATATATATATATATATATATATATATATATATATATATATATATATATATATATATATATATATATATATATATATATATATATATATATATATATATATATATATATATATATATATATATATATATATATATATATATATATATATATATATATATATATATATGACACTTAAAAGATAGTCATTTAAGTTTTTTTAAAGTTTCAAAGCTAACATTGAAGAGATATATATAAAATAAATTGTTGGATATCATATACAAACACAAAAAATACAATATTCCATACAACTTTCAAATTGTAAATTAATATGGTTAGTTTTTAAAATAAAATGTTATATTTAGTTGTGGGTTATATTTAGGTTAGTTTACTATTAAAATTTTTTACAAAATTTCCATCCTTAAAAATATACTATAACCTTTTAAGGAACGTCTTCTTTGTTGGGATTTACAAGTGGGAAGAATACTTTTGAGGGCGGGGGCAGGAGGGTGGGCTGGGGCAGGGTGAATTAGAATTACCAAACTTTAAGCTATAAAACTTTTAACTGAAATTAATACATGCATGAAACATTTATAATTAACATGAAAGTAAAGGCATGCATAAAAATAGACAACGCGATATTTGATCACCCAGAAACCCTCCAAAATGAGAAGGTAAAACTGTGGTGGGGATGACACCCACAACTTATCACTGCAACAATATGTAACTTGTTAAGGTTACAAAGTTTGACCATCATCAATGGTCTACCCTGTGAAAGGCCTACCTTGTTAAAGGCTCCAACACTCTATTAAAAGTGACCTATCTAAAAGATTTACAAACATTCACTTGGAATGTCACCTTGTTAAAGGATTTACAAAATGGTTGTTAAACCAACCTATCTTCATAGGATTTTCATTCTCCTAATACAATGGCTAGAAAGTATACTAGAATTTGTTGACATAATAACTTACAATCCTCAATTGCTGATTTCAATTAAATGTTTAGTCCATTTTGATATGATATGATTATGTTTGAAGTGTTGATACTCTGTTCTAATAATTGATAATTCAATGTTGTCCTTCTTCTAAGTCTTTACACCCCTTTCACTTCCTTCAAACTTCACTAGCATTCTCTCCTTCCATTCTCTTACATTCCATTACATATTTGAATTATGAAGTTTTGACCTCCTTAAAAAGGTTTCATGACTTAGGGTTAGGTATGAATCTATGATTGAGATTCATCCATCTTTCCTGCTCAAATCTTTCCATTTTTTGATTGGTTGCATGTTGATTTCATAGGGAATTAAAAAGATTTGATCTTATCTTTAAATCCTTCAAAATTCATCTTCTGTCAACTCAAAAATGGTTTACATCTTAGTTTGTGAGGGCACAAACTCTTATGCTAATTCTGTGTTACTGGGCACTTATTGACTATTGATGCTTGGAACATATAGAAATTTTGTCTTGCTCAACACCTATAGAAATTTTGTCTTGCTCATCACCTGTAGTGACTTGGCACATATACTGACTCAACAATTGAAACTTGCTCAACATTGTCTATCTACTCAGCATCTAAATTATTCAGCACTTGATGAATTTTTGGCTTGACACATACTATAACTCAGCATCTATATTATACTTGACATTATCTAAGAAAAATTCTTAAGTGTGTTAACACTCAATTGTCAAAACCAATCTAAGACCAACAATCTTCCCCTTTGACATGAGTGTCAAAAACACTTAACTATACATGATGAATCTAATCTTTTTGAGTATAATATACATCTGTTCAACATGTATATAAAACTTTAAAAATTGATCAAAATTTTGTAAAGATACCTCAAAATTTGTAACTCCTCCTAATTTGATGTGCCTTTGCAATATCCACAACTTCTTATGTTGTATTTGTCTAATGTTGATTTTGATATTCTTTATCTCTACCTTGCCATGTCATTCTACTCTATTCTAACTCCCCCTTACACATATCTCCCCTTGTAGTTATTGCTCCCCCTAAAAATTTATCTCCAAATTTATCTTCTTATCTCCCTCTTAGTTTTATCAAATCTCCCCCTTTTTATTATAATTATCTCCCCCTTTTTGATACTTATGTCAAAGGGTTCTATACATTAACTATATACTTAGCAAAAACTGATTTATTTACCTCCATAACTATCTTGAGAGAAGCATCCCAATTTTCTAGTGCAATTTCCAATTATTTAAGCTATATGGTTGTCTCTACTACAAGGTGAACTAGGCCTTCCAATGTAGAAAGATTGGGGTCTTTCTTTAAAATGTTTTCAGCATAGGCCAATTCTTTCTACAAAATTTCCATGTGTGGGGTGATGGCAGATTGAATTTGTATTAACTTAGCCTTGGTATTTGCCTCATCTTTTGTTAGCATAGCTAGTTTCTTCTGAGTGTGAAGCGTAGTTTTAAAATGCTTCTCACTCTAAGTTGGATCCTTTCATAATTGCATAGCAGATAACTTTAGGTTCCTCTCCAAGCTCATTATTACTTGGTTGGTTTCTTGTGTGAAAATTGATGGATCACACAATTTTGAGTACAATGAAAATATATTCTCAAGAATTGTTTTTACCTTTTCAATCTTCTTCGCTAGATCAACCTAAGATAGTGCTATTTTACCTTATGTTCTTTCATTTACCTTTGTTTCAAGCCTCTTTTCAGGTCATTCTAATAGTTTTGCATTTGCATCAAGGTCTTCATTCGGTACCTGGTCCACTGTACTGGATAGTTGTTCCCTAATAGGCTTGGTTTCATCAGGCTCCTACAAGCTAAATGCATCTAGAAAGATGTCTTTAATCTCAATTAATACTTTCTTTTTTTTAATACTCATTTATTTTTCTTTTCTAGAACTTCTTGCACTTCATTTATCTAATCAATGTTCATATTTTCATAGTCATACTTGGGAATGACTATGTCCTCATCTAGTGCAAGGTCTCCATAGTGAAATACCCTTGCAACCTTTGTAGAGCTCGAGCCTAGTACTGAAATTTACAATGGCATGGAAATAGTGCAAAACTTCTGAGGCATTGTTGGAGTCCCTGTTGTAGGCAAATTTACCAATGTCTGTACTGCCTCTTGCTCTTTCTCCTTTGGGGTCTCCTCCTCTATTCTTCCTTGATCAATTACTATGATCTTTGGGAGTGCACCTTGTTCTTGTGTTGTAGAGATAAAGGTATCCATCTGTCCAATTTGATCCTTTACTAACTCCTCAATAGTTGTAGTGATTGGTACTGTGGAGTCAACCTTTGTAGATGTGTCTTATGTAGTTTTCTCTTGGGGTTGTCCACTTGTAGCTATTGGGATATGAGAATGTGGTTCTTGTGGATTCACCTTATCCCTTTTGAAGTCAGATATAGCTTTTTGTAGTTCTTCCACACTCACCAAGACTAGATTTGTACACAATTGAGCTTGTAGTGTAGTCTAGTGAAGAATATTTTTGAGATCCTCTATAGTTAATGGATTGATGTTCTAACCAGAATTGTTAGGAACATCTTGAATAGTTATTGTATCTGTAGGTGTGGGAGTTACATGTAGAGGACTTGGTGGTGGAAATTGTGTGTCTTGCACACTCTACTCTTGTTGCTGGTCCTTAGCAGTCGCCATATCATCTTTTTGTGTCTCCTTCTCCACTATAACATCTTCCTTTTCTTTTTCACCTTCTTCTTCCTTATCATTTTCCTCTTCTTCTTCATTATTTCTTCCCTCAAAGGAATCTACTTCTTCTTTCATAGTTGTCAAGCCATAAATTAATTTTCAAATTTGAGTGGATTTCTTGACAACATCTTCAATGTTATTTTGTAGTATACTAAAGGCTCTATGCTTGGGTGCAAATTTTCTCCCATGCTTCTTATTTTCCTTACTAATTTTCCCTTTAGTAAGTTTAGACATTACTTGAGCCAACGTTGACTCTCTTATTTCTTTTTCCATATTGAGGCAATAATGCCATTTATTTTCTACAATTGAATATAACTCCTTAGGCATTGTATTGTTAAGTTCAAGTGGAGTGTTCTTGAACTTTTCCATCATGGTGTAGACTGACTCTTCAACCATGTTCTATTCCTCTCTATTCAACTTATTAAAATCAATACTTTTTAAACATAACAAGTCTGCATTATCCCTAATGTTATCATATATGTTTTCTAAATCAGACTTAGTGGTGTGACTTACCACTATGAATTGGCTGGTGTCCTCTGACTCTATTCTCTCTTCATTTGATTTAGGAGGTGCAACATATTTTCTTCTCTACTTCTTCTTGGCTAGTCTTTCTTGTTCAGTGGCCTTCTTCTTTTCTTGCTCCTTAGCCTTCTTTGATGTGGCTCTTTTACTATCCCTTGTGGTAGGCTTTACTGGGCTAGGCTTAGCAACTTTCTTGGGTTTGGCGACTAGTTTGGTGGTGGCTTTTCTTTTCTTTGCCTCTAGCTTGGTATGTGCTTCCTTTTTTTCCTCTTCCTTCTCAACAACTTCTACCTCTTCTACATCTTCTCCCATACCTTGGGTTAGTGTAAGTGGCCCTTGATCCTGCTCTTCTTCATCCCCATCTTCCTCTTCATCATCCTCCTCACCTTCTGTAGTGCCTTCACCAAATCTGGCCTTAAGCTTCTTCACCATTCTATCTTTCTTTTCCAAAAATAAAGCTATTTTTAGTTCCATGTCTACCTTGGATCTTACAACATCATAAGTGCCAAAGGTTGAGCACTTTTATCAATAACTTCTACTAGCAATTTTGTGATTACTGTTGATGCCTCATCAATATTGATTTCATATCCAAGTGGCCTTAGCCATCTCACCCTTGGTATTGCTGCTTGGATGTATGTGAAATCAATGTCAACTAAGAAATAAATGTCATTAATATGTTGTTCAACAAGAGAGATAGGTATCCTAAGTCTATATTTCATTTACTTCTTAAAGTCTTCAAAGTAGCTGGTCATTATAGTTTCAAAATTTGCCCCCATCTCTTCTATATATACATTCACTTGTACTATTATTGACATATTTGTTTTCTAGCTTACCTTTGCAAAAGAAGGAAATTCATTCTATACATAAAAGAATATGCATATCAATATTGCTCCAAATTTTCATTGATCTCCCTTGGACCTTCTGATGGCTCCCAAATTCTCCATAATCTATTGTAATCGTAGTTCAACTAGATCATAAGTATGATCCTTCTTAAAAAATTTGTATTCCACATCTACTATAATACAAGGTGCACTGTTGAGTCTGCTTGACTAGTAGAATTTATGGGATATGATCCTAACAAAAAATTCTTCAAAAGGATCTTTGATGGTGTCAATAGTCATTCCTCTCTTATTCCACTTTGTCCTAGTGTTCTTCTCTATGGCTTCTTTAGAATCACTCCCTAGGGTTTTTGGTCATTCTAGGGTTGGGTACCCAGTTACTCTATGTATAATTCTTTTAGATAGTTTAATGGGTCCATCTTCCAACCATAGGAATTCATAATGTATTCTACTTGACATAATTATGATCCATTCACTTTTGAATACAGTGGACAAATCTAGGGCATAGGTTAAGCCCTTCCTCTCAACAATATGAAACTCTTCCTTCAAAACCTCATTTTCACAAAATTTTATCATATGATTCCTTAATCTTCATATCACCAATAGCTCCAATTTTGTAGTTATAACATCTAATATCTTGCACCATCACAACTTTAGGTGGGATCACAGATAAAGCTACGATAGGGTTGTTCTTATAAGAAACTTTAGGAATTGGTTTAAAATCAAGTTGTTTCACTTCATTACTAACCAATTAAAATTTAAATGGCTCCTTGTCCTAGGGTTTCCTAGAGCTAGATGCCATTTCTTCAAACTAGGGTTTCAAGATCTATAAATTACTTAACTGCATAGCTCAGCACTAGTGAAAATACCTTAAATCATCGAAATGATGTTGAATCTTGGTTGGAATCTTTGCAAAAATGTCAATCTCTACTTGGAAACCATTTCTTCACTCTTATTGCTCTTGATCTATGTTCATGATGATGAAAAATGATTTAAAACTCAACCTTATACCCTTCATTTCATAGCATTTAATGGTTAGTCAATATACAACTGTCCACTTGGCTCTTATGTAATTCTATTTCACTTGGCTTCCATTGATTTTCCAATACTTGGCATACACTGGAGTTTTCCTTTACTTAGCTTCAATAGGAATTTCCCTTAACTTAGCATCCACTACTAAATTAGCTTCTACTAACTTTGGAAAACAACTCAGCATATACTAACTTTGCATCTTTATTCATGATGATCTATTCTTTTTAATATTGATTTAGTCTTGGAATTGATGTATGGTCAAACATTTAAATATCAGTCTCACATACCTTCTTTTTCTTAATTGGATGAGGTGTGACCACTTGACCTTTTAGGTGAAGTGATCCCTCCATTGTATGTGTTGCTTCCATCTTTTCTTTTCCATGTTCTATTCATTTCTACTCTGATTTGTTCAACATCAACTTTTCCTTTTCCTTTGTTGAACTCAGAGTTGGGTGTCTTTGACCTAGTTGGGAAAAACTTGTTGATATGTCCTATCTTTAGACACCTAAAAAAAGTGGTTTGACTCAGACACCTATTGTAGTTGCCACTAAAGTGTGTTCTTGTGTAGTTTTCTGTAATGTGTCCATATTCTTGACAATAGTGACAACTCTGCCTAGTATTGTAGTCCCAATTGTAGTAATGTCCATGACTATTTGACTTTTCTAGTTGATTTGGTGTCCACATAGGCTTTGATCTAAATTCAAAGGCTTTATGTCCATACATCTTGTAATTGTAGTAGTGACCTTCAAATCTTGGTGTCCTAGTGGTTCTAGTCCTGCAACCATATGCCTAATGACTTTGCTTGTTGCACTTGTAATAGTGTCCCATGTTTTAAGGTTTGTCATGCTGATTGGAAATATTGCTCCTACATACATTAGAGGTATCTCCCCTTTTACCAAAAAAATGACAAGTGGGTTTAGTATTCTTACCTTTGTCACTTCTTTATTCTACAGTCTTTGATGACTCGCCTTTTTCAGTGCTAGTGTATCCTAGTCTTGAAGTATCATTATTGGATCTTAGTGATTTCAATCACTATTCAAAGTACTTGATGGTTTCATTATTTTTTTTGAAGTTGTTTTCAATTTTTTTCTCTCTTCTTAAGTCATTTTTCAGTTGATAATTCTACATTTTCAATGTGGAGATCTCAATATCCTTGACATTCAGTTCATGATGGCCATTCATCACATGGCTTAGGGTGTCTAGCTACATGTTAGAAATTATTACAAGCTCAATTGACTTTTCCTCTAGTCTATTGGAAAGGTTTCTCTTGTCATCTTCTATCATAGCTTTATCTTCAATAGCTCTCTTTTTCTATTCAGTCACTTCATAAAGCATCATGGCTTGTGATTCTTGTTCAATCTCGAGAGTTTTGATCTCTTTTGCTTGAGCTCTATTTTTCTCATTAGGTTTGTAATTTCTGCATCAAACTCTTTAGAATCTCAATTGGAAAACACTTTTGAGGTGTCAATCTCCTTGTACTGTGTATCATTTTTAGCTATGGTGATTTCTTTTCTTCTATTTAGGGATTTCCTCAATTCTTCCCTAGCTTCTTCCAGAGAGTCTAGAATGAGATATATCTTGATCTCTTGATTCTCTATAATCTTCCCAAGATTTTAGACATCCATTTCCAGATCTTTTCTTCAAGCTATAAAGCTTTTCCTAGTAAGGACTTGGCTTTGATACCAATTGTTAGGATTTACAAGTGGGAAGAATACTTCTGAGAGGGGGCGTGAATTAGAAGTACTAAACTTTAAGCTATAAAACTTTTAACTATAATTAATACATGCATGAAACATTTCTAATTAACATGAAAGTAAAGGCATGCATAAAATAGACAACACAATATTTGATCACCTAGAAACCCTCCAAAATGAGAAGGTAAAACTGTGGTGGGGACGACACCCACAACTTATCACTATAGCAATATGTAACTTGTTAAGGTTACAAAGTTTGACCATCATCAATGGTATGCCTTGTGAAAGACCTTCCTTGTTAAAGGCTCCAACACTCTATTAAAAGTTACCTATCTAAAGGATTTACAAAAATTCACTTGGAATGTCACCCTATTAAAGGATTTACAAAATGGCTGTTAAACCAACCTATCTTCATAGGATTTTCATTCTCCTAATACAATGGCTAGAAAGTATAGTAGAATGTGTTGACCTGATAATTTACAATCCTCAATTGCTAATTTCATATTGATGTTCAATCCATTCTGATCTGATCCTCCTTGATATGATATGATTTTTTTCAAAGAGCTAATACTATGTTTTGATAATTGATACTACAATGATGTCCTTCTTCTAAGTCTTTACACCCCTTTCATTTCCTTCAAACTTTTCTAGCATTCTCTTCTTGCATTCCCATACATTCCATTACATACTTGAATTATGGGGTTTTGACCTCCTTAAAAAGGTTTCATGACTTAGGGCTAGGTATAAATCTATGATTGAGATTCATCTATCTTTCTCGCTCAAATCTTTCCATTTTTTTGATTGGTTGCATGTTGATTTCATAGGGAATTAAAAAGATTTGATCCTTCAAGATTCATCTTGTGTTGGCTCAAAAATAGTTTACATCTTAGTTTGTGAGGGCACAAACTCTTATGTTGATTCTATGTTACTTGACACTTACTGATTACTAATGGTCAACATATATAGAATTTTTTTTTTCCTTGGCACCTATAGTGACTCAACACATATACTGACTCAATTTTTGAAACTTGCTCAGCACTATCTATTTGTTCAACATTTGAATTACTTAGCACTTGATGAATTACTCAGCACATACTATAACTTAGCATCTATATTATACTCGACATTATCTAAGAAAATTTCTTAAGTGTGTTGACATTTAATTGTCAAAACCAATTTGAGACCAACACTTATTTTCTTATCTTTTGAAAATAAATAAAATGACAACTATCAAATTTTCTTTCTATTAAAACTTAGAGCTGAAAATATTAAAATATAGTTGAAAAAAGAACCTCTAATACACAATAGAAAATATAAAAAGAGATCATGAACTAGTAGCTTAATTTTATTGAACATGTTCCTATTTACGTAGAAGAATAAACAACCAACATACCTATAAAATTTCTAAATAAATACCTAAAAGCTTTCTAAATAGATTGAAACAAAATCATTAAGAGTTTGACAACACACTAAAATAAATAGACAAGTGGACTACTCTAGATAGCTAACTAGATTTGAGAGACAAATCTATGTAGTTAGATATTATATCAAACTAGAACTCTATGATAGAACTAAACTCCTACTACTAGCAATGTAGAGATGAATTTCCACATCTGCAATGTTGTTATTCATTACTCTAACACTCCCCCTTAATTAATAATCAAATTTTTTTTTACCCCTAACATCTCTTTAAATATTACAAACTTAATTTTTTCCAATGACATGGTGAATATATTAGCTATATTGTCATTAGTATTAAAATAGTTCAACTCTCAAACTAAATTCTCTCTCTTACAAAATAATGTTAAGTTTTTATGTGCTTTGATCTTCTTCATGAAAAATAAGAGTGTTTGCAAGCTTGATTTGCACATTGATTGTCACACTTGATTAAAGTAGGCCTTTCTTTCTTTTCTCCCATATCTTCAAGAATTATCATTAGCCAAATTGCTTTATAGACTTCATTATGCTTTGTACTTATCTTCAATCGATGAAAGAGAAATAGTTGGTTGATTCTTGTTTCTCCAAACGTGAAAACCTAACCCTATGTTGAATGCATGACCAATTTTTTATTTAAAATCATTTATATCTCTTGCCTAATAAAATTTAGAATAACTTATCAACTCAACATTTAAATGGTTAGTATAATCAATGCCAATAGATAGTGCCTTGTAGGTATCACATGACTCTTTTTTTTGCACTCCAATGAACCTCAAGAGTATTAGCCATGAATTGGTTGACTATACTAATAGAATATGAAATATCAGGTCTTGTAGTGGTCAATTAGTTTAAACTTCCCAACATCTACCTATACAATTTCCCATTGACTTCTAAGGTATCACTATCACAAGAGAACTTGATACTTTGTTCTTATAATATTTCATATTAAACTTTTGGATTAACTTCTTTTTCTACTTACTTTGAGTAATCAAAGTCCTACCATTTTGTCTACACACTTCAATTCATAAGAAATAATGTAGTTTTCCAAGATCCTTCATTTCATATTCATGTGATGGAGCTTCCTTTATTGCATCAATCAACTCTATAGAACTTCATGTTATGATTAATTCATTTGTATATAAAGAAATCAAAATAACATTTCCATGCTCACAATCCTCGATGTATAAACTTTGATCATTGGTACTCTTAATATATCCTTATTGAAAGAAGAATTTGTCACTTTTTGTTAGAGTAAATATTTGTTTACACTTATTAATTAAATCACTTTGATTTAATTAAATAAGTTTCCTATTACTCTAGTTTTCTTAAGCTATCTCTTAGGTACATATAATTAATATTTTATATTAATTATAATGTGCAACCTAACTTTTTTAGCCTTTAGGTTACACTTTTTGGGTTTCGATCTTCTTTTATAAGGATTGATCTCTTTGTAATTTATTAATTCACTTTTTATAATAGCAATCTCTTTTTTTGCTCATTAAGAATGTCTCATCTATGGATCTTTCAATTCTTGCCTCCATAGGTTTTTCTTCTCTCTTTTTGTGACAAGTGTTTGCATGCAAGTGATTCTTGGGAGCTATGGGGTTGATCTTTCATCAACTTCAACATGGTATCATAGCTCTAGATCTTCATGCCCCTATTCAATTTATGAGATTTTTTTCTTGGCTTTCAGATCTGTGCTTTTTTATTTTAGAGGGTTTTAGTTTTCAAAGTTATTTTGTGTTGGATTTAGGGGGATTATCTTTTTTGGTACATTTTGAGCCCAAACAGACCTCACTGTTGGATTCGTAGCACCCAAAAACCTCTATTTCCATATAAAATTTGTCTAATTTGGACACAATTGAAATTTGAGACAAAAAAAATTGCCCCCAGATCAAGCACGCTTCCCAAGGTGACAATATTTATTTTTTATTTTTCAAAAAATAAATTTAAAAAAGTAGCATTGTTTTTTGAAAGAGCTTTTTTTGAAAATAAATTATTTTCACAAGAAAACACTTTATTGCATGCAAAAGAATTTATGCCACTTTTTGCAAAAGTGCTTTCTTTCCTTAAGTCAGGTGAAAAGTTTTTTTTGGTACTTCAACATGGTATAGAAAGTCTATCAATGTTGACAGCAGTACAAGTGACATCATCAAATTGAAGGCAAAATTTGATGGTCTTTTAACTGTCATGCATTTGATTTGTTTTACATTTTAGAGCTACCTTCGGTATTTTGGCCAGATCTTTCTCCTACAGAGGTATTTTTTGATGAATCTTATATCATTGGAAAGCCCTTTATGAGCCCATTATGATGGTGTAGGTTATTTATACTTTTGATTCAATTTTGTTTCCTATTTTTGTAGTCAAAGCTAGATATTCTATTTTGCACTCTAGGAGGCATATCTTGAGCATCTAATCTCCGATTTTGGACTTCTTTATATCATTGGAAAGTTTTTTTCATGAACTTTCTAGTGATTTTGGTTGTTGTTCTAGATTATTCTCCAAGAAAATTCTATTTATCCTTCTACATTTTTGCATTCTGGTGGATATCTTAGTTGTTTCAGGTCCGAGGATCGATTTTGTTGCTTTAGATGCTTGG
This sequence comes from Cupressus sempervirens, assembly GCA_028749045.1. Lineage (NCBI taxonomy): Eukaryota > Viridiplantae > Streptophyta > Pinopsida > Cupressales > Cupressaceae > Cupressus > Cupressus sempervirens. Next base: position 471,044,353 of record CM053788.1, read on the forward strand.
TTTTGGCTTGTACTATCTTTTATATCAATCTTATGTCTTTCTAGTCATTGTTGATATCATTTGTAAGCATATTTATGCAAACACACTAAGATAAAGTGCAACTCCCTATGTGTCAAGATCTTTTTCATCATTGTGATTCATTGTACTCACACTATTTAATAAAGTGCCATGGGGGGGATAGTTGATTGTCTTTTAGGCCCTCTTCCTTTTGTCAAGTGAGTGTCCATTCCATGACATTAGCCCCATGATGTGTTGGTGACATGTGCCTTTATAGGTGTTTGTACTTCACTCTCGATGTGCCTAGTTCCTATGTTGTAGGAGTTTTTTGGCCCACTTTTTCAGTTGCCTGTCACATCACCCCGTCTGCATTAAGGTGGGGTTATTCTAATGTTTCTAATACTTCCTTGGTTCGATTGTTCATTAGTGTGAGCTATGTATTTAGCACCTGATCCTATATACTAGGCAATTGCAGTGGCTAGCTACCTATGCATTTATGTGAGATAGATCATCTACCATATAGACACTCTCAGTTCATGCCTTCTATTTTTATGGAGGTTCTGTAGATCAATAGTTTCTTTTTGATAGAGTTTGTGGCTTCTTCATGCTTCAATGGTTCTCTTCATGATCACTCTTTGTTCCTATCTTTTAGAACATTCTTTGCTATCTCTTTTTGGAGTAGGGTTTTTCCCATATGGTTTTCTCTATTTCACCATTTCATAGAGATTTATTATATTGGGTACCTCATTAGGCCTTGTTGTCGAGACCCATTTTTTTACTTTCATAGTTGTGCTAGGTTAGCTTACCTCCTGAGCTTCGCTTAAGGGGGGGTGTTAGAGTAATTATTTGTTTACACTTATTAATTAAATCACTCTGATTTACTTAAATAAGTTGTCTATTACTCTAGTTTTCTTAAGCTATCTCTTAGGTACATATAATTAATATTTTTTATTAATTATAATGTGCAACCTAATTTTTTTAGGGTTTAGGTTACCCTTTTTGGGTTTTGATCTCCTTTTATAAGGATTGATCTCTTTGTAATTTATTAATTCGCTTTTCATAATAACAATCCCTTTTTTTGCTCATCAAGAATGTCTCATCTATGGATCTTGCAATTTTTGCCTCCATAGCTTTTTATTCTCTCTTTTTGTGATAGGTGTTTGTATGCAAGCGATTCTTGGGAGCTGTGGAGTTGATCTTTCATCAACTTCAACACTTTTCACATACCATGATCTCGATGTTTGTTTGAGACCATCTAATGCCTTTTTTAACTTGCATACTAAATGCTCTTTTCCCTATTTTACAAAATCTTTACGTTGAACAAGATAAATTTCTTCTTCTAAATCGCAATTTAAATTTTTTGATTTAACATCTATTCGATGAAGAACTTAATCAAATTTAGCAAAAAGTGCAATCATTTGTATAATAGTGTTCATTTTAGCTCGACTACTGCAAAAGTATCTTCATAATCAATTCCTTTTTTATGTGAGTGCCCTTTTGGACCTAATCTAGTGTTGAATTTATCAACATTGTCATTAGCATTAAATTTTGTTTTGAGAAACTATTTACAACCAATAGGTATCTTTTGTAATTTAGTTAGTTCCCAAGTGTCATTATTCATTATTGAAATGTACTCTTCTTTCATTGCATTCATCTATTTTTTATGATTCTTTATTATTCTTAACTTCTTCAAAATTTTGAGGTTTGTCTACACTCATTACTTGAGTCATTAAACCATAATCATTACATGATTGGTGTCTTGATTTGTCTTGTAGATTTTTTTACTACTTCATTATTGGATGGAGTGACATCAACTTAACTTGTCCCATGTCCACTTTGATCATGAGTTTATTAATATGAAATATATGAACTTTCATTGTCTTCTTTAACTGGTTTCAGTGAAATTGTGTTTTCCACCTATTCTTCTTCTTCTAACATCATCTACAAATTCATGAAATATAACATCTCTACTACCAAATATATCATGAGTAGTCAGGTATGTGCAGGATCATGGTGTGCCAAAAAGTGGTGATGTGAAAAATATGTAATTTTGAAATTCCTAAAAGCATTTCAAAATAAACTTTGACTTTTTTCCCACCCATCCTAGTACCAAACCAAAAATGTAATACCTTGCTTGATTGAGTATCTAATTTGAGAATAGGTATCTGATTTGAGAATGGGTATTCGATTTGAGAACAAGTGCCCAATCTATATTCCCAAATTATGGCACCAAACTCAAATGTAAAGGGAGTGAGAAACAATTTTTAAGATAAATATTGATTTTTATTTACCAAACTCAAAGGAGGGACCAATTTTTAAGTTTTATAAAGTCCTACTATAATATAGTTATAGCATAATTGGGGGGAGGGGAACCAATTATTATATATAGTTACTAAAATTTATTATATCTAGTATTAAATAATTATTATTATTTATTATATAATTATTTTATATATAGTTATTATATATTATTATATAATTATATATCATATATGTTATTATTATATATTATATATCTATTAGTAACCTAAGTTAATAAACTATATGATGATATATGTTCCTACGAGACTCACTAGTGACATGTGTTCCAATGAGTCCAAATGCATCATGGGATACCATATGATCCATTTTGACCCAATATATGACAACATATCTTCAAAAGGGTCAAAAAATGCTTAGGGACATATATCTTGTGTTTGAATTTGTGGAAAGGAGTCATGAAGTATTGTATGACCCCTTTTGACCTAATACATAATAGCATATGTTCCTAGGGGTCATGAGACCCTTATAGAAATATATGTTGTGCTCCAATGGGTCAATAGGTTCATAGGGTATTTGATGACCCTTTTTGACCCATTGGAACACAACATGTATGGCCCTAGGGTATTAGGACCCCTAGGAACATATGTTATCATGTAGTGGGTCAAAATTTGACTCATTAGAGCACAACACACATGATGATAAGGGTCTGAGGACCCCTAGCAACATATGTTCTCATGTAATGTGTCAAAAGGGGTCATAGAATACCATATGACTCTTATTTACCCATTGGAATATAAGAGGTATGTCCCTAGGGGTCATAGGATACCCTATTATCCATTGGAACGCAACATATATATCCCTAGGGGACCTAGGATCCCTAAGAACATAAGTTGCCATGTATTTGATTGCAATGGGTCATAGGTTATCCTATGACCCCTTTCAACCCATTTCAACACAACATGCTTTTCAATAGAGGTTTTAGGACCCACAAGAACATATTTTGTCATGTAAAGGGTTGAAAGGGGTCATAGGATATCATTTAACCCAATTTGACCCATTGGAACACAACATGTGTGTCCCTAGGGGTCTTACAAACCCTATGAACATTTTTTTTAATACAATAGTCAAAATGTGTCATGACATGCCCTATGACCCCTTTTTAACCATTATAATGCATCATGTATGTCCCTAGGGGTCCTAGGTCTCCTAGGAACATACATCATGCATTTGAATGGGCCAAAAGGGCTCATAGGGTTTCCTATTACCCAATTTGACTCATTAAATGATAGCATATGTGGATAGGGGTCCTACAACCCCTAGAAAAATATATCATGTGTTCAAATGAGTCAAAAGGGGTCATAAAGTACCCCATGAACCCTTTCAATATATTATATGACAATATATGTTCATAGGGGTCCTAGAACCCCTACAGACAAAAATCTTGTGTTTCAATGGGTTGAAAGGCGTCATAGGATAACCTATGATCTATTTTGACCTATTAAATGATAACATATATTCCTAAGGGTCCTAGGACCATTAGGAAAATATGTCATGTATTCGAATGAGTTGAAAAAGGTCATAGAGTACTCGATGACCCCTTTTAACATATTTCATGACAACATATGTCTTTCGGGGTGCTAGGATCCCTAGGGACATATTATAATCATTTATATGGGTCAAAAGGGGTCATAATATAACCTATTACCCCTTAAAACACATTTCCTTACAATGTAAAAGAACAAACCCATGTCACCCTTTTGTAAAGGAAATGGCTAACAAAAGTATAACTGTTCATCTTCAATGATATAAAAATGGTATTATTATTTAGAATTTGAAAATGAAGTGAATTAATGAAATATGTAGAAATGGATGAAGTTTAGGATTATAATTTTTAATAATTATTTGGAATAATAATTGATATATTTTCTTAATTTATATAGATGATTTTTTTAGTTGCTGAAAAACACTGAAAATTAGGGGTTTAGTTCCCACCACAAAACTATATGGAAATAAACTTATTTCCATTTAAACTTAGACTATGTTATAGATAACATGTATAGCTAGAACAACAAAAAAGAAAAAATGACTTTAGAACTATATTTTCTCTTCTATAATAATTCAAATTTCAACTCACCTTAAATCGATAGTTTTCGTCTCCTACCACATTTTTCAAAACAAATCTATTCTTACTAGAAGAAAAATTATACATTCTGGAAGAGGACTCTACCCTTTAGAATGTCATATAATTTTTATATTTTTTTAATATTATCTAATATTTTTTCTTTCTCAAAATTGACATCTTTTTGAATGTTAAAATACATGCTTGTAGAATTTTATAATTAAAATATAGTATATTTAATTAAAACACTATAAATTCTATATGAGAATATTCTTGACCTTTAGCTTTATAAAATGGTATTTATATGGTACTAAAAAATATCATAAAAAATGATTAAGAGTTATTGAATTTTCAATTTTTTGAAATAACTTTATTTTTTTAGTATTTGGATACAAACTAGTATAAAACGTGCATTTAATATACATTTCTAATTAGAAAACTGTGAGACCATATATAACATAGCTAGAGTGAATTTATCTAGATCGCATGTTTGACCAAAAAAGATTTTTGAATAGAAATACTCAAATTCAATCATTCTGATAAGTCAGCCTGAAAGGTAACACAACTTTGTACTTTTATCCTATAACATATCTCTCTACAGGTCCTAGGAGACCTAGGGACGTATTATAATTGTTTATATGCATTAAAAGGGGTGATAGGATAACGTATGACCCCTTTCAACACATCTCATTACAACATATGTCTCTAGGGGTCCCAAAACCCCTAGTGACTTAACATAATCATTTATATGGGTCGAAAGGGGTCATAGGATAACCTATGACCCATTTCGACATCTTTCATGACACCATATGTCTCTAGGGGTCCCAAGACCCCTAGGGACATTATAATCATTTATATGGGTCAAAAAGAGTCATAGCATAACCTTATGACCCCTTTTGACATGTTTTCATAACAACATATGTCCCTAGGGGTCCTTGGACTCCTAGGGACATATTGTAATCATTTATATGGGCTGAAATTATTCATAGGATAACTTATAACCCCTTTTGACACATTTTACTACAACACATTTTCTAGGGGTCCCAAGACCCCTAGGGACATATTATAATCATTTATATGGGTCAAAAAGAGTCATAGAAAAATTTATGACCCTTTTTTACACATTTCATTACAAAATATGTCTCTAGGAGTCCTAGGATCCCTAAGGACATATTATAATCATTTATATGGGTCAAAAGGGGTCATAGGATAACCTGTGACCCCTTTTGACACATTTCATTACAACATCTATCTCTAGGGTTTCTAGAAACCCTAAAAAAATATTATAATTATTTATATAGGTGGAAAAGGGTCATAGGATAACCTATGACCCCTTTCGACACGTTTCATTACAACATATGTCGCTAGGGGTCTTAGGAACCCTAAGGACATATTATAATCATTTTATAAGTCAAAAGGGGTCATAGGATAACCTACAATGCCTTTTGATACATTTAATTACAACATATGTCTCTAATGGTACTAGGACCCCTAGGGACATATTATAATCATTTATATAAGTTGAAAGGGGCCATAGGATGATGTATGACCCCTTTCAATATATTTCATTACAACATATGTCTCTAGGAGTTCTAAGACCCTTAGGGACATATTATAATTTTTTATATGGGTCAAAAGAGGTCATAGGATAACTCGTGATCCCTTCAACACATTTCATTACAACATCTATCTCTAGGGGTCCCAAGACCCTTAAGGACATATTATAATCATTTATATGGGTTGAAAGGGGTCATAGGATCATCTATGATCCCTTTTAACACATTTCATTACAACATATATCTCTAAAAGTCCTAGGACCCCTAGGGATATATAATAATCATTTATATGGGTCAAAAGGGGCCATAGGATGACCTATGACCCCTTTCAACACATTTCATTACAACATATGTCTCTAGTGGTAATAGGACCCATAGGGACATATTATAATTGTTTATATGGGTTGAAAGGGGTTATACGATAACCTATGACCCTTTTTGACTTATCTCATTAAAACATGTCTTTAAGGGTCTTAGGACACCTAGAGATATATTATAATTGTTTATATGAGTCAAAAAAGGTCATAGGATAACATATGACTCCATTCAACATATTTCATTACAACATATGTCTCTAGGGTTCCTATGACCCCTTGAAACATATTATAATTGTTTATATTGGTTAAAAGGGGTCATAGGATTACCTATAAAAATTTTCAATACATTTCATTACAATATATGTCTCTACGGGTCCTACGATCTCTAGGAACATATTATAATCATTTATATGAGTTAAAAGGGGCCATAAGATGATCTATGACCCCTTTTGACATATTACATTACAACATATGTCTCTAGGGGTCCTAGGACGCCCTAAGGACAGTATAATTGTTTATGGGTGGAAAGGGGTCATAGGATAACTTATGATATTTTTCAACACATTTCATGAAAACATATGTCTATATGGGTGCTAGGACCCCTAGAGACATATTAGAATCATTTATATAGGTTGAAAGGGGTCATAGGATAACCTATGACCCATTTTAACATAATTCATTACAACATGTCTCTAGGTGTCCCAAGACCCCTAGGGACATATTATAAATGTTTATATGGGTTGAAAAGGGTGATATGATAACCTATGACCCCTCTCAACACATTTCATTACAATATATGTCTCTAGGGGTCCTAGGACTCCCAAAGACATATAATCATTTATATGGGTAGAAAGGTGTCATATGATAACTTGCGACCCATTTCGACTAATTTCATTGCAAAATATCTCTTCAAGGTTCCTAGGACCCTTAGGAACATATTATAATCATTTATATGGGTTGAAATCGGTCATAGGAGAACCTATGACCCCTTTTGACATGTTTCATTACAACATATGTTGCTAGGGGTCCTAGGACCCCTAGCGACATATTATAATTATTTATATGGGTTGAAAGTGGTCATGGGATAAAATAGACCCCTTTCAACAAATTTTATTACAACATATGTCTCTAGGAGTCCTAAGACCCCTAAGAACATATTATAATAATTTATATGGGTTAAAAGAGGCCATAGGATGACCTATGAGCCCTTTCGACATATTTTATTTCAACTTATGTCTCTAGGGGTCATAGGACCCCTAGGGACACATTATAATCATTTATATAGTTTGGAAGGGATCATAGTATAACCTATGACCCCTTTCAACACATTTCATGACAACATACGTCTCTAGGGGTCCTAGGACCCCTAGGGACATTATAATCATTTATATGGGTAGAAAGGGGTTATAGGATAAACAATTACCCCTTCACACACATTTTGTGACAACATATGTCTCTAGAGATCTCAGGACCCCTAGGGACATATTAGAATCATTTATATGGGTTGAAAGGGATCATAGAATAACCTATGACCCTTTTCAACACATTTCATTACAATATATGTCTGTAGGGGTCCTAGGACCCCTAGGGACATATTATAATCATTGATATGAGTCAAAAGGGGTCATAGCATAACATGACCCCTTCTACACATTTCATTATAACATATGTCTCTAGGGTCCCATGACCTCTAGGGACATATTATAATCATTTACATGGGTCAAAAGGGTTCAAAGGATTACCTCAGATCTCTTTGACACATTCCATTACAAAATATGTCTCTAGGGGACCTAGAACCCTAAGGAACATATTATAATAATTTATATGCGTGAAAAGGGGTCATAGGATGAACTATGATCCCTTTCGACACATTTCATTACAACATATATCTCTAGGGGTCCTTAGGACACTTAGGGACATATTATATTTGTTTATATGGATTGAAAGGGGTCATAAGATAACCTATGACCATTTTCGACACATTTCATTACAACATATGTTTCTAGGGGTCCTAGTACCCTTAGGGACATATTATAATTTTTTATATGGGTCGAAAGGGGTCATAGGATTACCTATGACTCCTTTCAACACATCTCATTATAACATGTCTCTAGGGATTCTAGGATCCCTAGGGACATGTTATAATCATGTATATGGGTCAAAAGGAGTCATTGGATAATGTTATGATCCCTTTCGACATATTTCATAACAACATATGTCCCTAGGCATCCTAAGACTCTTAGGAAGACATTATAATCATTTACATAGGTCTAAAGGGGCCATGGGATAACATATAACCCCTTTCGACACATTTCACTACAACATATGTTGTTAGGGGTCCTAAGAGCCTTAGGGACATATTATAATCATTTATATGGGTCGAAAGGGGTCATAGGTTAATCTATGACCCTTTTTGACACATTTCATTACAACATATATCTCTAAGTGTCCTAAGGCCCCTAGGGACATATTATAATTATTTATATGGGTTTAAAGGAGTCATAGGTTCTCCTATGACCTCTTTTAACATATTTCATTACAACATATGTCTCTAGGGTCCTATGGCCCCTAGGGACATATTATAATCATTCATATGGCTCAAAAGATGTCCTAGTATAATCTATGACCCTTTCGAAACATTTGATTACAACTTATGTCTTTAAGGGTCCTAGGACACCTAGGGACATATTATAATCATTTGTATGGGTCAAAATGTGTAATAGGATAAGCTATGACCCATTTCAACACATTTCATTACAACATATGTCTTTAGAGGTCTCAGAACCCTTAGGGACACATTATAATCATTTATATGGGTCGAATGGGGTCATTGGATAACCTGTGACCCCTTTCGACATGCTTCATTACAACATATGTTTGTAGGGTTCCTAGGACCCCTAGGGACATATTATAATTGTTATATGGTTTGAAAGGGGTCATAAGATAACCCATGACCCCTTTTGACATATTTCATTACAACATATGTTACTAGGGGTGCTAGGACCCCATAGGGATATATTATAATCATTTATATGAGACGAAAGGGGTCATAGCATAACCTATGACCCCTTTTAAAAAAAATCATTACAACATATGTCTTTAGGGGTCATAGGACCCCTAAGGACATATTATAATCATTTCTATGGTTTGGGAGGGGTCATAGTATAACCCATGACTCTTTTCAAAATATTTCATGACAACATATGTCTCTAGAAGTATTAAGACCCCTAGGGAAATGTTATAATCATTTATATGGGTCGAAAGGGGTCATAGGATAGCCTATGACCCCCTTTGACACATTTCATTACAAAATATGTCTTTAGAGGTCATTAGACCCCTAGGGACATATTATAATCATTTCTATGGTTTGAGAGGGATCATAGTATAACCAATGACTCCTTTCAATATATTTCATCACAAAATATGTCTCTAGGGGTCATAAGACCCGTAGAGACATATTATAATCATTCATATGAGTCAAAAGGGGTCATATGATAACCTATGACCACTTTCGACACATTTTATGACAACATATGTCCCTAAGGGTCCTAGGACCCCTAGGGACATATTAGAATCATTTATATGAGTCGAAAGTGGTCATAGGATGACCTATAATCACTTTCAACACATTTCATTTTAACATATGTCACTAGGGGTCCTATGACCCCTAAGGACATTATAATCATTTATATGGGTCAAAAGGGGTCATAGGATAACCTATGACCCCTTCAACACATTTCATTGCAATATATATCTCTAGAGGACGCAAGTCACCTAGGGACATATTGTAATCATTTATATGTGTTGAAAGGGGCCATAGGATAACCTATGACCCCTTTTGACACATTTCATTACAACATATGTCTCTAGGGGTCCTAGGACCCCAGGGATGTTTTATAATCATTTATATGGGTCGAAAAGGGCCATAGGATGACTTATGACCCTTTTCGACATTTTTTTTACAACATATGTTGCTACGGGTCCTAGGACCCCTAGGGACATTTTATAATTGTTTATATGGTTTGAAAGGGGTCATAGGATAACCTATGACCCCTTTTTACACATTTCATTATAATATATGTCTCTAGGGGTCCTAAGACCCCTAGGAACTTATTATAATAATTTATATGGGTTGAAAGGAGTCATAAGATAACCTTATGACCCCTTTTGACATGTTTCATGACAACATATGTCCCTATAGGTCGTAGGACTCTTACTAACATATTATAATAATTTATATGGGTCGAAATGGGTCATGAGATAACTTGTGACCCCTTTTCACACATTTAATTACAATATATGTTTCTATGGTTCTTAGGACCCATAGGGACATATTATAATCATTTATATGGGTCGAAAGGGGTCATAGATGATGACCCCTTTTGACACATTTTTTTACAATATATGTCTCTAGGGCTCCTAGTACCCCTAGGGACATATTATAATCATTTATATGAGTCAAAAGGTGTCATAGGATAACCTATATTCTATTTTGTCACATTTCATGGCAACATATGTCTCAAGGGTTCCCAAGACCCTAGGAACATATTATAATCATTTATATGGGTCGAAAGGGGTCATAGGATAACCTATGACCCTTTTTGACATATCTCATGACAATATATGTCTTTAGGAGTCTTAGGATCCCTAGGGACATATTATAATCATTTATATGGGTCAATTGTGGTCATAGGATAACCTATGACCCCTTTTGACACATTTCATTATAATATATGTCTCTAGGGGTCCAAGGACCCCTATGGACATATTATAATTGTTTATATGGATTTAAAGAGGTCATAAGATAACCTATGAACCCTTTTGACACATTTGATTACAACATATGTCTGCAAGGGCCCCAAGGACCCTAGGGACATATTATAATTGTTTATATGGGTCCAAAGGGGTCATAGGATAACCTATGATCCCTTTCAACACATTTCATTACAATGTGTCTCTCATGGTCCTAGAACCCCTAGGGACATATTATAATCATTTATATGGATTGAAAGGGGTCATAAGATAACCTATGACCCTTTTTGAAATATTTCATTATAACATATGTTTGTAGGGTCCTAGTACCCCTAGGGACATATTATAATCATTTATATGGATTGAAAGGGACCCTTTTTGACATATTTTATAAAAACATGTCTCTTGTTGTCTTGTGATCCCTAGGAACATATTATAATTGTTTATATGGGTCCAAAGGGATCATAGGTTTCTAGGGGTCCTAGGACCACATATGTCCCCAGGGGTCCTAGGACCCTTTGGAAAATACATTATGTGTTTGAATGGGTTGAATGGGATCATAAAATTTCTTATAACCCCTTCTGACTCATTAAACAATAAAATTCATTCCTAAGGGTCCTAGGAATATATATTATGTGTACGAATGAGTCGAAAGGAGTAATAGAGTATCTAATGATCCCTAAGCACACTTGATATCATCGAATGGGTCAAAAAGGGTCATAGGTGTATTCTAAGGCCATTTTGAGTCATCAAATCACATTATTTATGTGGTTAGGGGTCCTAGGAACCATAAGCACACATATTGTGATCGAATGGGTTAAAGAGTGTCAAAAGGTACCCTATGACCCTTTTGATCCTTTGGAACCATTATATGTATGGTTAAGGGTCCTAAAGCCTTTTAAAAACATATTCAGTATGCTAAGAAGGGGTCATACTATTATAAAAAAATTTGAAAAAATTTGAAAAAAATAATTTAAAAAATGGATATCCGATTTGGGAATGGATACTTAATTTTGGAATGCGTACTTGATTAGGCTTGGTTTTTCTTTGGACACCAACCCTCCATGGTCAACACCAAAAATGTCCTAAAAACATTTTTTTGGCCTATTGTTATGTGTTTCTAACTTTGACGATGTAATTGATGACTTTTTTTCATCCAAATCTGATGAAACAAAAAGGGTTTCTTGATAATCTTCTCAGCTTTCCATCGATATAATGTTTGTCAAATTATGAGTTTAGTAATTATTACTTATTTTCTAATGGAGTTAGCTACAAAGTGTTGATTGACATACTAATTGAAAAATAGCTATAACTTTCAAACTATATAAGATTTTTGAAATCCAAAAGATGTGTCAGATTATATGCTTCATCTAGTATAAGAAAAAAAATTCTAATTTTGAATATTTTTGAACTAGTTAAGGTGGTCAGACATGGGAGTTTTTTAATTCTGAAAATAGTATAGTAGAAAATTCATAATTAATTATTTATTTGGAATAAAAATTCCAAAAGATATGTGTCACATCTGGGCATGAGTCTACCTTTTATATCTATAATTATATTTAAAAATATTATTATTTCATTTTTATTAAAGTGGTCAGACATACACCTACTTTTTATTTTTTCCTAAAAATTTTGTAGTATTGCATTAAGATCCAAACTTTTGACTAATCAAATAATATTTTTTGTAAATAAGACCTAGTAGTTTAGAAACTAGATTCAATTTCCTACAGATTATTTTATTACAAAATTCTGATATAAAGTCCAAATCCACTTTAAAATTATGTGTCAAGTTGACATAACTCTGATTTTATGGTTTTTCACTACCACTTAAGGCCATAGTTTGGTTGACCATGATCTTGTGCATACCTAGTCAGATTATTATGATCAATACAATAACCAACAAATATACATTTGAATGACTTTTCATCAAGTTTCCTTCTATTCTCTTTTGGAATATGACAATTTATTGTACTTCTAAAAACTCTCAAATAATTAACAACTAGCTTAATTCCAACAAAATTTTACTAAGGAGTTTTATTTGAAACATAATTGGTGGGTCTTACATTTAACAAATAGACAATTGTACTAACTGCTTTAGCCCAGACATTATTAGGGATATTCTTTTCTTTCAACATACTCCTAGTACACTCAACAATTGTTCTATTTTTTCTTTTAGCTACACCATTTTTTTTAGGACTATGGGTAGCTACATATTTCTTATGAATTCTATTATCTTTGTAATATTTCACATTTTTTTGTAAAGCATATTCCCCCTTGATCTAATCTAAGAATCTTAGCATTGTGAAGTGGTATTTTTCTACCATTTTTTTGAATTCTACAAAATATTAAAAAAATCCACTCTTATTCCTTAAGACCACAAGTGATTGAGTTTGCAAAGGACCACACACATCTGATGAACTAATTTAAAAATATTTATTTCCTTTACATTGGCTCTTATTAGAAATCCATTTCTATGTTGTTTTCCTATTGTACATCCATCAAAACTAATTTGTTCATCCTTAAATATTGGAAGACCTTGTAAAGTCTCTTTTCTTTGCAAGAAAATTGATGCAATGCAAGGTAGGAGAATCCCCAAAGGAGATGTCCAAGCCACCAGCAATAACCACATAGCAGAAACACAACACAAGATAATAGCAATGCAAGATCTGATACCAAATCACAACTCTTTATTTATAAAATAATTATTTACATGCAATATGCCTAGCTGTAAGGCCTTCCAAGTTAGGGCCAATTACAACAACAATTACAAAAATAGTTTTGCAAGATCCCTTAAGATCCAACTCAATCCCATCCTGGCTAACCCAGATCTCTAACATAACAAAAATCTAGTAGAAACCTCCAAGATCTCAACTTGTTCTTGCAAGCCACCAAGCAACCACTACTTCATCTCACAAACTCACAACTCTACCACAATCCTACTATAAACTGCCTCACATTTAGCACTCTATCCATAGACTTAGGAAAACTCACCCTTAAGCTACTGTGTAGACTCATTCCTCTGAAATGAATGAATCACTCCCTGAATGAATGAATAAAATACTCCACAAGACCCCCTACTTATACCCAACTAAGCCACAAGTTAGCCTAGCAATTACAAATTAAATAAAACCCCTCACATTAAATGTATATTTAAGCCACAAGTTGACTCACAAGAAACATTAAATACAAAAATGTTAACCCTCACATTAACCAGTAGTTAATAAGTGATAACTACACAAAAATACTTAATACAAGCCCCAAGTTTGCGACCAAGGTTAATTTCACATAGGAGAGATAACCAAGACCACAAATAGGTCCCACAAACTCCTAGATCAATCCACAACACAATCACATGCTACATGCATTAAATGCACCAAGAACTCTAGTTAGTACCAAGAGACTATCAAGTGACATCAAACTCCCAAGCATCATCAAACTCCCACTACATGTCAAGCATAACAAACCATGTTGAGCTCCAAGACCATGCCGAGCTCCTAGAGCATGTCGAGCACCAATCATCCTTTGACTAAGTACCATTCCAAGCACCCTCCAAAGCATCTATTAAGCCTCCTCCCAAGAACTCCAAATTAGTTACCAAGAAACCCAAGATGCTCTTGCATCAAAAATCATATATTTTTTGGTGCAATTCTAGGATGAAAAAGAGAAAAATCCCAAGCTATCCTTGCAAAGAGTCACAAATGAAAATTTACTCAAGAAATCAACAAGGAACATGAGGCCATAATCAACAAATCAATAGATGCAAGTATTATAATTCACATATAGAGAAAGGAACATGCTAAGTTGTAAGGCCTTTTGGGTTGTGGCCTTATACAAAGAAAATTTTGGAACCATATTCCAAGCTTGCATCTTCTATCTTCTTCTCTCTAAGATCTTCCTTCCTACACCTAACCAAGCTTCTTTTATACCCAAATAAGACACAAGCTAGCTAGTAAGGCATTTAATTACATTATAGGTCCATTCTTGGAAGAGTAAATCAAAATCAAATAAAAGGACAACATAAACTCATGTGTTCTTAGGAATAGGTCAAAACACAAGTTAGAGTCAGCTCCCAACTATATAAGACAACAAATCAGCATAATAAATTATGCAAAAAGAACAATACACCTTGTTGGATGAAAAATAATGAAATATAGGCTGCAAAGAATGACACAAAACTCAAAAAATATGAAACATTAGAATACACACACTTAGGACAATGCTCTAGGATAGGTCCTTGACATGATGTCAATGACGCACCACCTAAAACCAAAACAAGAAACAACTACTTCTTGAACTATAGACTTGTATAGAAAAAAGAAATGTTTTTGGTTGATGCAAGATTCTTCAAAGACCCAAGATTCTCCTACATCAAACATCTAGGGTTAATAAAGAATTGATGTTCACATCAGGCATTTGTGATATTTTAACCTAAATCATAAAGATCCAACTCAGCTTGTGTAATCCATAAAATGTCTTTGATTAGTTTGTCTTTCCATTGAACTACGTATTCAATGTAGTATTTTCCTCCAATACTCTTTCTTATTGTGCTATTCAAAATCCTCTCAATGTTGTATGTCTTCTTCTTAAGATAATACAAGTTATCTTTCAATTTATCATTTGATTGCAAATACTCAAAGATGTACATAATATTGAATGTAGGTGAAGTATTCATGTCTAATAGTAGTTCATATTCAAAAACATCACCACTATCAAACTTTCTAGTGATCTTACAAGGATAAAATTTATATTAGAAATAACATATACTAAGAGGGGGATGAATCAATATTTCACAAACTTTTGTTGAAAACTAAATATCTTTAATTAAGTTACAACTTGCATATGAAAGTAAACTAATTATATTGAATAATAAACACAACCATAAAATAATAAAACTGATAATACTATATTTTGTTAACTAGGGAAACCCTATCCAATGGAAAACACCAACTGGAATGATACGCACATTATGATACACTAATCAAAAGGGTCTTGTAAAATATATTAACATTGCTAGGAGTCTATTGAATCCATATAGTGTATGTGTCCTTGTTAGAGGACTTAGGCCTTGTTAGAAGGCTCAACCTTATTAAGAATTGTTATTAAAATTTACAAATATATGCAAGAACTTTCCAAACATGCAATATAAAATGAAATTTTTTAATACAAAAGAGTAGATACTAAAATCTCTTTAATATTTCTAGTATCTTTAATGTATGATATAGTCTTTTGTTGCTCTTCACAAAATCTTATCACAATTTGCACTACTTTGATCATAGATCAGAATTCACATTACAAAACATAGCATAATACTTTACAAGTTTTCATATATGTTCACACACTTATTCACACATCTTCATACCAAAAACCTTTCCTTTATTGGTTATTTCTTTAATTTCCAACCTTCATCTCTTCACATGTTTGCCAAAATACAAAATTAAATCTTGCTAACTTAAGGTTAACTATTAGAATGAATGTTGATGGTATTCCTTTTTGGGAGTATCCTAACCATTACTAGAGCATGCACAATACTATTAGCATGATTGACATGTTGCATTCATGACTATGTTTGTCATTGATGTCAACATAGTAGAATTTTTGTTAAGACTGACAAAGTAGAAAATAAGAGAATGAGATCATATGGATGAAGAATGATCAAGAGAAGTGCACTTAAGGAATTATTTTACACTATGTCATGATTGAGTGGTTAAGTGTGCATCAATAAAGCCCAAGTTATGCAAAAGATATGGTTGATTTACAAAGAATAGTTTGTAGATAGAGTACCTAAGAAGTAGTTTCTAATGTTTGGATTGTATCTTCTAATAGATATAGAATTGTGATATACAAGGTTAAACAATGAAAATAGATATTCTAATGATGATGTCCAAAATTGTGCAAGGTTTGAGCTTGTACGTGTGAGAAGTTGTAAATATTGTGAGTCGACAGTGTTGTATAATTGTAAAATAATTAATTATTCAAAAGAGGTCCTATTATAATTAATTAGGAAAGCCTCAAGGCCGACTCAAGGAATTTTTATGAGGACATGGTATAAAGAAAGGTACTTTTCCTTTTGTTAATATGTGTATTTGGATATGCATGAAGTATGAAGTGTGCGAACAAGAGAAGAATATTTGATAAATGTGAGTAAGTGATCCAAGGGATTATTGGATGCAAAGTTGGTGAGCTAGTAACAATATCACAAGAGGAGAGGTTTGGTTGATAGGATAGAGGAAGTAAACATATAGTTCATTTCTATTATTCTACAAGGAATAATACAAAGATTAGTTGGACAATGAGTTAAGTGATCTTACCCTTGAAGGTGTTTGGATAGTGAGTCCATCTACCTTCTACAACTCCTAACAAGGTTGGAATCTCCTAACATGGATTCAAAGTCTCCTAATAGAGACTAATAGGTATTGAATACATTTCACTGCTTCCTAATAGAGTCCATCCTCTAACAAGGAACTATTATATTAGTACATAATTCTTTGGGTACCATCCCCACCTAAGTTTTCCCTCTAATCAAGGATTTCCCTAGTGTTGAGTGATCATTTTGCACGATGTTTAATGGCAAAAATTCTTTAGAATATCTCTCTTGAAAAGTTGATCAATGACCAACTCCAAGGTTTTGTATGGTTTTTTTTCAGCCTATTGGGTAAATCAATTGAGGATAAATGTGTATGTTCACAAAGAGGCCTTTGTTAGCACCTACAAATCTGTAAAACTCTGCTGAAATATAACCACCAAATATATATATATATATATATATATATATATATATATATATATATATATATATATATATTATGTTTTATGATAAATAAAATTTATCAATGTAATTATATGAATTCTTGTTTTAACCAAGTGTTTGAAAAGAAAATAAACAAGATAGAGTAACAAGAGATTAAAGAAAATTATTGAAAGGGAAATTCATAAGGAACATAAGCCAAAATAACAAAATATTTGTGAATTAAATAATCAAAAGGATATTGGTAGGAAACTAATGAAATCAGGAGAAGCACTTCCTCAAATGCACTAATGCAATCATCAATGGGAACTTCAATAATAACTAAAACATGTTTCACATTTCATCAAATTGTGAGGCCACAAAAAGTGTGCCCACATGAGACAAAATGCTATGCAAGAACAAAGATGACCGTTTCTCCAATTCATCACAACAACAAAATTCATTAACATAAGGAAAATGCCAAAACTAAAAGATCACACAATCATAACAACACAATAAAACCATTTGCTCCATTATTAGTCATGAACATTCATTCACAAAAATAATAGACTCCAGAAAGATTTACTACACTCAAAATGAGAGCACGAATAGCATATATTATTGTATCAAAATAATGGCCTAGAGTATATATTACATCCATGTATTTAAAATAAATCTTCTCCTCCCTTTGTGTTAGGATTGAGAGCTCTTCTAATGCAACTCATGCTAAAAAAATAATAAAATAAAGCAATTTACATACTAACTCAATCTCTAAATTGTGTTATGTAGATCTCTACCCTTTTTTTATATCAATTAACAGGTGCATGAGCATTTACATGACATATAAGAATAAAATAATGAGAAGACAAGAATATAGAATCCATGAGATGATCTAGAAGTCACTAAGAGCTCTAAAAATGGAAGCTTAGCCTTTTCTAGGTGTTTACGGAAGTTGAACTACTGTTAAAATGCATTTTTGATGCATGGAATGCTCAAAAATAGCAACTAGCAGTTAAGTATTGGTGCTCCAATTTTTCTTTAAAAAGAGCACCTTGGTAAAGAGCATCTTTGTGAAGTGCACCTTGGGGATAGGACCCAAAAATCCAAAAAGTCTTTTAAGTGTCAAATCTTGATTTCCAGCATCTAGGTTTCTTCCTCTTTATATCAAAATGATGCCTAGATGCTTTCTTTTAAATTTCTCTATTATCTTTGCTACTTCATTAGCTTGTAGTAAATCTAATGAATCATACTTAATTCTAACTACTTTTTGGTAGTTTCTCACCTCTATTCTTGTATCCCCAAAATCCTCAAGCTTAGAATCTAGTTCTAACAATGCTTCTTCAATTTTAAATGCTTGTCTTACATCATCTTCTGACGAAGTATTTTGAAATTTATCTATAAATTGTTGAACTACTATTTGCACTAAGGAAATCTTAGCTTTTACTTAGCTTCAAAAATCTCTAGGCTAGCAATGTTGTAGTATTTATTCACTTCCAAAAATTTCTCTTGATTCTTATTCTTTATTTGCTGAATATCTTCATGAAGTCCTTCAATGAATTTATTCATAGAAGATATTTTCTCTATCTAGTCATCTAATTTATCTAATTCTTCCATTGAGTATATCTCCATAAGAATTTGATACCCTTTCCCTTAAATATATCTAAGTGCTTGCAAATCATTAGCCCAGGTACACATTTCATCCATTTTCCCAAAATCATGGTTTATAATAGTGACCAATTTGTCAACATTGGTCTAATTTTATGCAAAAGGTTAAAATTATCCTATATTATTTGTAATCTTTGACCCTCAAAACTATGATGCCACCTTTGATAAGCATCCAAAAAGGAATCCATTTGTGACCCTATCCAGTTTCTTTCTAATGTAGCTCTGAGAGAAATTTTAGGATTTGCAAGATCTATTGGTCCTACCACCTCATTCAAATATCCCCATAGTAGCTCATTCTATTTCAACAGAATTGTCAACTCTTACTCATCTTTGGCCAAGTGTGAAATACTTTCTTGACGCCCATGGTAATTAAGATTTTCACTCTATCTATCATGGGATTTCCCAACATGACTCCCTTCATCTGATAGTCCTTTATAGTGAACTCTTCAATGTTTGCATGGGGAGGTGGAATATCCTTGTGTGCCAGAAGGCCCTAATCTTGATTCTTCATTATGAAGGAAAGGGTTCTAGCATCACCCTTAGGTGGATCAAGTTTCCAGATCACCCTTATTAATTTCCCATAACCTCTTGTTCAGTTAGTTCCATCTATCTCTTTTATCTAAACATAACCTCCTTCTTCAACCATGATGGTGTCATGACCATTGGTGACATGTGTTATGTTGAAGAAGCCAATTTTTCTATAGGCACATTTCCCTTATCACTCCTCTTCAAAGTCTTCTCATGTTGAGGAAGGATTCCAAAGTGAATTTTTGTGTTTTCTTGGGCATGGGACCTAGCCTCTATATCTGGAGGAGCTTGTTTCCTTTCTCCTACTATCTATCCTACCTCATATACTTCATCGCCATGTAAGTGCACAAACTCTCCTTCTACTAGATTTTGACTTTTAGATTCAATCATCAGAGGAGGTGGAGCCACTTATCCTTGATCAACCACTTTAGGCATACCCTATGCTAGTGGAGGAGGAATTCTAAGAGGTCCTTGGGGTAGAGGAGGTAACTAATTCCAATCTTCCCCCAATGGATTGTGTTATCTAGTGTGGAGGCTAATAATTCACCAAGTGTGAGATTATTAGTTTGTGGTGACTGATTAACAAAGTAATGTACATACTCTATAATTCCTTGGCAGGGTTTAAGGCCAAGTTGGGCCTAAAGAGGGATTTTGGGGGTGTAACCCCTGAGAATTTTTTTGGGGGCTATTTTATCAATTTTTTTTGCCAACATGTTATAACTAATTTTAACCCTAAAGAAAAAAAATTATAAAATGGCTTAGGGTTAGGGATTTCATAATGTGTGATGTGATAATTTCTCTTTGGGATGGTATTGAGCTATAAGGGATTACAATTTGTAATTAGGTTGTAATCACTATATAGTTAAAATATTAGACTCGCTATTTGGTGGATGTAGCCTAGAGATTCAATGAAGCACATTAAATCTTGGTGTCTTGTGTTCTCTCCTATGCAATTTATTATTTTATGATATTGGTTATATTTGCATGTAATAATTATTTTTGTCTTTGGTTAATCCTAACAACTTGTTCCTAGGAGTATCCCCTATTTTATCTCCTACCAATTTAGTACCCATTGGCATGAAGTCAAAATCAGAGAGGTCAAAAATTTCTTCCCCCTCACCTTCCATTTCTGCAATCCATTTGCATGGCTCATCTTTAGAGGTCTCAACCTAGATGGGCTCCCTAGGGATAGAAGGTGGTGTCTGAGTCGAGCTCCTTCTCTTCTCTTCTTTAGTTGTAGCATCCAACCAAGTCCTCTTATTCAAAGGTAAAAAATCTATTTTTTTCCTGTTCCTCCTTGCCTACCACCTCAGAGATGGTTTCTAACATTTATGACAAGGGAATACTCTTCTTCTTTAGTCTTCTCCTCTTTACACCACCACCATTATCTCTATTTGGGCTCTTTTGGGCACCGACAAGGAGGCTTCCTCTACTAAGTCTCAAGGTGGTGGAACTCCTTCCTATGTCAGTTCCACCTGTTCTTGCTATTATTGAGCTTGTTTTGGCTTTGGTTTGTCTAATTTTTCTTAGACAATTGGTTCTTCTTGAGCCTCTTCCTCTATCTCTCCTCTTCAAGGGGATGCCTTTCTCTTCTTTCCCTTACCCTTTTTTGTCTCAAAATACTCAACCTCCCACTCACATTGTTGTACTATCCCCAATCTCACTAGTGATTTGGTAGGGTAGGTTGGTATTGTGACCTTTTTTTCTTTTCCTTTATTTGGTCGGGCTATAGCTTGAAGAGGTAGGGTTTGGAGAATTGGATCCCTCTGAAAAGGTTTCCCAATTGATTCCCTTGTAAATTCAACCACATGTTGACTCTAATAATTAATATCATCATTTTCCTTATGCACAATTTTTTCATTGGTAACGGGTCTTTCATAGATCATGTCTCTATTATGCAAAGGATCCAAGATCTCAAGGACATCCTTATCCCAGGCCTTGAGGGGAATCTACATATTTAGCACTTTTTTTGTGAGTTTTAGACTCATCCTACAATAGCCCCTAATATGGGCATCATAGTAATCTATTCCTTTCATCTAGTGGTGTTCTTAGGCTTATTTAGGTTCAAATTTCTTCTAGACTATATGCTGCACCATCCCAATGTTGTCAAAATATGGGAAAGGTTCTTGATAATCCTCGAGAGGATATTGATCTTATTTTGAATAAAATGTAGCAATATCTTTCTTTTCCTTCACCTCAAAGGCTTTGATGGTGATCAACCATATCCATGTCATCTTCTATTGTTTCATTACACTATCATATGCAAAGGAAAGTTTTTGGGCTATTTCCAACAATATAAGTCGATCCATTAGGTATGTAAAGAGCTTCTTATAGTACAAGAGGGTACTAACTACTTGAATATAGGTGAATGTTTTGAATTGTATATAATATGCTCCGACCCCCATTATTCAAGCTATAGCTTCTACTAATATTCTCTTTCAATAATTCCCTTAGATGAACTTGGTGACAGAAAATATGAAACCATCATTGAAAACCCTATATTCCACACTTTATAGTGGGAGCTTCTTCTTTACTAGCTATGGATTTACTACATAGGACCAAGCATTTGCATGCTGCATGATTTCCTTTCTATTCAATCCTAGATAATTCATAGTCCTTTCTGCCAAGAGATACATCATATATGTGGTCATATAAAAATAGGGTCCATTCTTCATTGAGATCAATTTCTCATCCATATTGTCATTAAGAATTCTTGTCAAATCAATAGGCATATTTCTCGACCTAATGGTTTTTATAAAGTGTACCATCTATGTTTCCAAGTGACTTGTTCTGAGAAAGCCCATGGCTCTACTCAAGAGAACTATCAAGTAGCCAATATCATCAATCATATATCCATGCATCATATCAACCTTTCTTGCTCTTTGTCCCAATGGTGTCCTTTCAATTAGGTACTTTGATTGTACCAACTCCTTGGCTTCTATTTTGTTTTCCCTATACCACCTATCTACACCCTCATAAGAGATCTGAAGATATAGATCTGCCCATGGAAGTTGGAAAGCCTTTTCAATGTTTTATTGCCCAAGATCTAGGATTATCTACCCTATTACACTCTTGATGACCTTCTCCTCAAGTACAGAGTTATGTGCTAAGATCATGATTGCTTTAGATGATTGAACTTATGTTAAGTGAGAAGCCATGTTCGCCAACCCACTTTGGATTAGAGCCGAAACTATAGCTAACCTCTCTTTAATCTTTTTGCATAAGAATAGAAAGGCATTATAGTCAATGTACCTCAGTTTGGTGTCTCATATCTCAGTGTGTTTATCCTTGAATTGGGACTTATTTGGTTCTCTGTGGTATTTGAAACATATGGGCTTTAGTGTTATCTTTATCAACATGGAGGATGATTATGAGACCATTGTATTTGCACAAAAGGAAGAAATATCAGCACCCCAATGTCAAAAAACTATGATGACACTCAGATAAGATCGAAACTATTGAGAAATTGACCCAAAATAAGAAAAAGTGATAAAAACCCAAAAGAGTCTAATATGTGCACATGCACATCTATCACACTAAATTCATCTCTAGAGGTGCACAAGGTGCACACATGCACATGTGTGCATGTGCACACCTAAATTTTTCTTTTTTTATACCTTAGAAAAGATCTAAAATCTTTCTCAGAGATGCATAGGTGTAGAGAACTGTAGTTATAGACCTCAGGAGGGTGAAAAGGTGTAGTGTTTAGAGGGAGCAAAGAGGAAAAGTGAAGAGGATAGGAGAGGGGGATCTATTTATAGACCCAAGTATTATTGTGTATATCTAAGGGTATGCACCTTCAATGTGTGTGCATGCATAAGTGTGCATCCTCTAAAGGAAGTGAGTATGTAGGTGTGCACTAAGTGGACATGTGCATGTACGCATGTGTGCAAGTGCATATGTATGTAGTTTTACACTTAAAAACCCTAAAAACTACAATTTTACTCCTTTTCAATGCTTAATCAGATTGGGTGCTCTACAAGGATTTTGAAAATAGGTGGTCCCCATTTTGTGACTCAAAATAGGGCATGCATTATGAGACCACAAAAAATACCCCTAACAAAAGGGAAGAAATGGAAAAGGCTTTTCTTAATCAACAAGCATTCTTCCAACATTTTTCAGGTGACAACTAGATCCTAAATTTTAAAAGCAATGTTCAAGTCCTTTAGAACCCAAAAATTTAGAATCTTGAACCTTCAAGCTTAGTGTGTTCTTAGTATTCCAGTTCCTTTTGAAATCTAAAGGTGTCATCTATCATGAGTATCAAGAAACTTGGAAATAATCTTTTACTTAATTGAAAAAAGCATTAGAAATCCCCATAAATCTATTATGCATCATTGTGTGACTAGATGAGAGAATCTACTCTCGGGGATCTTCACAAGTTATCAATTCTTTTTCTTTGAGTCTTTGATAATATTCTTTAACCTACTTCATGGAGCTCATGTTTTTTCACTTGATATTTCCTTGAAATCCTATGTTCATACTATAGAATACGATATCAATTTAGAAGTGTGTATCCTTATTTTTTATTACCTTTTTCAATTGTTTGGAATATTTACATTCAACACCTCTGTGATTCTTTTGTTTTTTATCTACCCTGACCATGTTTAGATCATGTGGCCAAGACATTGGCATTCTTTTCTAGATTGATACTTAGTTTGATAACTCTTTCAGTCCTCTTTTAATAATTTTTTTAGGAGACTCTCACACCAAACAATGATCTTTACAGGTCTTTGAAAAGACCCTTTATCTAAATTGGTAAGTTTTGAATTATAGCTTGCTACTATCAACCTATATTTGAAGAAAACCTTAGATAATCAATTCTTTAAATTTTCAAAGTGTTGAGAGAAATATGTCTTACATTTTGACTTTAAGGCAAGAAGTCCTTTATGACAGCAAGTAATACCTATTTTTTAGTTGGTACAAGAAAACAATTTATCTAAATGCTTTGACAAAGAAATACCTATTGCCTAAAATTGAAACCAAATGAAGTGATGTTGGCAATACATCAAGAATGAATCTTGATTATGCATATCCCCTAGACCAACAAGAAAACAAACACATGACAGAAAGAAAGCACGCATGTTGAAAGTAAACACATATTTAATAAAAAATATTATTTAATAAACTTTTTAAATTTTTTAAGGGTTAGGATTCAAAATAATGTTTCAAAAACTAGTCATTAACTAGTAATTGGACCAATTTCCCTTGTAAAGTACTTAGTATAAAAGCATTTTCCCCCAAAGTATATGTTATCTTATAAGAACCAATGCACAAGTGTTGAAACTTGGTATGATTTCTTCTTTTTTTTACCTTGTCCCACATAAGAACAAGGTTTGATATTTTCAAAGATTTGATTATGGCTAACAAATCTATATTTTATGACAACCTAATGCCTTGACATATGTTCTAAATTTTTTGTCTTTTTCTCATCTAGTTCTAGAAGATTCATCAATCTAATTTGGACCCTATCAACACCCTCAACATATCCTCTCGTGATATTCAACACTAGAATTTTGAGATTGAGTGAGAATACTAGTTCTTCGCCATAGACTAGTAGATATAAGGATATTCCCAAAGTATTCTTTATTTTGACCATGTCTGTCCATAATGCATTCTTTAATTGGGTATGCCAATCTTTTGGATTCTCTATGACAAAGATTTTTATTATTGTAATAAAATTATTGTTGGTGGACTCGGCCACACCATTCCCTTGTGGATAATAATTGTATGAGACTTTGAATATGAATTTATTTTCTAATGCCTATTGATTAAGGAAAATTGATGCAAAATATGATGTGTTATTACACACTAGAAAGAATGGCATTCCAAACCTAGTCACGATGTGTTCTTCTAAGAAGTCAGTGACCACTTTTGCTATACAATTTATCAAATTTTTCACTTCAATTCACTATGTGCAATAATATATAGTTGTAAGGGAAAAAAAATGTCCTATTGATTATGGTGGGTTTACAGGTCCAATAAAATCCATCCCCCACTTGGAAAAGGGTCATACCTCAAATACTAGTTGCAATGTCATAGCTGAGTTTCTTTCTCTGTTGGCTCTTGTTTGGTAGGTGTGATAGGAATGTACATGTTCAAATGTATGTTTGAAAATTGTAGGCCAAAAATAACCTAATCTAAAAATCTAGTGGGTCATAGCCTCTATTGATCCATGTCTAGTGTCATACTTGTCATGATACTCTTGTAGTACTTTTTTTTTTTTTTCACTTCCTAAACATTGCAAATAAATCCCTTCATAGTTTTTCTTGTAAATTTTACTATCTTGAAGCGTATAGGATTCACACTTTATTTTTAGTCCTCTACATTGGAAAATATTCATCCATTGAGGGTATTAATTATGCAAGAGGTAATATGAAATATCTTGATATCAGACATCTATCATTATTCCTTCATTAATGTCTACTTGAGACACTATGATTTGTTCTTCATTGTCAACTATTATGGTGGTTAGTCCATGTCCTCTCACTGGCTTCATTGGTTGAATTTCAATATCAAACTCTTGTAATATTCCCATTCATTTTCCTCTTCTTTTACCTAACTCATCGTGCATCAACAATGATTTGACTATAGGATTAGGCACAATAGAATATACCTTACTCCTAAGCATGTAGTGGCAAAATTTCTTGATTGCCTTTGTCACAATAAATGATTGTTTATAAAGATTGGAAAAGTTAAACTTGGAAATATTTAGTGGGATACTCATGAATGTGATAGGTCTCTCATCTTCTTTATCTTTCATTTGTGTGAGGATTCCTACACAAGAGTGTTTTGAAGCAAAATAATAGATTTTGAAAGGTAATTGATGATCAGGACTTAGAAGTACTAGGGTAGTGGAAATAACCACTTTGATATCTTCAAAATATTTATTGACTTTAGGAACCCAATAATTTTTTTCTCCTTTCTTTAGTAATTCATTGAGGGGGAGAAATATCTCAACAAACTCACTAATGAACTTGCGTACAAAATTGATCTTTCCAAAGAAATATTTAAGCTCTTTGCGACTATGGGGATGGGACAACTTTAGAATTTCTTGTATCCTTTTAGGATAAATGGAAATATCTACTTCAAAAATGATGTGACCTAGTAGCTTTCCTTTGGTAACTCCAAATGAACATTTCTTATAGTTAAGAGATATAGTGTATTTATGACATCGGTTGAAAACTTGTTTTAGATTAGAACTATGGGTAGTCCTATATTTTGAAAATACTATCACATCATTCATATAGATAACTATGTATTTGATTATTATCCCCAGAAATCCCTCATCCATTTCTCTTTGAAATGTACCTCCTATGTTGATTAATCTAAAGGAAAACCTTTTGTTTGCAAATGTTCCCCATTTTTTTATGAATTCATTCTTTAATCTATCTTCCTCATGTACCATCACTTGGTTATATCCTGAATAAACATCTATAAAAGAGATCATCTTAGACCCATTTAAAATCTATAATGCTTCATCAAGTGAAGGAAAAGGGTAGTAATCTTTCTAGGATGCTTGGTTCAAATTCTAAAAGTCTACACAAAGGTGAATGCCTCTAGTTCTTTTCCTTATTAGTACCAATTTAGCAAGCTATGTAGAATGTCAAATTGGAATGATAATCTTGGCATCGAGTAACTTCTAGACCTCTTTCATTATAAATGGTCCAATAATGGGGTTTACTAGTCTCTATCTTTGACAAAAATGCTTAGCATCGGGCTTTAACAAAATATCATGAGTGATGATGTCAGGATCACATGTCTTGAATTCTTCATAACTACATGCAATGGCATCTTTTTATTATGTGAGTAACTGGAGCATATTTTCTTATTCTTGGGAATTTCATGCCTTCCCAATTCTCACACACTTAGGGTTTTCTTTTGTGCCTAGGTTATAAGAGTCATTATTTGATTCCCTTTTCTTCAATGGTTCTCTTACTCCATGTTAATCTATCTTGGTCAAAGATACATTCCAACACCACAATCCCCATAGGAATAGTATTAGTATTTAAATTTATGATTCCATCTTCATCTTCTAGTTCATCTTCTTTGAGTTTACAATCAAATACATCATCAATTTCTTGTCCTTTGAAAAAACCATTTCACATAATGAACTCTAGAATATGTTAATCATCTTGGAAGACCTAGAAGTTAGTAATGTTTTCCAAAATAGATAGGGAAACCACAAGTTCCATTAAAAAAATTTCGAGTTTCATTCTTTCAATAGGTTGTAATACACCAACTAAAATTGAAAGGGAACCAACTACCATATTTCTTCTTCTTGGAATAGATCTTATGTTTAGGGCTTCAAAATCTTCCATCAGGTCCCAAACTCTCTTTTGATAAGCAAATAGTTTCTTGTCATTGCAAGAATGGATCGATTTGATGTATCGAATCACTAACTGAGAGTCTCCTAGAACTATGAGAGCTTTGAAACCCTTTTCTAATGCGAAGACAAGTCTATAGATTAAGGCTTCATATTCTACAATATTGTTAGTACATTTGAATTATAAATGATATGCAGCATAAAAGACCTAACTTTGGCATTTATAAGCTCAATACCTGCTCAAGCTCCTAGTTTACATTTGGAATCATCAAACCTAAGCATCCATATTGGTTTTTATTTTGGCTTCCTTAACTTGTGTTTATTTGTTCAAAGCTTCTATTTTACTTGGACTTTGAAGGTTTTTTTTCTTTGGGACCCATTGTATTCTTTCATGTGTGGGAATTGATGAGTTACTATTGGTTACTTTTATATAAGGATTATTCATTTCTATTTTTCAGCTTTGATTTCCCCAATAACTCGATGATTTATAATTTTGTGGTTTAGGTTGAATGACCGCTGAGGTCTACCCTTAACCTTTCACAAAGAGTCTCCTTCTAAGAAATTTAATCATCCCTAGTGGAGGAGAAAATAAAGCTCCTTCATCTAAAGAGGTATCATTGTATGAGACATTTAAATCTTCTTTTTAATCTTCTTCATTATTAATGACTTCAATCATGCTCATATGACTTGAATTACCTTTGGGTAGTCTACTTGTGGCTTGAATAATTATTGAGTGTGTTATTTGAGTTAATATTGGAGAAATTTCTTTTGAACAGTGTAGGAGTTCAAGCTCTAAATGGTTCATATTATGCAACATGAAAAATCTTAGAAGGAGCAAGATATTTGGATCTACTTCTTCCCCTAAAGACTACAAATTTTCAACCATGCTATCTATGAATTCTATTAAGACCTTTTCTCATGGGGTATGGTTCAGTTATTCTACATTTATGTTATCAAGTTTTTCAACCAAAGTTATATCAAGAACAATTACCCTATATCAGGCTAAGTCTGATTGAAGAAATACTACTTGAGTCAAAGAATTATACTTTTTCATCATTATCTTTAGTCTTGCCTCATCATTTATTTTAATTTTTTTATTTGATCCCTTCCAAGGTAGCCACAATTGGGTGAAATTAGTTGAAAACCATACTTTTAGGTATCAAGTCCATTCTTTGCTTAGTAATAGGTCATATGTTTCTAGAATCTCCACCACATGTATGTCCATGATATCTTGAATATGGGGATATGTAGTCAACTATTTGCAAACATCTTACAGAAATCCTATATCCTTAACTTTGGTTTTGTCAAGCTGAATCACTATTCAATTCATGGGTTGTGGGGTGACTCCCAACTTTGGAGCTATCAAAAGTGGCATAAAATTGTTGGAAGCTCCTAAATCTATGAGAAAATTGTGAAGGTTTCTTCTAGACTAAGAAAGAAAGGGGGCACTTTGGCCTTGTCTTTATACATGGTAGGCATAGCCTTAGAGGTATTAACCTATGGCAATACCATATTCTAATGGCTTACACTAGTAATTATCTTTGTATGGTCAAAAATTTTCAACAATTCTTCTCTTTGAGCAGACAAATTTGTAGTATATCATACATGGATAAATTGGCCTTGGTCTACTTTATCTCTTCGATGACACTATATCCTTTAGTTGACTATGTGAGATTCTTTATTATTGTACATATATTTCCTTGGTTCTAAATTTGTGGTCTAGAAAAGGGTTCTATTACATAGGTAGGATTATTATTCACTCTTGGATCTGAAGGTGTTGGCTGCAATCCAAGAGGGATTCCATTAGTCATGGGTTCCCTTCAATTTGGTATGCTGTAAGTATTCTGGTTGTCATTCTAAAAAGTGAACATCTCTACTATTTTGGGGTCTAATTCTTGATTGCATGGAAAAATAAATTCCATATTGAGTCGGTCTCCCATTTTAGTGTTGTGTAAAGAATCATAAGATTCGAAAAACATGGTATTAAACTCACTAGGGGACTAGTTGTTATTGCACTCTGAATTTTGATTCAGTTCCTGATTCCCATTGAAATGTGAGCCACCATCATTAGATGTATTTTTTCTAGTGTTTAGTTGATTGATGTCCACAAATTGAGCATTATTATTATTGTCTACTAGGATACTTCCATAGTTCAGATGAGTATTTAATTGTCAAATCTATCTTTAGAAACCATTGTTACAATCTAGTAGGTTGAACTTATTCCCTGCATTATTACTTCTACTAAAATTCTTATTGTGATTTTTACCATACTTATTTTAGTAAGGGGGGGGGGGGCATTTTTTCTTTGGAAGTTCTTATTCTACCCTTGTGACAACCTTAGATAAGTTAGCTCATTGGTTATCTAAGACATGTTCTTTTTCTTTTGATCTGTCTCAGTTGTGACATTATTTTCTTCCTTAGTAGATGGTGTTCCCTTTTTCTCAAAGAAGAAAACTTTTGGAGGTTCATAAGTTGGATAAGTTATAGCTAAACCTAGTGTAGTTGGTGCATGTTGGAGTAGGATTGAAGTTAATGGAATGAATTGACTAGGTATTAGCTATGCTCTAGGAGGATATATTAGTACCATTATACTGGCATGAGTTGCAACCATCATCCCTCCTCCATTAGGGATGTCCTATTTAGTAAAGGTGACATCTTCTTCAAAGAGCTTTTCTAATGTATCAATATCTATAGCAGACAATTTCCTTACAAAGACAGTAGTGAGGTGGTCCATAGACTTTAGATAAATCTAAATTGTATCCCCAACTATTATGGTGTAAGGGGATTCCAAATTATGGTATTCCATGTAAAAGCAATGGTTGAAGTGTGAAATGGTCTTTGTTGGATCCCTTTTGATAGATATGAATTGGTGGTGTATCACAATTGGATTGATGACTGTTTTGAATTGATCTAAGATCAAATTTTTTTAAAGCTACTTAGTTTTGAATAGATCTCGACAACATATTAAAGCATGAGTTAAATGAAACATCTCCCAATTTTTATCAGAACAAAAAAAGGACCACATTCTCTGGTTGAATCTATTTTTGATTGTATGTTTCTTTCAAAACCTTATCGTGATCCTCATCTATCTATGTTTCTCTATATATGAACCTTTGGAAAAAATTCTTAGGGTATTTGGGAAGGTCATTGAGTGGACCTTGCTAATTGATTGGTGAATTTATTGCATTCTCAAAGAAATCCATTGATGGAGAGTTAGGTGGAATGATAGGTGGAGGCAACTTTGAAGGTAAAACTAAGGAAGATGATGAAATTTAAAATGGGGGTTGTAGAATTTTTGGTATCTCCTTATCACTATGAGGCTAATGAAAGTGATTAAGTTCTAAGAACTCATGTATATAAGATAAAGACCTTAAAGTGAATTGAAATAGAGATGGTGGATCAAGATCTTCTAGTTTGTGTTTATTCTAGAAAAGTGTGCCTCCAAAAGGTGAACCTCTAAAAAGTGCACCTTCAAAAAGTGAATCTTCAAAATGTGGACCTTGAAAAAGCACACCTCTAAAGAGTGCACCTTCAAAAAGTGTAGCTTCTCACAGTGATAGACTTCAAAAAATCTAGAACTTTCAAAAACTATATAACTTTCAAACAACTTGGGTTTTTGGGCATAATGGTTTTGAGCTATCCTTCTAGTGTCACTTCTATTGAGTGGTCATTTTGCATGATGCTTAATCAAAGAAATATTTTTGAAAATATCTCTTAAAAATATGATCAATGACCAACTCCAAGGATATAGATGGTTTTTTTTCAACCTACTAGGTAACTCAATTGAACATAAATGTCTATGTTCAAAAGGAGGCCTTTGTTGGTATCCACCAATCTATACAACTCTGTTGAAATGTAACCATAAAAAAAGATATATTTTTGTACTTATATTTTATGATGAATGTAATTTATCAATGTGACTATATGAATTCATATTTTAACCAAGTGTTTGAGAAGAAAACAACATAGATAGAGTAATAAGAGATTAAAGAAAATTACTGAAAGGGAAATTCCTAATGGACATAAGCCAAAGTAACAACATGTCTATGAATTAGATTGTTGAAAGGATCTTGGTAGGAAACCCAATTAAGTTAGTATTAGTGCTTCCTTAGCTCCATTTATGAAATTGTCAATGGGAACTTAAATAATAACCATAATATGTTGCACATTTCATCAAATCAAGAGGCCACGAAAAGTGCACTCGTACAAGAAAAAATGTTGTGTAAAAATAAAGATGACCCTTTCTCCAATTTGTCACAATAGAAAAATTCATTAACATAATTCAAACACTAGTACTAAAATATCACACAATCATAACAACACAATAAAACTATTAGCTCCATCATTATTCATGAGCATGCATCCACAAAAATAACACACTCTAGCAAGATTTACTACACTTACATCACATAAAAGAATAAAAGAATGAGACGATAACAAAATAGAAGCTAGGAGATGATCTGGGAGTCACCAAGAGCAATAAAAATGGAAGCTCAACCTTTCTAGGTGACTTTGGGAGTTGAAGTGTCATCAAAATGCATTTCTGTTGTATGGAATGCTCAAAATAGCAATTGGTAGTTAGCTATCTGTTGGCCCACTACTTCTTCTTCAAAATTGTTTGCACACATCTAAAAAGAACACGTTGGTGAAGTGCACCTTCAAAAAGCACACTTGATGATGCGTACCTTCAAAAAGTGCACTTTGGTGATAGGACCCAAAAATCCAAAAAATCTTCCAAGTGTGAAAACTTGACCTTTAGTATCTAGGGTTTCTTCACCTTTATACCAAAATGATGTATGGATGCTTGATTTTCAATTTCTCCATTGTATTTGCAACTTCATTAGCCTATGATAAATCTAATAAGTTATATTGTTTCTAACTACTTGTTAGTAGTTTTTCACCTCTATTCTCGTATCTGTGAAATCCTCAAGCTTAGAATCTAGTTCTTTCAATGCTTCATCAGTTCTGAATACTTGTCTTACATCATCTTCTGACAAAGTACTTTCAAATGTATCCCTAAATTATTGGCATATTATTTTCATTGAGGAAATCTTAGTCTTTGACTCATCTTCGAAAATCTCAAGGCTAGCAGTGTTGTAGTATTTATCCACTTCCAAAAATGGTTCTTGAGTCTTAGCCTTTATTTGTTGAATATCTTTGTGTGGTCCTTCCATGAATTTATTCCTAGTAGATATATTCTCTATCCAACCATTTAATTTATCTAATTTCTTCACTAGGTATATCTCCATAATTATGTAGTATCTTTTCCCTTTAATAGATTCTAGTTCTTCCAAATCATTATCCTAGGTATGCACTTCATCCATTAGCCCAAAATCTTGGTTTATAATAGTGACCAATTTTTTAGCATTGGTATGTCTGTTATGCAAAAGGTTCAAATCACCATATATTATTTGTAATCCCTTATCCTAAAAACTAAGACGCCACCTCTAACAAGTATCCAAAAATAAATTCATTTGTAGCCCTCTCCTTTTTCTTTCTAATGTTGCTCTGAGAGAAATTTTAGGATTTGTAAGGTCTATGAGTCCTACCACCTCGTTCAAATATCCTCTCAGCAACTCATTTGATTTCCATGGAATTATCAACTTTGACTCATCCTTTTCCATGTGTGAAAACACTTTCTTAAGGCCCATGGTAATCAATACTTTTGATGTATCCATCATGTGCTTTCCCAATATGAATTCCTTCATTAGATAGTCCTTCTAAGTCAAATCATCAATCTTTTTATGGGGAGTTGGAATAGTGATGTGCGTAAGAAGGTCCCAATCTTGATTCTGTTGGCAATATGTCCAGTCAATCAGATAAGGTAAGTTATGGTTGTCATTTATGAAAACATATTTATTTTGCAGATCAGTCTTGTTCATCTATAAAGAAAATTGTCTAAAGTGTTAGATAGTGTTACAATAACATAATAGTTTTGATGATAATAGAATAGTCCCTTGGAATATTCTCTTGCATAGTTTACAGAGATGTAGGACATCATAGTGATGATGTATACCTATGTGCATGTATGTACGATAAACCAAGTTCGAGTAATGAAGGAATTAGTAATGTAGTGATGACTTAGCACAAAACATAGCATGTCAGAAAATTGTGTTGAACAACTTGATTTATTATTTTAATTATTATTTCTTTATGAGCCAACTATAATGATGATTATGTGAGTTGACTAAGGAAGAATTTATCAATATGTTGGTATGAGTAAAGAACTTCATTTATGAAGTTAAGATAGAAAAAATATGATGATAATGATGTGTAATCAGTGATTGCAAAGTTGATACAATCTTGTGAAATGAGAGTAACAAGTGAATGCGACATTGTGATATATGATGTGAAGCATTGTTATGCTAGATATGATGCATATTAAGTTGTGCATAGTCACTCTTGTTTGAAGAATTGTCAATCAAAAGATTTGAAAAGTACAATAGGTATGTTAGAATTTTAAGTATACTTATTTCCTGAAGATCTCATTGTATAGTTGCATGTTAGGGTAGTGGGCTCTTCTTGCACACACTTGTATATGATCCACCAACTCCTAACAAGGTTGAGGCTTATAACAAGGCCTAGTCTCCTAATAGGTACTTGAGAAACTATACATTTTTCATAGACTCCTAACAAATTCAATATCCTTAATTAGATTCTTTATATAGTGAATCATCTAGTGGGTTTCATCCCCACTGGAGTTTTCACTTGGCCAAGGTTTCCCTAGTTAACAAAATATGGTGTTATGATCTCTCTTTGTATATGGTTTTTAATACTATTCATCATTATTGGTTTACTTTCTCATGCATGTGGTAAATTATTTGATAATATTTAGTTGTGGGAAAAAAGTCTGAAAATATTTATTCATCCCTCCCTCTCAGTATTATATATTTCTAACAATTGGTATCAAAGCCTAGTTATTTAGAAAAGGCTTAACAACTTGAATAAGATCCCTATGGATATAGAACAATTGAAGAAGAATCTTGAAGAAGCACTTGAATAGATTGATCTTCATACTGATGAAAGAGATGGTCTTAAAGATAAATACAAGAATGCAAAAGCCTACATTAATGAATTAAAGGACAAAATAGATGACTTGATGTAGAAAGGACCTAATAATTAGACCAGTGATAATGACATTGAAGATCTAAAGAAAGGAAATGAGATCCTAAAAAATGAGTTAAAAATAGTTGAACTTAAGGTGAGTCTTAAGAAAAAATGGAGGAAAGAATGACTCTGAAGTGAAAGTTGAAAATGTAGATTTGAGATCCTAGTTAAGCAAGGTAACATCTAAATTAGAATCTATTAAGTTAGAGTATGCAAAATTTAAAAAATACAAGAAATACAACACCATTGTGAAAGGTGAGTTGGTACAAACCAAGAAAAAACTTGAAAAATTATATACCAGTAGTGATAAGATTGAAGAACAAATATGTGCACAAAGACCCAGTTATGATAAGACTAGACTTGGATTCTTTCTTGGTTAATCCACCAAGGAATCTATTGAGAGAAAAGAACTTGATTATCCTTAAAGCAATAAGGATCTAAGCAAGATAGATGATACACCCAAGGACAAAGAGGATATCACTCATTCTGAGAAAGATAAAGAATATGATCAAGATATGGACAAGAAAAGAAAAGAATCTTTTGCCTGGTGTGATGAACTTGAAGACACTGAAGTTGACTACAAAGGTAAGTCCTTCAAACCTATTTCAAAGTTTTATTGCCATAATTGTCATGGATATGGTCATTATGCAATAGATTATAAGAAACCTAAATTTGATAGCAATAATGCAAATAGTAGGATATATAGGAACACTAACCATGTAGGTAATAGAAGAAGATCTCACAGTAATGAATGTGGAGAAGGAAGACAAATTGTTTTCTACAGATACAACAATTTTGGACACATTGCAAGGAATTTTAGAGCACCTAATGACCAAAAAAATGAATAGAAAAAAGATGTACCTATATGTCAGCTATGCAATAACTATGGACACATAGAAAAGCTTTGTAGAATGGACAAAAGAGACCTAAATAGGAATCAAAATTACAGAAGAAACAATAGAAGAAATGATGATAGTTTGAAGAAAGAAATAAATGGGTAGACAAAGGAATTAAAGGAATCATTTGTTAAGGCAAAGGAAACAACATTTACACATATAGTTATAGAAGATGTAGTTGACAAGACAATGAAGTCACTTACTATTTGTCACACTTCTTACTTGAATTGAGCACTCTTATTAAGACAAAGTATCAGTTATTGATAATTGATGTTAGAGTAAGTATCAAGGGTTGCATAGTTGATAGTATGTAGTAGAAATTGAGAGAAATCTATAGTGAAGTGTGCATTGGTTGATAAGGTCTGGATGAGGATATATAAGAAGATTAAACTCTCTATTGCACAAGGATAGTATATTGAACTAGTGGTAGACATGCATTTAATGTGAAGTACATATTGCAAAAGATTTAAAGGATGCAAACTAACTTGCATAGATCATTTTCTTGTGTGAAGTTTGTGTGTGAGATTGAAGAAAGATTTGGAGAATTTAAGAGGCTTGCAATCATGTGAAGTCATCAGAAACCCTAGTACATGAAATTGAGGTATTTTTAGGATTTTTGAGCATAATCTTTCAAGAATGGAAAGACAGGAAGTCTTTAGTGTAAGCAATAGGCCTAGGTACAATTTCAAGAAAGACCCATTTGTTTCTTTGCTTAATGACCTCATTGGAGCATTTTCACAAGTTTTGGAAAATGTTATTCACATTGAAGATATAAGAGGATAGATTCACTATAAAATTAAAAGCAGAGGTGACTTAGACATTCATAAGGAATTGGAGAAGATGTACAATAATGACTTGTCATTGAAACCTAAACATAGATAACTAGAATTAGTTAACCTAGTTAAGCATATGTTCTACATAGATTTCGATAACAATGAATGGACAAGGATAATTTTGAGTAGAGTACATGATGATTTCTATGGCTGGGAGATTCTATCACTTCTATTAACAATGACCTAATTCACAAAGTTATAGGTTTGAGAAATGAAGGATGCAATCCAGTAAACATTAAAAGTGTGCACAAGATAGTTGAGATGAATCTCAATACATATTTTGATGGCAGAAACATAAAAGTTAACACCACTCAAGATGATGGAGTGAGACTCATTTACAAGATTTTGGGATACAAGTACAATCATGGATCTAGGATGGATTCAATATCTACATGATTTCTTCATGCAGCTTACTTGGTAGTAAGAGGTGAAGAGATTAACATGTACAATATTATCATATTACAATTTTTGGACAAAATATCCAAAATCAAGAAATTCAGGAGTGCAGTCTTCATATTTGAATCCCTATTGACACATATATTTTTCTATGCTACTAAGAAGTTCCTTGGAGTCTCAAACTAGAATGAAAATGAGTGTGCAATACAACTAATCACTCAAGCATATTGGTCAAGACCTAAACCAATCAAGGACAATGATATTGATAGAATAATGAAATCCTTACAAGCTAAAATGAAGTAAAGATATAGGATACCTCCTCTGCTAGTAGAGAAGTATAAGGATGAATTGTGTTTTATGGTTGAGACAGATTTCACATGTATTGAGGCAGTAGTTCCTCCAATAAAATTCATTGAACCTATGGGATATGAGATGAGTGAGGAGTTGATTGAAGCATATGCAAGATAATACTTCATTCTAAATTTGGTTTTGAATGTCCTAGATGGGGAACATATTCTAAGAAAATGAGAGAAGTTAAAACTAGTCAAATAATGAAGGATTCTAAGAAAAAGGTGGAGAAAGTAATTGATTCTATTTTGAAAGAATCTAGGATGACAAGGAAATAATTTGATGAAGTGAAAGGGATAGCTATGGAAATGAAGGTCAATGGCCAATTTGAGCTTTTGACCCCTACACCCATCGCAGTAGCAAGACCTAGTAAAGAGGTCATAGTTGCTCAAACAAGTGTGCAGACACTTAACGTGCCTTATGCAATAGTTATGCAATAGCAACCCCTAAGGAACCCAGTGAAGAAACATTAGCTACAAGGAAGCCTACAAGGACTAAAAGGGAAAAAACTCCTCCTAAAAGAAGAATGAAATAGACTACAAGTGGCCCAAGCAAAGAGAGAAAAACCTTGTAGATTAGCTCATCTAGATCAGAAGAAGAAACTAGTGATAGAACCGTTGAGCCAATTGATCAAGAAGAAAAGACATCAGTAGGGCGAAAAGCATGGAAGCCAAAGGTAGAAAATCTAAACATGCAAATCATAATGACAATAATTTTGTACAGTTGAATAAATACTACGATTTGTATAATAATATGGATAGGAGACAACTTGGAAATGTTGTAGCTAGAAATATGATTCTTAAAGATAAGAGATTTGATAGTATAAGAGGTTAGATACCTGAATACTTATATAATAGATTGAGAAATAGAAAGACTAGAGTTGTAGAAAATGGTAAAAAATAAGAATGAATATGGTGAGAAAGTTATTATCTATAAATAATGAGGAAGAAATAACATAAATTTTGAAAGGTATAGCACCATTGCTAAGACATAAGAAGAGATCCATTCTCCTCATGGGAGGAAATTATGAAGAAGTTAATAAGGAAACTCAAGAGGCTATAGTTTCATGGATTTCTAGAGGAGGCAAGCCCTCAGGTTTCTGGCTTGCCTCCTCTAGCTTGATTCACCCCACCTCTTAGTATTATCTATTTCTAATAGATTCTTCATTATGAAAGCAAGATTTATTGCATTAGCCTTAGGTGGCAAAGGATTTGGGATCTCCCTTATTAATTCCACCATTAATTCTTGTTTAATTAATTCCATCTATCTCTTTTGTCTGAGCATAACATCCTTCTTTGACCATGTTGGTGTCATTCCCATGTGTGACATGTATTGTGCCAAAAAAATCACTTCTACTATAGGATCCTTTCCCTTATCAATCCTCTCTAGAGTCTTCTCATGTTGAGGAAGGACTCTAGAGTGAGTTTTTGTGATTTCTTGGGCTGGAGACCTTGCCTTTGTATCTAGAGGAGCTTATTTTCTTTCTCCTACTATCTATCCTTCCTAAGATACTTTATCAAAATGCAATTACATAAATTCTCCTTCCTCTATATTTTTACTTTCATATTCAATTTTAGGAGGAGGTGGAGCTACTAATATAGGAGCATCTTGGGCATTGAGCAATCTTGCATCAACCAAAATTATATCTTTTTTTTTTGTACCAGTCTATTGTTCATGAAGTAGCCATTGTTGCTTTTGGTGTTGTATTATGTATAGCTAAAATGTTGATGAGGAACTATCCTTGATCCTCCTCCTAAGAGCACAAGCTTTGATCATTTTTATTTCTCGAGTTTTGAACCATTCTTTGTGGTCTCTATTTTTGCGTGTTCCTTCTAAGTGTGACGTGTTGTTTTATTTGGTGTGGTTTGTTATGTTAATGTGACATGTTCCAAAGTTAGGAGCTTACTCCTAGGATACGCATAGATTCACCTTCAAGTTCACAATGCCTTACATTTCATTTTGCATTGGTTTTGGGTTTGCTTTTCTAGGTTGGACCTATAATGTAATTAAATGCTTGACTAGCTAACTTGTGGCTTAGTTGGCTATATAAGAAGCTTGGTTAGAGATAGAAGAGCATGATGAAGAAGATAGGAATATGATAAGAGACATTGAGAAACATGATAGATGTGAACTTGGATTATAGCTTTTTAATTTCATTGTATGTGGTTGAAACTTGGATGGATAGTTGAATCTTAAAGACTTATTTTAATTATTACACTAGTGTGGCTACCAATTGCCAAGCCTTATGTTAAAATGTGATGCTTATTAATTACCCCCAAGAAAAGTATGGATTCTTTCCTTATGAACATTGTTTTATTTTGCTTCCTTGTGTAACTTTGAGAAGGGTTATTTGTAACCTTAAGTTATATTGATTATGCTTAAGTCCTCTAAGGTTCCCTATGTCAAGTAGTATCAAAGTGATTTCATTCATGTGGATTGGATGGTGGGTAACCTTAATGGATTGGTGGTACAATGGTAGATCTGAGATCTAACCTATAACTTGCATAAGGTTATGGTCTTGCATGAACTATTATCAAGATGGTTTGCAATAGAGGAAATGTTGATAATGCTATAATGGATATGTTGAGGTAGATTGCAACTAGACTTGGAGCTGTGGAGACATCCTAGAGAAGAAAAGTACCTATTGAAGATGTTAATGATGAAGTAAAGTAGTACCTAACCTTAATCTTGAACCTAAAGTTGAACAAGATGAAGAATGGCTTCTGAGAGTTTTTTCTATAGAAAATTCTAGACATGTTGTTGAAGTTGCTTGCTATGATGGAAAATTTGAGACTAATGTGGTATTAGATTGGATCTCTAAAATCAAAAAATATTTTTGGTATGAAGGTGCTCCTAATAATTAAAAGGTTAAGATAGTACAAAGTTGAAAATTGATGCATCTCTTTGGTGGGATCATTTGTAGGATGATAGACAGAAGAGAGGGAAGGAAAAGATCAAGACACAGATGAAAATGATTGGAAAAATGAGGAAGAAGTTTATTCCTACACATTACCAGGTTGTTCTACTAAGGAAGATGCAAAATTTTAGGTAAAAAGATATGAGTGTGAAGGAATATACTAAGGAAATCTACAAACTAGATATTAGATCAGGACATGTCAATGATATAATTGAAAAGGTGGCTAGATACCTGAGAGGCCTAACAATATCAATTCAAGATTACATCAGATATGTTAAGATAGATAGTGTAGAGGAAGTATATCAATTTAATTTGAAGGCTGAAGATATATTGATATAGAAACATGATCAAAGCCAAAGAGTCTTATGGAATGAAGAAATTAATGAAGAACCTATTTTGAGAAGAACTTTATTCAAAACTAGATGTAAGATCACTGGAAAATGTTCCAAGGTAATCATTGATAGTGGGAGTTCTAATAGTTTGGCATCTAAGGAGATAGTTAAAAAATTTCAGTTATAGAGCTTAAGACACCCTAACCCTTACCATGTTGCTTGGATCTAGAAGGAGCATAAATTACTTGTAAGTGAGAAATGCCTTGTAAAATTTAAAATTGGGAATTATTGTGATATTATTCCTATGAATTGTTGTCATACTCTTTTTGGTATAGCTTGGAAGTATGATAGACAAGCTTTACATGATGGTAGAATGAATCAGTATACTATTTGGTTGAATGGAAAGAAACAAATATTATTACATTTGGTAGAGAAGTTGAGTGAAAATAATTGTACTATAGTTAGAGAATGTTTAGATGAGGGCAATAATTTTACAAAAGAGATGAAAGAATAGAATGTTTTCTATGCTTTGATTCCAAGGAAAAGTGAGAAATAAGATGAATTAGAACATGCACCTAAGATTGAACCTTTGCTGATAGAATTTCATGATATTATTTTTGATAATGTACTTGATAGTTTTCCTCCTATGAGAAGTATAACTCATTGTATGTATTTGATACCTAGAGATAGTTTTCCTAATAAAACACCTTATAGGTTAACACTTGATGAGAAGATTGAGTCGAATAGATAAGTGTGAAAATTTCTAGAGAAAGGATTAATCAGAGAAAGTTTGATTCCATGTGGTGTACCTATGGTATTGATAGCTAAGAAAAATAGAGAATGGAGAATGTGCATTGGTTCAAGAGATATAAATAAGATAATAGTAAAATACAAATTTTCATTGGTTAGAATGAATGACATAATAGATAGTTTGAGTGGAGCAAAATATTTTACAAAGATTGATTTGAAAAGTGGATATCATCAGATTACATTTAGAGAAGGAGATGAATGAAAGACTTCTTT
The DNA here is from genome assembly GCA_028749045.1 of Cupressus sempervirens. Lineage (NCBI taxonomy): Eukaryota > Viridiplantae > Streptophyta > Pinopsida > Cupressales > Cupressaceae > Cupressus > Cupressus sempervirens. The sequence goes on from CM053788.1 coordinate 471,086,451, forward strand.
TAAGACTAATGAAGTTTTGTATGAATGGTTGGTTATGCACTTTGGTCTAACTATTGTGCCTAGTAAGTTCATGATGCTAATGAATGAAGTTTTGAAATATACTTGACTGAATTTTTGATTGTCTATCTTGATGACATTTTGATATTCAACAAAAGTAAGAAAGAGCACCTTGAACATATCAGACAAGTATTGTAGAGATTGAAATAGAAAATATTGTTGATTAACTTGAAGAAATGTTCATTTATGAAAGAGGAGATTGTGTACCTTGTTTTTGTGATTTCAATTGATGGTTTGAAGATGGACCTTGAAAAGGTAAGAGTAATTCTTGATTGACCTACACCCTAGAATAATGAAGAGGTAAGATCATTTCATGGATTGGCAAGTTTTTATAGGAAGTCTACCAAGAATTTTAGTTCTATTTTTATTGTTATGACCTTAGACCATGAGAGGAGATAAAAGGAATGTCAAATGGACACATGGACCAAAAAGAGATTGCAAAATTGCCTACACTTGCTTTGCCTAATTTTAGTAAAGTTTTTGTAGTGAAATGTGATGCTAGTGGGAGTGAAATTGGAGCTACTTTGAGTCAAGAGGGAAGGCCTATTAGTGACAAATTGAATGATGCCAAGAGAAAATATTCAACTTATGATATAGAATTCTATGTTATTGTTCAAGATTTGAAGAAATAGAGACATTATCTGATGCTAAAGGATTTTTTATTGTACACTAACAATAAAGCTTTGCAATATTTGGGAAGTTAGAATAAGTTGAAACAAAGACATGTGAAGCAGGTTGAGTTCTTGCAAAAAAAATCTTTTTCATTGAAGTATAAAAGTGAATATTTAAACAAAGTTGTTGATGCATTGAGCCAAAGAATAAATTTGTTGACAGACATGGGAGGTGAGGTATTTGGTTTTGATCACTTGAAGTGTTTGTATGAGAATGATATGGATTTTGCATAACCTTGGAAATGTTTTTAGGAACAGACAGTGAGTGATAATTGGACTAATTATTTCATTCAAGAGGATATGTTGGTCAAAGGAATTTAGTTATGCATACCTAGAGGACCTATGAGAGAGAACAATATAAAAGAAACACATGGTGGTGGACTTGTTGGATATTTTGGGATTGATAAAACTATTAAACTAATTTTTGAGAGATACTTTTGACCACAAATTTATAGGGATGTGCAAAAAATGGTTAGAGGATGCATAATTTATCAAGTAGAAAGAGGAACTAGTTAGAATGTGGGATTGTATTCACCTTTAACTGTACCTGATAGACCTTGGGAGATGTGAGCATGGATTTTGTTCTTGGATTACCTAGAACTAGAGAGGTAATGATTCTATCTTTTTAGTGGTTGACATATTTTCAAAGATGGCACATTTCATACCTTATAAGAAGACCTTTGATGCATTGCATGTAGTTGAGTTATTTTTCAAGGAAATTCTAAGATTGCATGATTTTTCTAAGACTATTATTTCAGATAAAGAGTCTAAGTTTACTAGTTAATTTTGGAGAATAATTAGGAAAAAGATGAATATGGAGTTAAAGTTTAGTTCTTCATTTCACCCTTAGATAGAAGGATAAACTAAATTAGTGAACAAAAGTTTTGGTAACTTACTAAGATGTTTAGTTGGAAATAAGCCTACTAATTGGGATTTAGTTTTGGCACAAGAACAATTTGCATACAATAATTCTATGAATATAAGTACTACAAAAACACCTTTTGAGATTGTTACTAGATTTCATCCTAAAGGAACCACAAAGTTAAGAGAATTTCCTACTGAGACAAGAAGTAGTGCTAAAGTAGAGGACTTTTTAGTTTTCATAAAGACTTCACATGAGCACGTTAAAAGAAATTTAGAAGATAGTAATCAAAAGTATAAACATAGAGTTGATAAAAGGAAGAGACACAAATATTTTGAATTTGGTGATGAAGTTATGATTCATTTGAAGAATAATGAATTCCTATTTGGTACCTATAGTAAGATGAAAATAGAGAAGTTTGGACCTTGTAAAATTTTGAAGAAGTTTGATAGTGGAGATGCATATGAAGTGGAATTACTAGAAGATATGGATATATCACCTATATTCAACATTGTAGATATCTTTGAGTATTATGAATCATAAGATGAGAATGATAGTAACCTAGATTATCCTAGAAAGAAGAAAGAAGATATTGAAAATATTCTAAATAATAGAGTAAGCAAGAGTACTAGAGGAAAGGATTAAATGGAATACCTAATTCAATGGAAAGATAAAATTGTTGAAGATAGCTCATGGATTATGCAATTTGAGTTTAATATTTATGATTTAGGTCAAAATATGAACAACACCTAATGTGGAAATCAATTCTTTATTAACCCCAAGTGTCTGATGCATGAACATCTTTGGTCTTGACAAACCTTGCATCAACACAAATTTGCTTTTGTACCAGTCTGTTGTTCATGTAGTCATTGTTACTATTAGTGTTCTATTATGTGTAGTTGACATGTTAATGAGGACCTATCCTTGATCCTCCTCCTACAAGTGAAATCTTTGATTATTTCTATTTCTTTAGTTGTGAATCATTCTTTAAAGTCTATGTTTTGATGTTTTTTTTCTAAGCACAACATATTGTTTCATTTTGCATGGTTTCTTATGTTAATGTGATGTGTTCTGGAATTAGGAGTTGACTCCTATGACTAGACTCACCTTCAAGTTTGTAATTCCTTATGTTTCATTTAGAATTTTTTAAAAAACTTTTCTAGGTTGTACTTGTAATGTAATTAAATACTTGACATAAATGATTGAGAAGTTGGGAAGATAAAAGAGACATTGAGAAACAAGATAGGTTTGAATTTGGATTCTAACTTTGTAATTTCATTTTATATGGCCAAAACTTGGATGGCCTCATAGTCAAGCATGTTGAAAGGCTTCTTTTAATTATTATACCAGTGTGGCTATCAATTGTTGAGCATTATGCTCAAATGTGATTCTTATTAATTACACCTAAGTAAACATATAGATTCTTTCATTATGAACATTATTTTATGATTCTTTTGTGTGTAACTATGAATAGGGTTGTTTATAAGCTTAAGTTGAGCTGATTCTTAAGTTTTTATCCTCCCTGCATTAGCTATTGATTGTTGATTCGTCACTTTAGGCATACCTTGTGCTAGTGGAGGAGGAATGCCAATAGTTCTTTGAGGTAGAGGAGGTAACTAATTCCAATCTTCCCCCAATGGCTCATGTCTAGGAGTATCCTTTATTTCTCTCCTTCCATCTCAATACCCACTAGAATGAAGTCAAAATCAAAGAGGTCACAAATCTCTACTACCTTTCCTTCCATTTCTACAATCCATTTCTATTGCTCATCTTTAGAGGTCTCAACCTAGATGGACCACCTAGGGATAGAAGGTGGTCTCTAAGTTAGTCTCCCTCTCCTCTCTTCTTCAACTAACATAGTAATTGAGGGTCTCCTCTTCTTAAAAAGTATAAAATCTACGTTATCCCCTTCCTCCTTATCTTTCACCTTAGGGATGGTTGTTAGCATTTATGGAATGGGAGTACTCTTCTTCTTTAGTCTCTTCTTCTTTAAACCTACCATCATCATCTCCTCTTGGAATATTTTTTCACTATTGGGGAGGCTTGTTTTCTTGAGGCTTGAGGTGGTGCAACTCCTTACTCATTCCTATGTTGGTTGCACCTATTCTTTCTCTTGTTGAGCTTCTTCTAGCTTTGGTCTTCCTTGTTCTTCTTGAACAACTGATTCTCCTTGAGCCTCTTCCTCTTTCTCTCTTACTTCAAGGGTTGCCTTTCTCTTCTAACCCTTACCCTTTTATGTCTCAAATACTCAACCTCTTGCTCATGCTAGTGTACCATCTCCAATATCATTGGTGATTTGGTAGGGTAGGTTGGTATTGTGACCTTTGTTCCTTTTCCTTTCTTTGATTAAGTTGTACCCTGAAGAGGAAGGGTTTGGGGAATTGGATCCTAAAAAGATATCCTAATCCATTCCCTTATCAGTTCAACTGCATGTTGACCTCGATGATCAATATCATCATTTTCTTCATGCCCAATTTTTGCATTCATAATGGGTCTTTCATAGATCTTGTCTCTATTATACAAAGGATCTAGGATCTTAGGGACACTGTTGTCCCAAGCCTCAAGGGGAATCTCCATATTTAGCAATTTTTCTATGTGAATTAGACTCATACTAAAATAGTCCCTAATGCAAACATCATAGTCGTCTACTGCATTCATCCAATGGTCTTCCAAGGCTTTTTTAGTTACAAATTTCTTCCCCACTTGGTGCTACACCATCGCAATGTTGTCAAATGTGGGCAAGGTGCCTAATAATCCTTGAGAGCATATTTATCCCGTTTTGAATCAAATGTAGTAGTAACTTTCTTTTTCTTCACCTTAAAGGCTATGATGATGATCAACCACACCCATGTCTTCATGTGTTGTTTTCTTACCCTGTATTATGCAGAGGAAAGCTATCAACCTATTTTGAATAGTATAAGTCCATTAGATGAGTATCTTGAGAGCTTGTTAGGGCACAAGAGGGTAAAAACTAATTGAATATAGGAGATATGCTCTAACTTTCTTTGTTTGAGTTGTAGCTTATACTGATATCCTCTTTACATAATGTCCCTTGATGAATCTAATCATGGCAAATATGAAACCATCATTGACCACCCTATTAGTGAGAGCTTCTTCTTTACTAGCTACAAATATACTAAAAAGTGCTAAGCATTTGTATCCTACATGCTTCCCTTTTTATACGATCCTGGATAATCTGTACTCCTTGCTGACAAGAGATACACCATGTATGAGGTCATATAAAAATAGGGGTGATTCTTCACTAAGATCAATTGCTCATGTAGATTGTCACTGAGAATTGTGGACCAATCAATCAACATATTTTGCATCCTAATGGTTTCTATAAAGTGTACCATCCATATTTCCAAGCGCCTCTCTACAAGAAGGCCCATGGCTCTGTTCAAGAGAACTATTGAGTAATTCATATGGTCAATCATATATCTACATCTCATATCAAGCTCTCTTGCTCTTCGGCCCAAGGGTGTCCTGTCAATTAGGTACTTTGATTTTACTAACTCCTTGGCTTCTATTTCATTTTCCCTATACCATCTATCTACACCCTAATAAGATATTTGAAGATATTGATTTCTTATAGAAGGTGGAAGACCTTTTTGATGTTTCATGGCCTAATATCCAAGACTATCCCCCCTATGATACTCTTGATAGCCTTCTCCTTAGGTATGTAGTGATGTGCTAAGGTCATGATCAATTTAGTTAATCGAAGTGATGCTGGGTGAGAATCTATTTTCACCAAGCCACTTTGGATCAAAGTCGACACCATAGTTGACCTCTCTTTAGGCTTGTTTCATAAGACTAGAAAGGAATTCCAGACAATGTGTCATAGTTTAGTGTCTCAGGTCTTAATTTGTTTATCCTAAAATTGGGACTTCTTTGGTGCTCCCTAGTATTTGAAAGGTATGGTCTTTAGTGTTATCTTTTTAACCATGGAGAATGATGATGACACCATTGTATCTACACATAAGGAAGAAATTTAGTATCTTGAAGATGGAAAACCATGTCAACACTCAGACAAGACCTAAACTATCAAGAAACTAACCCAAAATAGGGGAAAAAAAAAAAAATTTAAACCTAAAGAGTTTGGTATGCACACATGCAAACCTATTGCATCTAGCACCCTATGTAGGTGAGAAAGTGCAGCATGTGTGGATGTACATACCTCAATAGTTGGTTTTTTTTTGATACCTTAGAAAACCTCTATAGGCTTTCTTAGAGATGTAGACATGCAGAGTAGTGGAGTAAAGTAGTTGTGGACCTCAGGAGGGTGCAAAGGTATGGTGCTTAGAGGAAATGAAGAAGACAAGTAAAGAGGATAGCAGAGGGGGTCTATTTATAGACCCAAGGATGATTGTGCACCTACAATAATGTGCATATGCATAAGTGTGCCTATGTTCATCCTTTAAAGGAGGTGAGTACATAGGTGTACACTTAGTGCACATGTACATGTGTGTACTTCTATACTTAAAAACCCTTAAAACTAGATTTTTACCCCTTTTCACTACCCATTACTGCTTGATCAAAGACTTAGGATTGGCATAGAGATAGGGGAAGGTCCAAGATGATTGACACACCTAACCAAGTGTGCTAGGAAGATTTTGAGACTAAAGGTTCCCCATTTTGTGACTCAAAATGGGGCGTGTGTTATGACACCACAACACCTAGTTAACATATTTGTTGTCATTGTGTACGAGTATCTTGTTATGGTTTATAATTATATTTCTCACTCAGTTAAGGATTAATAAGGTTGATAATTGTTATAATAGTTGTATAACTGATTCATTGCCCCCCACCCTCCACATCACCTCTTAGATATATTGGTGGACTTTACTTTCTAACAATTGGTATTAGAGCATTAGGTGCTTGAAGAGAAAGCTTAATTATAGCTTTGGATTATCAATGACAAGTCAATTTAGATAAGAAATTACTAAATTTGATGGAGCTAACAATGATAACTAGAAGGGAAAGATGAAGATTCATTCATTATGTATGGATCCAAGATGTTGGCTTTTGACAAATAATGACAAAGAGATTGTGCAAGAACACAAGCTTGAGGAATGCAATGAAGTAGAAAGAGATATGTTTATGTGTAATATGTGAGCCAGGGAAGCATTACTATTAGCTCTTCCCAAAAATGAATATTGTTAGGTAAAATGACTAGAGACATCTCACAAATTTTGGAAAGATTTAGAATCTACTTTTGAAGGAGGTAAACATTAAAAAAGAGTAAGATTGTAGAATTGCATATTTTTTTTCAAGATGCTAAAATGTTGGAAGATGAATCTATGAGAAGCTATGTTGGTAGAATATTTTATATTATTTTAGGAATTAAATCTTGTGTAGGATCTAAAGAGGAAAATGAGATTGTATGGAAAATTTTGAGAACCTTAATACCACATTTGAAACAAGTGGGGCAAATGATTGAACTTCTAATACCTTGCACTAAGAAGTTCACCAGAGAAACATTTCTTGGAAGATTGGAAGTAGCAGAATCAATTTTAAGGTAGTTTGGAGAATTGACAAGAGTAGAAACAACCTTTAGTGCATTATGTGTTCGTCCTTGTTTTACAAAAAGTAAAAGAACCATTGGAGACTATACTAGTAGAACCAGATCTAGATCTAAAGAGGACATATATATTGAAGAAGGAATAACCCTTCTTGTAAGAAGAGAACTAGATGGTAATAATATTTTTAAATATTAGACTTGTAATGAATTTGGTCATTATACCTTTAAGTGTCCTAAAAGAGAGAAACAGTATAAGAGAAATTTAAAGCCTAGAAAACCTAGAGATTGTTTATATGAAAATAAAGCTGATGAATATGAGGAAAGAAATTAGAGTGAAAGTGATGATGAGTTAGGATTTTTGGCTATTAAAAATGAAAGTTTTGAATTTGAAATTAGAGAATAAAAAGCCCTAGTTTCTCAAGTTGACAAGAAATATGATTGTGTTATTGATAGTGGATGTTTACATGATATGATTGGTGATATGAACAATTTTGTTAAGTTCAAAAATCATGATGGAGGAATGGTTAGAGTTGGTAACAATACAATATGTCACATCACATGAATAGGATCTATTACTCTTTATGGAAAGACTAATACTGATGATGTATATTTTTTGATGGATTAAAGCATAACTTATTGAGTGTTGGACAATTGGTTGATAAAGGTTACCAGTTTTAGTTTATAAAGAAGCCTTACGTCATAAAATATAAAGATGGCAAGTTGATTGGAATAAGTACAAGATCTAAAAGTAATGTGTTTCAATTGAATCCTATTGAGGTGACTTTTTTGGTTGCAAAAGTGGATAACAGTTGGTTATGACATATAAGGTTTTGTCATATAAACTTTGATAATATTGTGAAGGCTAGTAGTACATTTGTAGTTAGAGATTTACCTAAGATCATGAATCCTACTAATTTTGTTTACAAATAATGTATCATGGCTAAGTTGAAGAAGGTCTCATTTCCCAACAATAAGTTTACTACTATAGGGAAGTTGGAGATTTTTCATATAGACTTGAGTGGTTCTACCAAAATAAGAAGATTCAATGGAGAAAGGTATGTAGGTAGCATTTCTTAAAGAAAAGTCTATGGCATTTGAAAAGTTTAAGATAATTAAGAATAGAGTTGAGAATGAACCTACTATAAAGAATAAATGTTTGAGATAAGATAGAGGTGGAGAGTTTACTTCTAGAGAGTTTAACATATTTTCTGAAGAGAATGGAATTAAGAGATAGTTTTCAGCACCCAAGACCCTTAAGAAAAATGGGATAGAAGAAGAAATGGATCTGTATCAGAGAAAACAAGAGAAATGATGCTTGAAAATGATGTATCCAAGAGATTTTAGAGGGAAGCAGTTAATACAATAGTATATACCATGAACAGAGTGCCTAGTAGAAAAGGTACAAACAAGATTCTCTATGAACTTTGGTTTGGACATGCACCATCAATGAAGTATTTCAGAATATTTGGAAGTCAATGTTACATAAAGATAAATGATGATATTGGTAAGTTTTATTCAAGAAGTGATGAAGGTGTGTTCCTTGATTATTTATTGAAAAGAAAAGCTTACATATGTTTTAATCAGAGAACTAAGACAATTGTTGAAAGTCAAAATGTAAATATAGATAAAAAGTTTGGAGTTAAAGAGAGAATGTTGGATTATAATTTTGATGAAGAAGAAGCTAATCCTAGATCTGTTAGAGAGAATGTTGAAGTTTTCTTTGAGACTAACAATGATCTTCAGAATGATGTCCAAATTTTTGAGCAAAGAAAAGAAAAAAGATTAGAACCAAGAGAAGAATAAGAGTTGAGGTAGAAACTCCTACACCTCATATAAATTTGGCAAAGAATCACCTTGTAGAATAGATCATTGGAAGTAAAGACAAAGGAGTAATGACAAGAAATAGAGTACATGAGGAATAATGTTTCATTTCTCAAGTTGAACCAAAGAGTGTAGATGAGGCATGCAAAGATGATCATTGGATTCAAGAAATGAAAGAGGAACTAGATCATATTATGAAGAATGAGACATGGAAATTGGTTCCTAGACCTAAAGGCAAGAATGTTATGGGAATTAAATGGGTATTCAAAAATAAGATGAATAAATAAGGTGAATTTGTGAGGAATAAAGCTAGATTGGTATGCAAAGGATATCCACAACAAGAAGTTATAGACTATGAAGAGATGCTTTCCCCTATTGCTAGAATGGAAGTAGTGTGAATGTTCCTAGCTTATGCAGTGAACAAGAAGTTTAAAGCGTATCAAATGGATTTAAAGTTAGCATTTCTAAATGGAGATCTTGAAGAAGTCTACATTGAGAAGTCTAAACAATTTCCTTTTATGGAAGAAAAGGATATGGTATGAAAATTGAAAAAAGAATTGTGTGGTCTAAAGCAAGCATCTAGAACCTAGTATCCAAGCTTGGATAAGTATTTGGAAAAACTAGTATTTTCTAAAGGTTTGATAAATAGTAATTTATATTTGAAAGCAATTGAGAATGGTTTGTTGATCATTGTGATATTTTTTATGACATAATATATGGAGGTAATGATGAAGTGAGTGATAAGTTTTCTAATGAAATGAAGAATGAGTTTGAGATGAGTATGATTGGTGAGATGAATTTTTTCTTAGGTTTACAAATTGTGCAAAATAGAATGATATTTTCATATCACAAGCTAATTACTTGGAAGACTTGCTGAAAATATTTGTCTTGGAAACATGTAAGCTTGTTGGTATACCTATGGTAATTGGTCAAAATTTATCTAGAAAATATGAGATTCCTATAATTGAGTAGAAGAAGTAGAGATCTATGATTGGAGGTTTGCAATATTTTACTCACACTAGACCAAATATAGAAAATGTAGTTGGGATAGTAGCAAGATTTTGAGATGATTCTAAGGAATCTCATTATGTAGCAATAAAGAGGATATTAAGATATCTAAAGGGTACACCTAATTTGGATTACGGTATGATAGATCAAATGATTTCACTTTGTGTGCTTATAGTGATGTGAACTACATGGTCAATATGGATGACAAAAAAATAACTAGTGGTGGAGAATTTTTCATTGGAAGAAGATTGGTTTCTTGGCAGAGCAAGAAAAAATATTGTATTTCAAATAATACAATTGAAGGAGAGTATGTAGCAACAAAAAACAACTGTAATCAAATCATGTGGATGAAGCAGATGTTGAAGGATAGTGGGATATAATTTTTAGATCCTATTGTCATACATTGTGATAACACAAGTACACTAAGCATGTCTAAGAATCCAGTATTGCATTCTAAGACTAAGCATGTCCCTATTAAGTCATGTTTTGAGAGAGAAATTTGCAAAGAAAGAAATTAAATTGGAGTATGTAAGTACTAAATAGAAGATTGCAGATATCTTTACAAAGCCCTTGCCTAGAGATGCATTTGAGTATTTACAAGTCATTCTTGGGGTGATGTCCCAACCTAGTTTTGAGTAGATGATGTAGAGAGTGCACCAATCTAGTGGTACATAGCACTATTGTGTGATTGGACTAAATGTTGATGCTTCCTATAAGGGAGAGAATCTGAGATGAGTAGAGTCATCTAGGAATCTTGGTAGATGGTTTAGAATAGTATCTTTGAATAATCAAGCTTATTGAAAAATTGGAGTAGATGATTGGCATAATGAAGCCTTTTTCATTGATGTTAATGGGGAAGAGTATGAATAAAAAATATCTCCTATGAGTGATTAGAAAAAATCACCTCGAATGGGCAAGAAAATCCTCTAATGGGGGAGATTGAGATCTCCCATTTATGAGAGAGAAGTATTGATGAGTTGCACCTAAGAGTTAGAGTGAGAACAAATGATACCAATCCTAAATAAGATATGTAGACAAAGAAGTGTTCCAGAGGATTTTAGATTTGATTGAAGAAGTGGATTTGAAAAGAAGAAAGAAACAATAGAAGAGTTTGATTTGGTATTCTTGGAAATTAGATGTTTTTCATCTATGTTGCCATTAATATCAAAGGGGGAGATTTTTAGCATGAATATTGATGGTAATTATTTGGGGGAGTATCCTAAGAATTTCTAGAGCATGTGGGAGATTGTTAGCATGATTGACATGTTGCATTCATGACTATGTTTGTCATTGATCTTAACATAATAGTGTTTCTCTAAGACTAGCAAAGTGGAAGATAAGAGAATGAGGTTGTATAGATGAAGAATTGATTATTAGGATAAGCATAATCAAGGATTTTCTATACACTATGTTCTTATGAAGTAACTAAGTACACATCAAGAAAGTTAAAGTTATGCAAAAGATATGGCTGATTTACATAGAATAGTTTGCAAAAATATTACCTAAGAGGTAGTAAATGATGTTTGGATTGTATCTCCTAACAAATATAGAATTGTAATATGTGAGGTTAAAGAGTGATAGTAGATAGTTTGATGATGGCATCAACAAGTACACAAGGTTTGAGGTCACATGTGTGATAATTTGTAAAGAGTGTGATCTAACAGTATTATTTAATTGTAAAATAAATAATTATCTTGAAGAGGTCCTATTATAATTAATTGGGAAAGCCTCAAGGCTGACTCAAGGAGTTGCTTTGAGGACATGATAAAAAGGAAGGTTATTTTTCTTTTGGAAAAGTATGGATTTGGATATGCATGAAGTGTGAAGTGTGAGAAAAAGAGAAAAGTATTTGATAAATTCAAGAGATTCAATGGATTATTGGATTCAACATTAGTGATCTGGTAAGAAAATCAGAAGAGGAGAAGTTTAGTTGACAGGATAGAGAAAGTACAAGTATAATTAATTTTTATTATTCTTCAAGGAATAATATGGATATTATTTGGATAGTGAGTTTAGTGGTCTTAGCCCTAATTTTTTTTTGGATAGTGGGTCCATCTACCTTCTACAACTCCTAATAGGGTTGGCACAACTCCTAACAGGGTTGGAATCTCCTAACAGGGATTCAAAATCTCCTTATAGGGACTAATATGTACTAAATAAAAGTCATTGGCTCCTAATAGATTCCATCCTCTAACAAGGAAATATTATATTAGTACATCATTTTGGGGTTACCATCCCCCCCAAGGTTTTCCTTCTAATCAAGGGTTTCCCTAGCTAACATATCTCATGTCATTTTTTATGAGTATCTTGTTACGGTTGTTGATTATATTACTAACATGGTTAAGGATTAATAAGGTTGATAATTGTACTACTTCACCCCCCCACCCATTTATATTTTTGGACTTTACATTATAATAGTAACATTTATGATGTCTTCCCTAATTGATTAAGTAACTATTTTGATAAATAAGATAATCTCTTAACACAAAATATGTGATTACATATATTTTCCTTGTTTTGTCTACTCAACATTGTTATTGTAAAACAAAAATATCTCTATTAATATTATTCATACATAGCCATGCTCTTACATATGTTATCCTAATATACATGCCTTCTTCCAAGTAAGTGCACATGTGCCATAAATGTCTCTGTGATTTGTGTTGAAAGATACAATCTATGACAGCTAGAGAATTTTCTAAGCTTACATCACAAAACTTTATGTCCAAGATATGTTGACTTCATGTGAGCTATATATTACTATTACTATAATACCTATTTCATGTACCTTAGATTAGTTATTGATTTTGTGGGGCACTAGATAGGCATTTGGTGTTCATTTAATTTCTTTTGTAAATAGTTTTATTCTTGCACTGTTGTTGGTTCTATCTAGGCAGTTGGCAAAGATGGGGCTCTAACTTACTTTCCCACCATTCATTTTGTATGACCTCTTGATAATATTGAATAGACTCCATGTATATTCATTTTATATAATCTAGGACCCTCAAATGTAGGGAAGCTATTTTTGAAGTCTTTCCCTAGGCTAACCTATGGTGAGTCCGACTAGGGTAGACTAAGGTGCAATCAACATAACTTGTAGAGGGTGATAGTTAGAGCCATGATTCCACTTGGATATTTAAGATAGGATCTTTTCAAGGTATGGTAAATAGGGTGTATTCATACCAATCCAGTTGATATCCTTACACTTCCCAACTTGTAAAATAGTCAATCAGAGCCCTAAAACCCCTAAATTCACTCAAATTGAGTTAGAGTATTATATAGAAGGTGGTGACCCCAAGACCCCAAAAATCCTTAAGGTTGACACATGATATAGGAATCTTAAGAAATTTTGTAGGTTTTTTTTGCAATGATTGGGAGAAAATCCCTATTTTCTCACTATAGGAGTCCTAATTAGGGCTACTAGCCTTTTAGGTCCAATTGTAAAGAATTGATGAAATCAGATGAGAAGATTAATCAAGTGAGACTTATAACAACCATAGATGATTGAGTTAAATTATTTGATAATACCTCAACACATCTTCAAGGCTTAGTTTAAGATTTGAAGGTTAAGATCCTTTATGGTGTTTTAAGGGCTATGGTGAGTGAAACATGAATGCATCAAATTTGACTTGATTGATGAATATTTCTAGGTATTTGGATTGGCTAGAGGGACATGGTGATCCTTAGAATATTAAGGTCCTATAGGTAGAAAGTGGTGTGAGAAAGAAACTCTAAAAGCCTTACAAGAATACTAAGAGCATGAACCAATGATTGGTTCATCCAACCTCCCTACCACCATGGCTTCCTTGAAATATTCTCTACTCATTCTAGATTATTTCAAAATATTATTTATCTTGTTATCAACTTTCTTTTGATCTATTTGATGTGCAATTGAATATCTATTTCCTTGATTTTTTCTTCACATGTTCCCCATCTAGGACAATCCTTGTCTCTCTAACTCTAGAATAATCTTCATGTGTCCTTATATTAATTATTCATATCCCATATGGTTAATGAATTTTACCCTTGGTTCAATTGATTCCATGTAGATTATAGTAGTTTACCAATAAAGAAGATTTCATCTTTGTATTTTTCAACTAGTGATGGAGGGATTTTGTATCTTTGCTTCATTTCAGCTTCTAAATTTTTCATCATTCTCATGATATCCTCTTTCATTCCATCTTCTAGATGCTTCTTGTAATAATGAGTAATTAGGTTCACAGTGCATCTATTAGTATTCCATTCATAATGTGGCATTCATGGGAATTTACTTATAACTTGGAAGAACAAGTGTGTGATCAATGACTTAAATCTAAACATTGTATTCTTAGTCTTCTTGATACTGTATATATTATCCAATATCTACTACTTAAGTATCTCACACATGTTGACCTTCTCATTCTTGACTATCATAAGTTATGTTGCATGGATGAATCCAACAAATATAGAGATCAATCTTGAACTATAATTCATCTTGTAGCCAATTACTTTACTTATCAATCTGACATCAGTTTCCTTGCTCATGTCAACTTTCATGTTCCTGTAATATGATATAGTCTTCAAATTTGTCTCAACTAACTTCTTGACATTCTTGACATTTATAGTATTACTACCCTCATTAAACTAAAGATTTTATGAATCATTTCATTATTTATCATAACTGGTATATCTCCAACCTAGAAAATATCTTCATGAATTTAGCTCATGATAATCCTTGTACACTTGTAGTTGTAAAATTTAATGTAAAACATGTGCCTAGTGATATTTAGGTCTTTCAGATTCTCAAATCCTTTCTTAAATGATAGGGCATTATTGTAAAATAAGTACACATCATTGTGAATATCATTATCACCTATACTCTAAAATTTATAGTATATGTACACACAAATATCCTATACATGTAATACATTATTGGGTACTTGATAGAAAGATCCTAATAGGTCATATTCTAGTGAAATATAGGGAAGCTTCTTAAATTTATACCTAGGTCTTTCACTAAAATCACATACAATAAGGGTTTCCATTTCAAATTCAAATTCCAAATTGTGAGTGTGCAAGCACTAAATAGCTCAAATTCATGAAACTATGGCTTATTGAATTTGCTACTTAAATCAGTCCAATTTCACCTTTAATTTCTCTCCAAATACTCCTTAATTCTTCATACATTCAAATGATACTCAAAAACTTTATTTCAATCTTTGAATCACACCGAATTCAATTTAGAATAAATTGTGCAATTACACAATCATTAAAAAGTTGTTTCAATTTATCAATGGACTTCTTTTACTTTGTGCATTCACATATGAACTCCAAATTGTATTTTTACTTAACCATATATTTATTGCATCATTCTCGACCACATACTAATTGCACATGTATCCAAACTTCTCCTAAGGTTCTACCTAGGTTTATGATCCTAAATTCTAATGGTTTTGCTTATCAAATCAGTTTCTCAATCATATAATGATCGGTTACTGACTATCACTAAATTCAATTTATTATTAGAGGCTTCAATTGACTAACTTTCTAGCACAATATATGAACTTGATTGTTCCTTAGCTTTAACAAATGATTCATCAAGGTTTCCTACAAGATCTTTCACATTTTCTCTTTGATTGTTACAACTATTCTCATTTCTTCTGTTGGAGTTCATATTGCTTCTAGGATTAGTATTTCTCATGTTTTTCATCCTAAAAAATCTTGTTGTGTGCCCCATTTTGTTACAAATATGAAAAACTATAACATTGTTTCCATATCTAGGCACTAACTAACCAATCTGTGCTATGTAATCTCTAGCAATGTGTTCAAAGTCATATCACTTATAACACATAATACCATTCCTTGTAACATTTTTTCCTCCAATAGGTCTAATTTCTATAGGGTTAGCACCTCTACACATTCTTCCATTAATATTAACTATTATCAAACTTTGGATTTCTATAATTTACTGCTCTATGACCAAAACCATGACAATTATAACAAAGAGATTTCAATGACTTACTTGTACATTCTCTTTTCATATGACCAAATTCATTGCATGCATAATGTCTACCTTTGAATTCATTCCTCACATCTTTAGGTGATTTATCTTTCTCAGGTTGCATAGGTACATCAACTTTCTTATGATGATTAACTTTCTCAACTTTCTTAGGTATATATTCAAATTGACTTGATTAATTCCTTTTCACATTATCTTCTTAATGTTCAAGATGATGGATCACAAAATTAGATTATTTTCTAGCTTTAGACTTCTTAGCTAGCTTTTATCCAAGGTATCCAAGATTCCCTTATCTTAAGAGGGTCTTTGTATAAAAACATGTTCATCAAGTTTTTCACTACTAGAATTCAATTTCTTAAGATGTAGCTTAGAATGAGTGAGCTCTCCTTTCATAATATTATTGTACTTGTCAAGTTTTGTATAATGCAACTTTTTTGACTCAAGCTCAGATGTCACTTTGGTAAGGTTGGACCTCAGATGTGCATTTCCAAATTTCCAATCTAACTCAACTTTAATTCTATTATCATCCTCCAAGCTCAACTTTTGATTAGTAATATTTAGTTCATGCTTTAGGATCTCATTTTCTTTCTCTATTCTTGAAACTTCATCACTTTCCTTGACCTGATATTTAGGCTCATTCTTGGATTTAACATGATCTATTTTATCTTTCAACCTCCCAACATATTCTTTATCATCTTCATACTTGTCTTTCAAAGTATCTCTTTCTTTAGTAAGAATATAAATCTACTCAAGAGTTTCTTTTAGGTTCTTGAATAAATAATCCATATTCATAGGAATCTTATTAAGCTGTGTATCCTTCCTTGAGTAATTGTTCTTTGATACTATTGAGTTGTCATTTGGCATGATACTTAATGATAGGAATCCTTTCAAATTCCTCTCTTGAAAAACTAATCTAATGATCAACTCCAAGGTTCTGAGTGATCTTGTGACCTACTAGAATCCACTCACTTGAAGATTAATGTAAATGTTCACAAGGAGGCCTTTGCTAGTTCTCATAACTTTGGATGAGATGCAAAATCTATTCGCCACTTCAAAAGAGTAAAACACACAAAAAGGAAACTATTTTTTTCTATTTTCTATCTTTTATGATGGATGCAATATAACAATGCAACTATATGAATTCCTAGTTTAACCAAGGGGTTAGTAAAGAAAACAATGAAGATAGGGTGACAAGAAGTTTAAGAAAATAAATTGAAAGTAAAATCCTAATGGGCATAAGCTATGGAAACAACATCTCTACGAGTTAAGCCTTCGAAGAAATCAATGGGTAACCAATGGAAGTAGTAGCAACACTTCTTTAATTCCACTAATGCTATCGTTTGTGGGAATTTTAGCAACCACGAGATGTTTCACTTTTCATCAAATCTCAAGATTGCAAAAAGTGCAGTCATGTGAAACAAAAATTTATGTAGGAACAAAATGGGCAATCTCTTCTCAAACTAGATATGTCAGCAAAATTTGTAGAATTGTAGAAAACACCAAAATTAAAAGATCACACAACTAGAAATAATGCAATAAAGTTTTTTCTCAATCAGATTCCATGAACATACATTCACAAAACATAACACACTTAGTCAAGAATCACCACGCTCCAAATGCAAGCACCAAAAGCATATATTATTGCAAAATAACATCCCGTATTTGTAACAAATCCTCTCCTCAATTTTTTTTGTGAGTGAGAGATATCTTCATGAAATCATATGCTTCTAATTTAATTTTAAAAAAAATTATATACAAACTGACTATCTAACTGGTGCTTAGTAGGACTCCATCCATTTTTATATTATTAATTAGATGCATGAGCCTTTACATGTCATAAAACAAAGAAATTATGAGAGAATAAGAAGAAGAGAGTCATGAGTTGATGTAGAAGTGTCTAGAAGTGTCAAAATTAGAAGTTCAACCTTCACTGGGTGTCTATTAGAGTTAAACTACTGTCACAATGCATTTTCAATGCATGAAAAGCTTTAATTTTTGAACTAGCAGTTAACTATCAGCACACCTTGAGAAAAGCACACGTTGGAAGAAAGTTCACCTAGTGCACCAACCCACCTCTACCTTCTTCAAAATTCTTCCAAACCATTGCTGCAAAAAGCACACCTACCACACCTTTGAGGTCAAAAAATGCAAAATTTGACCAAGTGTCAAACTTGAAATTCTGGCATTTGGGTTTTGTTCCTCTTATACTATTTGAAATAAAAATGGGAAATATATACTTATGGGGGTGGGGAGAGGGGGGGGTGTTGAATTATAAGTACTAATCCTTAATCAATAAAACTTTTAATTTAAACAATGCATGCATTAACATATTGAAATACCATGTAAAGTAAATGCATCCACATAAACACTTAATACCAAATATAATTACCCAAAAACCCTCCAATGAGAAGGTAAAATTAGGGTGGGGCTGACACCCACAATTATTCACTATTGTGGCAATAAAGTGTCACCTATTAAGGTTACATTGTTTGACCATTTTCATGATCTGCCCTGTGAAATGCTTACAAAGTATTGTTAGATCCAACCTTGTTAAAGGATTTTGAAACACCCTATTAGAAGTGTACCTGGTTAAAGGCTTTAAAACACTCACTTGGAATGTCACCTTGTTAAAGTATTTTACAATGATTGTTAAATCAACCTTAGTCCAAAGGATTTCACTCTACTGATACAATTGTTAGAAAGTAACAATAGAATGTTTGATCTGATAACTTACAACTTTGCCTTGCTGATTTTAGATCACATTTCTATCCATCTTTATCATCTTGATCATTTATAACAATGTTTTATAACTTCTCCTCTATTATGCAAACTGATTCTACTATTCTTTCACACTTCTAAGTCACCTTGATTGCTTTTTGATCAATTCACCCCTTTCACTTTCTTCAATTCTCTGCTTGTATCACTTCCATGCATACACACACATAATAAATAATGGGGCTTCATCTTCCTTAAAAAGACTTTGGTGACTTAGGGTTAGGTATGAATCTATGACTAAGATTTATTCCTTTTCTTTCTTAATCCTTTCCAATTTTTTGATTGGTTGCATGTTGATTGCATGGGAAAACCAAATAGATTCAATCTTATCTTCAAAGCTTCAAGATTTATCCATAAGTTGGAATAAAAATGGTTTACATAGTTTTTTGTGCTATCACAAACAACTAGGTCCATTCTGTGTTACTCAGCAGTTGATAATATTGATTCTCGACACTTGAACTTTCTCGGCATCAACTATTTACTCAGCACATGAGTGACTCAACACTCATTGCAACTTGACATCTATACATATTATACTCGACATGTGTTACTAGCTCAACATGAACTTAGTAAATATCCTAAGTGTGATGAAACTCAATTTTCAAAACCAAACTAAGATCAACAATCTCCCCATTTGACATGAGTGTCAAAAACACTTAATTGTACATAAAAAATCTAATTTTCTTGAGTATAATATATACACAGTTTGGCATTTATGTACAAAATTTCAAAAAAATTAAAACTCTATAATAGACTCATATACCTCAAAAAAATTCTTTTCTAAGTAGATTTGCTTCATGCTAATACTCTTTGTCTCTTCAAAAGTACTGACACTCTATTTCTGGCTGATATACTCTATTTCTACCCTTTTGATGTTTTCTCCCCCCTTGTTTGCTCTCCCCCTTTCAGGTTATCTTCTGTTGTGTTATCTCCCCCTTCTATATTTGTCTCCCCCTTTTTTGACACTGATGTCAAAGGGTCTATACACTAATTGTGTATTTGTCCAAAAATTTCTTGTGGACTTCTATTATAATCTTCAAAGTAGCATCCTATTTGTCTAATGCAACATCTAAGGATTTTATTTGGATTGTTGTCTCTACTGCAAGGTGAACTAGTCCATTCAATGTTGAAAGATTGGGATCTTTCTTTAATACTATTTCTGCATATGCTAATTCCTTTTGGAGTATTTACATATGAGGGGTAAGGGAGGCTTGTATATTAATCAACTTGGCTCTTATGTTAGCCTCTTTTTCTATTAACACAGCTAGTTGATTTTGTGTATGAAGCACTAAATTTATATGCTTCTCACTTTGTGCTAGAATTTGGGGTAGTTGCATAGCTAAGATCTTCAAGTTTCTTTTCAGGTTTAGAATTATATGGCTCATTTCTTGTGTGAAGAGTGTGGGATCACACAATTTTGTATACAATGAGAATATATTCTCAAGTACTTTCTTTACTTTCTCAATTTTGGTAGCCAATTCAACTTGTGATAGTGTTATTTCACCAGATATTTTCTCATTGACTTTCTCTTGAAATTTCTTTTAAGACCATTCCATAAGTTTAACATTAGTATCCTAGTCTTCATTAGTCACCTATTATATAATTTTTGATAGTTTTTCTAATATAGGTTTAGATTCATCAAGTATTTGCAAGCTAAAAGCATCTAAAAAGATGTCTTTGATTTCCTAAAGTGCTTGCCTCTATTTGTACTCTTACCTAAGTATTTCTTGATTCTTCTTTCTCTCCAATTCTTCTTGCATTATATTGATCTATTCTAATGTCATGATTGCATAGTAATATTTGGGTATCACTATTTCTTCATCTAAAAGTGCATCACCATAGTGAAATACCTTAGCAACCTTTGTTGAGTTGGAGTCTGGTGCTGAAATCAACAATGGTATTGCATCAGTGCTTAGCCTCTGAAGGACTTCAATAGGAGTGCTAGATGTTTGTATGTTTACCAATGTTTGTATGGCTTCTTGTGCCATCTCCTTAGGTGTATCCTTTTCTTCATCAGAGCTTCCTTGATCAATCAGAATTAATTGTGGTGTACCTTGTGTTTCTGCATTAGGTACAGAAATATCTGTCTGCCCTATTTGTTCTTTTTGTAGGCTCCTTTACTTTTTCAATCGAAGTTATATCAACTATATCAAATTTTGTAGCAGTGTCAACCTTTTTAGATTTATCGTCTAGTTGTATTATTGGTTGAGCACTAGCAGCTATAGGGATATCAAAAGGTGGTTCTTGTCTGTTCACCTTTTCTCTTGTTATATTAGCTATTGCTTTTTGAAGTTCATCCACAGTGACCAGCATAGGATTTTCACATAATCTTTCTTGTAATGTGGATTGGTCAAGTATCTTTTTTAGATCCTCTGTAGTTAATGGATTAATGTTCTAAGGTGAGCTATTAAGAATATCTTTCACTATTATAGTCTCTACATGTGTGTTTGTGTTATGTTGAGGGCTCATTGCTAGCAATTGTGAGTCTTCCACACTCTGTTCTATTTGTTGCTCATTAGTTTTTGCCATCTCATTTTTCTTCTATTGTGTTTCCTCCACATTGGTGTCTTCTTTTTCTTTTTATGTTTCTTCTTCCTTGTTCTCACTTTCTTCCTTATTGTTTCTTCCCTCAAAGGGGTCTATTTCTCCTACTTTTATTATATTCAATCCATATATCAATTTCCACATTTGTGTGGATTTCTTCAGAACATCCTCAATTATGTTCTGCAAAATGTTGAATGCCCTATACTTTGGTGCAAATTTGCTACCATATTTCTTATTGGCCTTGGTAATTTGCCCCTTTGACAACTCTGGTATCACTTATGCTAATGTTGATTCCCTTATTTCTTTTTCCATGTTTAGGCAATAGTGCCACTTATTCTCAACAATTGTATACAATTCATTAGGCATTGTATTATCAATTTGAAGAGGGATTTCTTGAATCTTGCCATCATGGCATATACTAACTCTTCTTTCATGTTCTGGTCTTCTCTACCAAGTTTACCAAATTCAATATTTTTCAATCCTATTAAATCTACATTATCACAAATGTTTTCAAGATCAGATTTGGGAACATGACTTACTATTTTAAATTGACTTGTGTCCTTAGACTCTGTCTTCTCATTATCTGTCTCTGGATGTGCTATGTATTTTCTTCTTGATTTCTTCTACACTAGACCAGTTTGTTCACTAGCCTTAGTTTTCTCTTTTGCTTTCTCCTTGGCTTTTTGAATAGTTTCCCTTCTAGTGGCTCTTGTTGTTGGAGTTGTAGGCTTTGTTGTACTTGGTTTTGTAGTCTTCTTTTCCTTTGGTTGTGCAATAGGTTGTGTCTTGGATTTTCTTTTATTTAGTTGTGGCTTTGCTAGTGCTTCCTTGGCTTCTTCTCCCTTAGCACCTTCTTTTTGTTGATCTTCACCCATGCCATGCATCAAAGAAAGAGGTTCTTGACCTTGTACCTCTTCTTCCTCTTAATCTTCTTCAACGTTTTGTTCATCATTATCTCCTGCACCTTCCCCGAACTTAGCTTTAATGTTCTTTAATACTTCTTCAGTAAGTAGTGCAATGATAGTAGTTGAGGCTTCATCAATATTAATTTTATATCCTAGAGGCCTTAACCATCTAACTCAAGGTACAATAGCCTGGATGAAACTATAGTCAATGTCTACAAGGAAACAAATGTCATTGTAATGTTTCTCCACTAGGGAAATAGGAATTCTTAACCTCTATTTCATGGACTTTTTGAAGTCTTCAAAATAGCTAGTCATTACTAACTCAAAATTTTCTCCCATTTTCTCAATATACTCATTGATTTGCACAACAATTGACCTATTGGTCTTCCATCGTATTTTTCCAAAAGATTGGAACTAATTTTGCATATAGAAAAATATACATATCAATATTGATCCAAACTTACATTGAGCATTCTTTGACTTTCTTATTGCTCCTAGGTTCTCCATTATTTGTTACAGTTGGAGCTCCATAAGATCATAGGTATGATCTTTCTTGACAATCTTGTAGCCTAAATCAACTGCTATATAGGGAACACTATTTAGTCTACTTGACTAATAGAATTTATGTGATATGACTCTAATGGAAAAGTCAAAAAGTGGATATATAATAGTGTCAATAGTCATTCCATGCTTGTTCCACTTAGCCCCTATGTTTCTCTCAATTACTTCTTTAGAATCGCTCCTCAATATCTTGGGCCGATCTAGGGTTGGGTAACCAATAACCCTATGTATAATTCTCGTTGAAATTTTGATAGGTCCTCCTTCTATCCATGGACATCCATCATGTATTTTTCTTAGAACTATTTTGATCCACTCAATTTTGAAAACTATTGGTAAATCTAGGGCATGGGTTAAGCCCTTCCTCTCTACAATTTTAAATTCCTCCTTCAACACCTTGTTTTCACATAATTTTTCATATGCTTGTCTAATTTCCATATCTCCAATGCTTCCTACCTTACCATTATAACACTTCCTCACATCTTGTACCATTACAACCTTAGGTGGAATCATAGATAATGCGCTTATTGGGTCATTTTTATAAGAAACTTCTGGTATAGCCTTGAAATCTAGTTGTTTGACCTCATTTCTGACCAACTAAAAATCTAACGTTTCTTTTTCATTTACATTTTTTGAACTTGAGTCCGTTATGAAAGATAGGGTTTTAACAAATATTAAACTACATAGCTCGACAGGTGAAGAATACCTTTAAAATCTATGAACTGATGCTTGATCTTCACTATGATTTGTACAAATGCTTTGACCTCACTTGTGAATCAATTTTTTGCTCTACTTTTTTTTGCTCTATGTTTGTAATGAAGAAAAATATGTGAAATTTTCCCTAATACCTTTTCAAAATATAGCAATTATTGCATGTTGCATGTTTAGCTATAAACTCGGCTTTAATACAATTTTTGTTTTACTTGACATCTATTTATTTTACTATCACTCAAAAGCTATTAGAATTACCTTTACTCAACACCTATAGAAATTTTCCTCACTTGGTAGCTACTACTAACTTAGCTTCAACTAACTTTGGCTGATAGCTTGATGCATACTAGTACTTTACTTGGCAACTGAAGAGAACATTTTACAGTCAGTAGTAATGTGAAAACTTGAAGATTTGACCTTGGATTTTCCTTATTATCTTGCATATTTCTTCATGCTGATATATCATTTTAGTACTAAGTTATTTTGGAATTGATGTATGATAAAACATTTTAAATATCAGTCCCACATACCTCCTTTTTCTTAATTTGATGAGATGTGACTACTTGACCTATTAGGTAAAGTGATCCCTTCATTTAATGGTTACATCCATCTTTCTTCTTCTATGTTTTGTTCATCTCTCCTCTAGTGTGTTCAACATCTACCTTTCCTTTTCCTTTGTTGAATTCTCAGTTTGGTGCCTATGACCTTGTTGGGAAATGCTTGTTGATATGACCAGTCTTTAAATAGCTAAAGCATGTAGTTTGACTAAACAATCTATTGTAGTTACCACTAAAGTGTGTTCTTATGAAATTCTTAGGGATGTTTCCATACTCTTGACAATAATGATAGCTATGTCTTGTATTGTAATCCCAGTTATAGGATTTTTCATAGCTTCTTACCTTTATTAGCTTGCTTGATGTCCATGTGGACTTGGATCTGCATTCAAAGGCTATGTGTCCAAACTTCTAACAATTATAGTAGTGTCCTTCAAATTTTGGTGCATACATGGTTTTGGCTCTACATTCATGTGCTCAATGACCTTTTTTGTTACACTTGTGACAATGAGTCATGTTCTCTGGCTTAGCATTATGACTAGCATTCTTACTCCTACAAACATTGGTTGTATGTCCTTTCTTACCACAATGATGACAAGTAGGTTTAAATTTCTTACCTTTATTGTTCCTTTCCTCAGCAACTTTGGATGATTCTCCTTCTTTAGTGCTTATGTAGCCCAAACATAATGTATCTTTACTAGATCTTGGGGATTTCAATAGTTTTTCAAAGAACTTGATGGCTTCATTTAGCTTGTTGAAACTTTTACCAAACTCCTTTTCTCTTTTTAAGTCATTTTTTAGCTATTTATTCTACAACTTCAATATGGTGATCTCAATATCTTTGACATTCAACTCATGATGAGCATTCATCATTTGTCTTAGGGCATCCAATTGCATGTTTGAGATCTTAGATAGCTTTGTTGACTTCTCCTCCAATCTATTTGCCAAAACTCTTGTCTTCTTCAAACATGGCCTTGTCTTTTATAGCTTTCTTCTTTTGTTCAGTTACCTAACATAGCAATATAGCTTTTGATTCTTGTTCCAACTCGAGATTTTTGATTATTTCAATTTGTGCTTTATTCTTCTCTATCAGACTTGTAATTGCTGCATCAAATTCAATGGAGTTACCATCTCCAAATAACTTTGTGGTGTTAATCTCTTTGTATTGTGTGCCATTTTCTACCATAGAAATTTCTTTCCTTCTCTTCACTGAACTCCTCAAAGCATCTCTGGCTTCATTTTGTTATTATAATATGATATGTATCTCAATCTCCTAATTTTCAATGGTTTTTCCCAACTTGTAAACTTCCATTTCAAGATCTTTTCTCCAATTTGTAAGGCTTCTCCTGATGAGAACTTAGCTTTGATACCAATTGTTGGAAATACAAATGGGAAATATATACTTCTAAGAGGGGGGGTGAATCAAAATTACTAATCTTTAACCAATAAAACTTTTAATTTAAAGAATGCATGCATTAGCATATTGAAATAACATGTAAAGTAAATGCATCCACATAAACACTTGACACTAGATATGATTACCCAAAAACCCTCCAATGAGAAGGTAAAACTAGGGTGGGGATGGCACCCATAATTATTCACTACTATAGGAATAAAGTGTCACCTATTAAGGTTACATAGTTTGACCATTTTCATGATCTGCCCTATAAAAGGCCTGCCCTGTTAAAGGCTTACAAAGAATTATTAGATCCTACCCTATTAAAGGATTTTGAAATACCCTGTTAGAAGCATACTTGGTTAAAGGACTTTAAAATACTTATTTGGAATCTCACCCTACTAAAGGATTTTACAATGACTATTAAATCAACTTTAGCCCAAAGGATTTCACTCTGCTAATACAGTTGTTAGAAAGTAATAGTAAAATGTTTGATCTAATAACTTACAACTTTGCCTTGCTAATTTTAGATCATAGTTTTTTCCATCTTGATCCTCTTGATGTATTATAACAACATTGTATAGCTTCTTCTTTATTTCAAAAACTAATTCTACAATTCTTTCACACTTCTAAGTCACCTTGAATGCTTTCTGATCAATTCACCCCTTTCACTTCCTTCAATTCTTCACTTGCATCACTTCCTCACATACACACACATACTAAATTATGGGGCTTTATCTTCCTTAAAAAGACTTTGGTGACTTAGGGTTAGGTATGAATCTATAACTGAGATTCATTCCTTTTCTCGCTTAATCCTTTTCAATTTTCTAATTGGTTGCATGTTGATTGCATGGGAAAACTAAATAGATTTGATCTTATCTTTGAAGCTTTGAGATCTATCCATAATTTTGCATAAAAATGGTTTACATAGTTGTTTGTTCCATCACAAATAACTAGGTCCATTCTGTGTTACTCAACACTTGATAATATTGATGCTTGACACTTACTATAATTGTATCTTGCTTGTCACTTCAACTTGCTTAGCATCAATTGTTCACTCAGCACATGAGTGACTTAGCACTCATTACAACTTGACATCTATATATATTATACTTGGCATGTGTTATTAGCTTAGCATGAACTTAGTAAATACCTTAAGTGTGTTGACATTCAACTATCAAAACCAAACTAAGATCAACATATACCAAAGCTATGTCTAGGTATTTGTCCTTGAATTTCTCAACAATCTCAATGACCTGTGTTGCATCTAGTAAATCTAAGGCATTATATTTATCTTTGACTTTTTGCCTATAATTATCTACCTCAATATAGGTTTTTGCAATATCCTCAAGTTTTTTTATCAAGCTCTAGCAAAGCCTCTTCTGTTGCAAATGCTTGTCGAATATCTTCATCATTAGAAACTTCATCAAAAATCCTCCTAGATCTCTGAACTACCACCTCTAGAAGTATCAACTTCTCCCATGCACCATCTTCAAAAATGTCAAGACATGCATCACTATAGTGTTTCTTAGCTTCCAAAATTTGCTCTCAGGCTTCATCCTTGAGCCAATGGATCTCTGCATGTAATAATTCCATTACTTTATCATTATCCATTATCTTCTCAATCCAATCATCTATTATATCTACCTCCTCCACTGTATATACATCCATAAGCATCCAATATCTTTGGTCTTTTATCACTATAACACCTATAGATCTTTTCCCCAGGTATGCACCCAATCCATAAGACCAAAATATTAATTCAAAATTGCTACCATTTTATCCACATTCTCCTACATAACATGTAGTAGCTTAAGATTCCCTTGGATGATAAGTACACCTTTCTCCTCAAAAATTTCCCACCATTGCTGACAAGCATTAAAAAATGGATCCAATTGCACTACTCCCCTATCTCTCCTTTCAATTGCTATATTTAGAGTCTCTTCAGGGTTAGCAGGGTCCAACGGGCCAACATTTTCACTCAAATATCCTTTTAGGATTTCATTCTAGCACCTAAGTATTATTAACTCTGCCCCATCCTATTCTAGACTTCAAAAAACTTCCTTCATCCCTGTGGTGACCATTAGCTTTTTTGTTTCCAAGTTGGGTTTTCCAAGCATGACCTCCCAAATCTGATAATCTTGTGGAGTTAGTTCTTCAATGATTGATTGTGGAGGATGAAGAGTTACATGAGCAAAAAGGTCCTGATTTAGATCATTCATAATGGAGGCTAATGGTTGCACTTCCTTAGGAGGTGAATTAGGTTGCCTTAGAACTTCAATTAGTTCCATTATATCCTCCTCTTTGGTAGTGAAATGTTTCTTCTTGTTTCTGATTACTTCTTTTCGAAGCCACCTTGGAACATGTTGCATTGGGGATTTTCATTTTGAGGATGAAGGATTCTATTATGCTATGCTCTTGCCCTTATCATTCCTCTCTAGGGTCTTTTCCCTTTGTGAAGGATCCTCTTCTATAGTCCCTGTATTAGTGGAGCCCATAGTTCTCACCTCTATGTCCTAGGAAGTTTGTGAGGTTGTTCACCTATTTGTCCCTCTTCTAAAATGTCATTGGTAGATACTTGTTATAGCTCTCCTTCAGTTCTATTTGGGCCTATTTAATTTTTGTTCCTAGAGGAGGAGTAACTAATCCCTTGCAAACACAAAAATCTAACCTGTAATTGGGATATGGGGACCATTTCGAGTCCTTGTGACATGGGGGGCATCTAAGTCCAATCCTCCTATTGAGGTTGATTTGTTGGCATATCTTGAATCTTATCCCCTACCAACTCAGTATCTATGGGCATAAAGTAAAATTATCGCATCTTAAAGAAATTAGTTCTTTTCAACTATGAGGTGGTGATAATTTCATAATAGCTTATATTCTATTAGAATCAATGGAGATTCCTTCTTCAAAGATAATATGACCTAGAAGCTTTCCCTTAGTGACCCCAAATGAACATTTCTTGGGGTTAAGAGATATACCATATTTATAACATTTGTTGAATACCTGTCTTAAATTAGGTATGTGAGTGCTTTGATCCTTTGAAAAGATAGTTAATTCATACATGTAGATGACTGTACATTTGTTTATTAGTCTCATAAAATCTTCGTCCATGACTCATTGAAATGTATCCCCTATGTTAATTAATCCAAAATGCATTCTCCTATAGGAAAAATTTCTCCATTTAGTTGTGAAGGCCATCTTTAGCCTATCCTCTTCATCAACCATTACCTAGTTATAACCTAAATATCCATCCAAGAAAGATATTATCTTTGAACCATTTACAATTTGCAAAAATTCATCTAGTGAAGTCAATGGGTAGTTGTCCTTTTGAGATGCGAGGTTCAAATTATGAAAATCAATGAAAAGATGAATTTCTTTGATCTCTTTTCACATACGAAACAAATTAGGCACCCACATAGAGTGGCAAATGGGGAAAATGATCTTGGCATCTAGTAACTTCTTGACTTCCTTCATTATCAGTAGTTCAAGGATAAGATTAACAAGTCTTTGCCTTTGTTAGAAAGTTTTGGCATTGAATTTGAGTGGAGTATCATGCGTAATAATCTAGGGATCATGTGTCTTTAGTTCTTCATAGCTCCAAGAAATGACATCCTTATATTATGTGAGTAATTTAAGCATGTCTTCCCTTTCTTTTGCATTGTATTCTTTCCCGATCCTTACCATTCTAGGATCATCATTAGTGCCTAAATTGTACGAATCACATTCCTTGATTCCTTTTTCTTCGGTAGTCCTCCTATTAAGTGCCAATTTGTCACAATAAAAAATGTGTTCCAACTCAATCATCCCCTTAGGAATAGTGTTAGTTTTCAAATTTAGGATACCATCCTCATCTTCAAGTTCATTGTCCTCAAGTTGGTCATACGAAGTGTCATCAATTTCTTACCCCTTAAAGTGGCCATTGCACATAATAAATTTGAGTATATGTTGATCATCCTAAAAGACTTGAAAGTTTGTGATATTGTTGGTAATAGATGGAGCAACAACCAACTCAACTGAAAATCATTTCAATTTAGTTCTCTCAACTAGTTGTAATGTACTAGCTGAAATGGTGAGAGCATTTGCTACCATGTTTTTCCTTCTTGGAATTTATTTTATGTTTAAAGCTTCAAAATCATCCATCAAGTCCCATACTCTTTTCTTATAAGCCAGGAATGTCTTATCATTTCAAGTGCATATTGATTTCAATTGTCATATGATTAACTGAGAATCTCCTTCAGCTATGAGAGCTATAACTCCTTTCTCAAGTGTGAAAATAAGTCCTTGGATCAAAATTTTTTATTCTACAACATTATTAGTACATCTAAATTGTAATTGATATATTGCATAGAAAGACTTACCTTTTGGATTTATTAGCTCAATACCTGTATTGGTTCCTGATTTGCATTTGGAACCATCAAAGAGAAGTGTCTAAATTGGGTTTTCCTTGGGTTTTCTAACCTTATGCTTATTCATCCTTAGCTTTTCCTTTACTTGAGCCTGGCAGGATTGTCTCTTGGGTACCCACTATAGTCTTTCACGAGGTGCACTTAGTATTTTTCCATTGTTATTCCTTGATACTAGGAGTGTATATTTTCTAGTTTATCCTAAATTTCCCCTATCAACTCTTTAATTTTATCCACTCAAGGTTTAGGATGGAGAACTACTGAAGTCCATCCTTGGCATTTTACATATTGTCTTCTTCTTTGAACTTTGATCATTTTGAGTGGAGGAGAAGAAAAACCTCCACCATCTGAAGAAGTATGGCTATATGATGCATTTAGATCTTCAATTTCCTCTTCAACCTTTTCAATAGAGTTAGACATTTTTATAGAACTTTGGTTTTCCATGTGTTCATCTTTTGGATTGTTGTTTTTCTTTACTCCCATCATTTGTGTTAATACCTTAGCAACTACTTTTTGACATGATGAACATTCAAACTCTAATTGGCTACCTTTATGCAATTGACAAAATCCTAGAAGGAGATGGATATTGGGCTTAGGTTCTCCTCCTAGATACCATAAATTAGTCATCATGTTGTCTATTAATTGTGTTATGACATCATCTTTTGGGGTTGAAATCCTAGATTTCTTATATTGATCATCTGATATTTTGATTGACGTTGTATAAAAAACCAACACCTTTTAGGAGCCCAAATCTATTTGTAAGAATGCTACCTCATTTAGAACATTGTATTCTGTAATCATCTTTTTAAACTTTGGCTCTACATCTATCTTGATTTGATTGTTCAAACCTTTCCATGGTAGCCAAAGCTGAGTAAAATTTGTGGAAAACCATCCCCTTAGGCATTTGGTCCATTCTCTTCTTAGTACCAATCCATACATTTTAGGAATATCAACCACATGTATATCAATGACATCTTGAATTTGAGGGTCAATTGTCAACTGTATCTGAACATATTTTAACATACCAATGACTTTTACCTCTATTTTATCCAATTGTATCACTATCTAATTAGAAGGCTGAGAAATAACTCCTAACCTTTGTGCAATTGATAGTGGTATAACATTACACAAGGCTTCTGAATCAATTAAGAAATTATGAAGATTCTTCCCATATATCCTGATGCTAAACAAAAATGAGGGTACCTTGACTTTATCTTTAAACATAGTTGGCATTGCCTCTAAAGCATTGGCTTGTTGGGATATTGTCTTTTGAGAAACAATATTCATACTATGGGGTATTTTTGTATGATCTAGAGTTCTCATTAGCTCTTCTTGTTGTTGAGGACAATTTTTCAACATGTCAAACATAAACATGTTGGCCTTTGTTTGTTTCAAATCTTCTATCGTGCTATATTTTCTCAATAGACGAAGTTGGATTTTTTAGGATTGTTGGGATAGTTCCTTGGTTTTGATTTTTTTGTCCACCATGAGGCAGCCTAATTGGTACCAAATTGTTACTTGCTCTTAGATTAGGAGGAGTTGGTTGTAGTGCTATAGGAATTCCATCTGTCATAGGTTCTTTTCTACTTCTTAGATTGTATGTGTTCTGATTATCATTGCAAAAAGAAAACATCTATGTAGGATGAATGTTTGGTTCTTGGCTAAATGGAAATGAGAATTATTCATTGGCTTGTTTTTCTACCTATGTGTTCTGTGTGGAATCATAGGATTCTAGTAACATAGCATTAAACTGCATAGGAGGCACATTGTCATTTTCTTGTGAATTTTGAGTCATGTCTTGATTTCCATTGTAGTATGAACCATCATTGTTAGATGTGTTTTAACCTTCATCACACTAATTGATATCAATATATTATACATTTTTGTTATTGTTATTTGTAAGAATGCTTCCATTATTCAGACAAGTGTTCCACTATCAGTTCTATCTTTGCAAGCCATTATTACGATTAGGAGGTTTGAAGTTGTTTCCCCCAACATTGTTTGCTGCATTATTGTTTCCAATATTATTGTTTCCATTGAAATTCCTATTGTAATTTTAATTGTAATAGTTGTTTTTGTAAGTACCAGCATTGTTTCTTTGAAAGTTGTTATCCTATCCTTCCGAAAATCTTAAGAAAGTTAGCTCATTGTTCATCTATGACATGGTCTTTTTCATTTGACCAAACTTTGAGGTGAAATTGTTGTCTACCTTAGCAAAAAGTATTGCCTTTTGCTCAAAGATAGTAGCTTTTGGAGGTTCATACCCTAGATTTGTTAAAGATGGAATTTATAGAGTGGGTGACTATTGTAATGGAATTAGTTTCATAGGTATGAATTGGCTAGGAACCATAGGTGTTCCAACAAGGTATGTTGCACTATTGTAATAACTTGAGCCGGAAGCATCAATCCTCCTCCATCGGATTGGCTTTCTTAGAGAAGGTGATCACTTCTATGAAAACTTTGTCCAATGTGTCAATATTTTCTAGTGGAAGTCTTCTTAGAAAAATAGTAGTAAGATGGTCCATAGCATTTAGATAAATCTAAATAGTAGGTTCAACAAGTATAGTATATAGTCCTTCTAACTTGTGGTATGCCATGTGAAAATGATGGTTGAAGCGTGACAATGTCTCAGCTGGATCTTTCTTGATTGATATGAATTGTTGATGTAGTACAGCTAGGTTGATGAAAGTCTTAAATTGTTCCAAGGATAATTTTTTGAAGGTAGCCCAATCTCCAATATATCTAGGTTGTAGATTGATGTACCAATCAAAGACAACTTCCCCCAAAGAGTAGGGGAATAAGCAAAGAACCACATTCTCATTAGCAATCTACTTTTTATCACAAATTTCCTTGAACAACTTGATGTGATCTTCAGCAGTTTGTGTCTCTCCATAGATGAACCTTGGGCAAAACTTCTAAGGATTCTTTTGAATATTATTGACTACACCTATCAATTTTATGGGTGAGTCTACAACATTTGCAAAAAAGGCCATTGGAGGATTTGGTGGACCTAGGGGTGGTTGTTGTGGAAATATTGGAATATTTGGTGGTCCACCAAGTGGTTGTCATGGAGGTAGAGCTGAAGAAGAATAAAATGAAATGTTGAATGTAAGTGGTTGAATTTGAGGTATTCCTTTGTCACTATGGGGTTTTCCAAAATGGCTAAGTTTGAGGAACTCTTGTGCACTTAGTGAAGATCTTAAAGCTCACTGAAATGGGGATTTTGGATCAAAATCCTCTAGTTTGCATCAACTCTAGAAAAAAAACACCTCTAGAAAAGTACATTTTCTCATAAAATGAGGTGCACCATAGAATTTAGTGCACCAACGCACCAACATAGCAAGTGTAGCAGTGCACCTAGTGCACCAACGCACCAATGCACCTCAAAATCTTAGAAACTCAAAAGAAAAATTAGAACTTGTAAAGTGTAGAATTTTGAAGTTTTGGCAAATTCTTTTTTAATCTACATGTTAATGAGCCCTCCTTCTAGTGCTACTTCTATGGAGTTGTCATTTGGCACAATGCTTAATAGCAAGTATCCTTTCGAACTCGTCTCTTGAAAAGCTAATCTAAGAATCAACTCCAAGGTTCTAGGTGATCTTGTGACCTACTCAAATCTACTTAGTTGAAGATAAATGTGAATCTTCATGAGGAGACCCTTTTTGGTTCTATTAACTTTGGATGAGATGTAAAATCTATTTGCCACTTCAAAAGAGTAAAAAACACAAAAAGGAAACTATGTTTTTGTATTTTCTATTTTTTATGATGGATGCAATCTAACAATGCAACTATATGAATTCCTAGTTTAACCAAGGGGTTAGTAAAGAAAATAAGAAAGATAGGGTGACAAGAAGTTTAAGAAAATAACATGAAAGTAAAATCCTAATGGAAATAAGCTACGGAAACAACACATCTACAAGTTAAGTCTTTAAAGAAATTGGTGGGTAACCAATGAAAGTAGGAGCAATGCTTCCTTAATTCCATTGATATAGTCATCATTGGGAATTTTAGCAACTATGAGATGTTTCACTTTTCATCAAATCGCAAGGCCATGGAAAGTACACTCATGCGAGACAAGAAGTTATGTAGGAACAAAATGGGTGATCTCTTCTTGAACTAGATATGTCAGTGAAATTTGTACAATCATAGAAAATACTAGAATTAAAAGATCACGCAACTAGAACTAACACAATAAATTTTTGGCTCAATCACATTCCATGAACATACATTCACAAAACATAACACACTTAGGCAAGAATCACTACACTCCAAATGTGAGTACCAAAAGCATATATTATTGCAAAATAATGATGGCCTTGATTACATATTACAATCCCATATTTATAAGAAATCCTCTCCTCAATTTTTTTTGAGAGTGAGAGATATCTTCATGCAATCATATGCTTCTAATTTAATTTAAAAACTTATTATATACAAACTGACTATCTAACTAGTGCTTAGTAGGAGTCCATCCATTTTTATATCATTAATTGGATGCATGTGCCTTTACATTTCACAAACAAAGAAATTATGAGAGAATAAAAAGAAGAGAGCCATGAGTTGATGTAGAAGTGTTTGGAAGTGTCAAAATTAGAAGTTCAACATTTATTGGGTGTCTATCATAGTTAAAATGCTCTTAGAATGTGTTTCTAGTGCATGAAAAGCTCTAATTTTGAAACTAGCAGTTAACTATCGGTGTACCTCTGGAAAAGCGCACCTCAGAAGAAAGTGCACCCAATGCACTAGTGCACCTCTAACTTCTTCAAAATTCTTCCAAAAAAATTTTGTAAAAAGCACACCAACACACCTGGTACACCTTTGAGGTCAAAAAATGTAAAATTTTACAAAGTGTCAAAATTGAAATTCTGGCATCTGGGTTTTGTTCCCCTTTATACCAGAGCTATGTCTGGGTATTTTCCCTTGAATTTATCAATAATATTAATGACCTATGATGCATCCAATAAATCTAAGGCATTATATTTTTCTTTGAATTTTTTCTTGTAATTATCCACCTCAATATGAGTTTCTGCAAAATCCTTGAGTTTTGCATCAAGCTCTAGAAAAGCCTCTTCTTTCCTAAATGCTTGCTATATATCTTCATCATTATAGAATTCATCAAAAATCCTCCTGAATCTCTAAAATACCACCTCTATAGGTATCAATTTCTCACATGCATTATCTTCAAAAATGTCTAGACATGGATCACTATAGTGTTTCTTAGCTTCCAAAATTTGCTCTCAGGCTTGGTCCTTGAGCCAGTGGATCTCCACATGTAATGATTCCATTACTTTATTGCTATCCACTATCTTCTTAATCCAATCATCTATTAAATCTAACTCCACTATATATACATCCATAAGCATCTAATACATTTTTCCTTCTATCGCCTGTAACACCTGTAGATCCTTTCCCCAGGTATGCACCTCATCCATAAGACCAAAAACTTGATTCAAAATTGCTACCATTTTATCCACATTCTCCCGCATAACATGTAGTAGCTTAAGATTCCCTTGGATGATAAGTACACATTTCTCCTCAAAAATTTCTCACCATTGTTGAAATGTATTCAAAAATGGATCTAATTGCACTGCTCCCCTATCTTTCCTTTCAATTGCTACATTTAGAGTCTCTTTGGGGTTAGTGAAGTCCAAAGGGCCAAAAAATTCACTCAAATATCCTTTTAGGATTTCATTCTAGCTTCAAAGTGTTATAAACTCTGCCCCATCCTAGTCTAGGCTTCAAAAAACTTCCTTCATCCTTATGGTGACCATTAGCTTTGTTGTTTCCAAGGTGGGCTTTCTAAGTATGACCTCCCAAATCTGATAATCTCATGGATTCAATTCTTCAATGTTTGATTGTAGAGGAGGAAGAGCTACATGAGAAAAAAGGTTCTGATTCAAATCATTCATAATGAAGGCTAATGGTTGTGCTTCCTTAGGAGGTGAATCAGGTTTCCTTAGAACTCCATTCTATCCTCCTCTTTGGTAGTGAACTATTGCTTCTTATTTCTGATTACTTATTTTTGGAGCCATCTTGGAACATGTTGCACTGGGGATTTCCTTTTGAGGATGAAGGAGTCTATTCTGCTATGCTCTTGCCCTTATTGCTCCTCTTTGTGGTCTTTTCCCTTTGTGAAGGCTCCTCTTCTATAGTCCCTATATGAGTGGAGTCCATAATTCTCACGTTTGTGTCCTAGGAAGTTTGCTAAGGTTGTTCACCTATTTGTCCCTCTTCTGACACTTC
Source organism: Cupressus sempervirens (assembly GCA_028749045.1). NCBI lineage: Eukaryota > Viridiplantae > Streptophyta > Pinopsida > Cupressales > Cupressaceae > Cupressus > Cupressus sempervirens. Next base: position 471,122,481 of record CM053788.1, read on the forward strand.
ATTGGTGGATACTTTTTGTGGCTCTACTTCAGGTTCTAAATGGGCCTATTCAATTTCTATTCATGGAGGAGGAGTAACTGATCCCTTGTCCACACAAAATATAACCTATAATTGGGATGTGGTGACCATTTCCAGTCTTTGTGACTCGAGGGCATCTGAGTCCAATCCTCCTATTGAGGTTGATTGGTTGGCATATCTCAAATCTTAACCCCAACCAACTCAGTACCTAAATGCATAAAGTCATCTTAATGACATCAGTTCCCTCTACATACTACTCATCAATCCATTGTTGCATCTCATCCTCTGATGTAGTAGTTTGTAGAGGTTCATCTGGGATTGATGAAGGTGTAGCGAAAGAACTTATTCTTCATTCCTACTATGTGGCTCTAGCTAGCCTAGTTCTCTAACTTGGTGGCAAATTATCTTATTCATCCTCCTCATTCTCTTCTTCTCCCTCTTTTGGAATAGGTTCAAGGATGGATGGGAAAGGGATCACCTTCTTGATCACCTTTTGTCTCCTTTTCATTGGAGTCTTAATCTTTCTTCTTTTTGGTGATAAAGGAGGTGCCTATTCTTCTTCACAAGGTGGGTAGACCTCTTGAATCTCAACCTTTTTCTTAGTCTAGCTAGGTGTAGTTGGTGGCACTTGAGGATCAACCTAGACGTGTGGAGTTCCAGTATCTTCCAATCCTTGTACATTTTCTTCTCCTTGTTGTGGTGGTGTTGAGATTTCACCCTCTTCTGGATCAACTCTTGGAGGAGAATTTTTCATATTGCCCCTTCCTTTTCCCTTCTAAGCTTGATAATGTCCAACTGGCTTGTCAAGTTGGTGTACTATTTCTAGCCTTACAAGTGATTGAATTGAAAAGGTAGGGATGGTGACTTTCTTCCCTCTACCTTTGGAGGGCAAGCTTGTCCATGAAAGATCACCATTTCAAGAATTGGATCAAGCTTAAATGGTTTCTTAGTCCAATCTTGTGTCATTTTAATGACATGCCTCACCCTATGGTTGATATCAAAATTCTCTTCTTTGTCAATCTCAACATTCATAATGGGCCTATCGCCAATCTTGTCCTTGTTCAACAAAAGATCAAATGACTCTTTTAAGTCTTGTTGCAATATCTTTAATGGAATCTTCATCTTTAGGGCCTTCTCTACTAGGTACAAAGTCATTCTATGATAATCTCTTATTTATAGATCATATTTATTTGTTGCATACATCCAATGATCCTCAATAGCTTCTTCATGCTGGAAGGTTTTGCCTACCAAATATTGTACTCTCCCGATGTTATCAAAACATGGCTGCAAAGAATTATACTCTTCCAAGGCATATTGATCCCATTCACACTCACAATAACTGATATCTTGATATCTATCTACTGGCAAAGGTCCAATGGGCATAGGTCACCTTCAACATATCTTATGTTGTTTTTTGGCTCTGTCATATGCTAACAAGAATTTTTGGGAAATCTCCAGAAGAACAAGTCTGTCACTAGGATACCTTGAGAGCTTCTCGGGATTAACTATTATACCTACTACCCTTAGATATGTTAATGTTCTAAATTGAATGTAATAAGCCCCAACCAATAGAATTTGTGCCATTGCATCATCTGACTATCTCTTTGCATATTCTCCTTCTATGAATCTGATTATAGAAAATATCAAGGCATCATTAACAATTCTATATTCTTTGCTTTACTATAAGAACCTCTTCTTCATTAGCTGGTGATAGAAAATATATGGCCATGCATTTGGATCCTTCATGCTACCCCTCTTATATAGCCCTAGATAGTTTATCGCTCTTGTGGCCAACAAGTATACCAAATATGAAGTCATATAAAATTTCCTATTGTTCTTGCCTACCACCAATTGCTCACACAAATTTTGAGTAAGAGTAGAAGCCCAGTCTAGTGGCATCTCTACTTTTTTTATTGTTTCAATAAGATGCACCATGAAGATGTTCAGATGTCCAGTTGTTGGTAGACCCATAACTCTACTCAAAAGTATGGTTGAGTATCCAATGTCTTCAATCATGTATCCTCTAGTCATATCCACTTTGCTAGTTTTATTTCCCAAAGGAGTCTTCTCTATGAGATATGAGGATTGAATGATTTCAAAGGCCTCCTCAATGTGTTCCTGATACCACCTTTCTGCTTGCTCATAGGTGAGCCTAATGAACTGATCTACCTATGGGAGATGAAATACTTTCTCAATATTATTTGGTCATAGATCAAGGACAATTTCTCCCATTATGCTCTTCACAATCCTCTCCTTAGGGACAAAGTGTTTTGCAAGTGTCATAATAAGCTCTAAAGATTGTACTAACATTGGGCGCAAAGCTACATTAACAAGTCCTTATTTAATGAGTGTGGAGACCATTTGCAACCTCTTAGTGGGTTTGTTGCATATCTTAAGAAATTCTAACAAATCAGTGTATCCTAAATCAATATCTTTGATATTCAAGTTGTCATCTTGAAACCTTGATTTTGTTGAAATGCACTGGAACTTAAACACCATAGGTTTTGGTGCCATTTTCTCACCCAAGGAAGATAAGGATGATGCCATTATATCTACAAAAAAGATGTCCATTAGTTCAAAATTAAGGGAAAAAATGAATTAATGATGACATGATCAAAACCCTCAAAATGGATTTCCTAAAAACACCTTTGAACCCCATTAAAAACCTTTAATATAAGGATTAGCACACCAGGTGCACCTGATGCGCAACCCCTTTTTAAAAAAGAGTTATCTATGTCTTTAAATGCATAGTAACACACCTCATGAGGTGCACTACTATGCACCAAATGATGTTATAGCTTTTTTTTAAGGTTTTTATTGTTCCATCTTTTCTTTTTAAATGTGAATTAGGAATTTGGGTGCACATTAGTGCACACAGATAGGTGCACTAGTGTGCACCCAAATTTGGTGCAAGTTCTTTTTCCTTTTTAAGATTTTTTGAATTTTTTGAGGGAAGGAATATGGTGCACATTAGTGAACCTAAGGAGGTGCACTGATGTGCACCATATAACATTATGTGTTTTTTTCTTGAGTTTGTGTAGGGTGGAGAGAGGGATGGAGGGGTCAGGAGACCAAACCTCAAGAAATGTGTAGTTGTGACATTCATGGTTGATGCAAAGAGAAAAAGTGATGAGTAGCAAGGTAAGAATGGAGAAAAAGGAGGGGGGTTTTATAGGCCTCCGGGTCTACTTGGTGTTGGGAGGTTTGGAGCTCCGCAACTATGTAGGTGTGAAACTACGATAGTGTGATTAACAAAACACCTTCTTACTAACTTTGGCACATCAGTGCACCAATCTAGGTGCAATGGTGCACCTTTTTTCTTGCAAAAGGGCCTCTAATGTTAAAAATATCTAATTTCTGAACAAACTAGCTCCTTAGTCAGGACTCAAATGCAAACTAGGGGGTTGGGAAGACTTCAAAAGATTTGGACCCTAGACTAGGGTCCCAAAAAAAAAGCCAAAAAATATAGTAGGGGGTCCCCATTCTGATCAAAATGGGGTGTGCATTGTGGAACCACAATAGATACCAGTTGTTAGAAATAGGAAATACTAAGAAAGGGGGCGCGGGGGGGTTGAATCAATATTTCACAAACTTTTTCCTAAAACTAGATATCTTTAATTAACTTATAACTTTCAGATGGAAGTAAACTAATTATTCCAAATACTAAACACAACCATAAAATAATGAAACTCATAACACCATATTTTGTTAACTAGGGAAATCATTGCCAAGAGAAAAACTTAGTAGGGATGGTACCCACAAAATGATCTATAAATCAAAAGTATCTTGTGAAAGATATTGACCCTAGTAGAAGTTGTTATTATAATTTACAAATGTATGGAAGATAAGCTCACAGCCCAAACATGAAATATACAATGAAATTCTTCAATACAAAAGAGTGGATACAAAAATCTCTTTACTATTGTTGATTTATTCAATATCTGATATAGCCTTTTTCTCCTCTTCACAAAACTTAATCACAATTCGAACTATTATGATCATATATAAGAATTCACAAAATATAGCATAATACATTTACAAGCTCACATATACATTTGCACACAAATTCATACATCTTCATATCAAAAATGTTTCCTTTATACCATATTTCTTTATGTGTTAGCCTTCATCTCTTCATACACTTTCCAAAATACAAAATTGAATTTTGCTAACTTAGGGTTAACATCTAGGATGTTGTCCCTAATTGATTAAGTAATTATTTTGATAAAGAAAATATCTCCTTAACACAAAATACTCTATTACATATCTTTTTATTGTTATATATGCTCAACATTATTATTATAAAACCAAGATATCTATGTCTGTACTCTGTGTACACACATTATCCTAATTTAATGGCCTTCTTGTAGGTAAGTGCACACCTGCCAGAAATGCCTATGTGAACTGTGCTAGCCAAAATGGTTCCTATGTGGACATATATAATCTGTGACACTTAGACAATTTTCTAGGTTTATATCCCAAAACTTTATCTCCAAGATCTCATGACTCCATGTGAGTTACATGTTACCATAAATGACACATCACATCCTATGTACCTAGCCAAATTTGCAACTTCATTTTTGGCTTTTTGTAGGTACCAAAAGGTATTTTCTTCTTCTTTAAATGAATCATAACTTTATCTCCCACATCAAAATAAGTATTTGTCTTTCTCTTATCTACTTTCAATTGATATTCTAGATTATTGTCCTCCAATTTTCTTTTCATTTCCTCATGAAAATTATTCATGAAATCTGGAAATCCCTTAGCTTCACCACTTTTTTTTTAATCTTAGTAGTCAAAACCCTTAATTTAGTATTCCCCTCAATGCAAGCTCTACCTAGTACTCCTATTCAAAGAATCATTATATGCGAACTCTGTTTGTGCCAAGACCAAATCCCAATTAGCAGGCTTATCTCCAACCAAACATCTTAACAAGTTACCCAAACTTTTGTTCACAACCTAAATTTGTCCATCTATTTATAGATAAAATGTAGAACTAAACTTCAACACTGTATTCAACTTCTTCCAAAGTATCTTCCAAAAATATCTAGCAAACTTAAGTGTCTCTTTCTAAAATAGTAGTCTTAGGAAAACCATGACATCCTACCACTTGTTTAAAGAAAAATTCAGTCACATGTATTATTACATCATATGTCTTCATACAATGTATGAAATGAGACATCTTTGAAAATCTATCAACCATTACCTCTCTGAGTTCTAGGTAAACCAAGAACAAACTCCATGTTGATATCTTCCAAAGGATTATTAGGTAGAGTCAATGGTGAATACAATCCCTAATTGTAACTAGTTCATTTTTCTTTTTGATAAATTCTGAAACCTCTAACCAATCTCCACAAATCTTTATAAATGTTCAGCCAAAAGTACCTATCAGAAATCAACTTTACTATATTATCAATCCCAAAGTGTCTTACAAGTCCACTACTATGCTTTTGCTTCATGATTTTATCCCTCATAGATCCTCTAGGTATGCACAACTAAAATCCTTTAAACAAAATGTCTTCTTGAATAAAATGACTAGTCCACTTATCTTTTACCATCTAATCTTTAAAAGCTCTCAAATGTTCTACAAAATTAGGATCAGTTTCATACAAGCACTTCAAACCATCAAAACATAGTACCTCAACTTGCATCTTTGTCGGCAAATTCTTTCTTTGGCTCAAAGCATCAACAACTTTATTTAACCATCCACACTTATGTTTCAATAGAAAATAAAAGTTATGTAAATAATCAACCCACTTCATTTGTATGTAATTCAACTTATTCTAACTTTACAAATACTACAAATTGTTATGGTCAGTGTACAACAAAAAAAATTTAGGCATCAAATAATGTCTCCATTTCTTCAAATATTGAACAAAAACATATAATTCTTGAATATAAAATAAATATTTTCTCTTATCAAAAGCTACATGCCTTCCTTCTTGAGTCAAAATAGTTCCAATAACACTTCCACTAGCATCATATTCAACTTGATAAACTTTACTGAAATCAAGCAAGGTAAGTGTAGGTATTTTTTCAATAATTTGTTTCAATATTTCAAAACTTTTTTGTTCTCCATTTGTCTATTTGAAATTCCTTTTGTCACCTCTCTTACTCTCAGTCATAGTGTTACAAAAAAAGCTGAAATTTCTGACAAACTTCTAATAAAAACTTGCCAATCCATGAAATTATCTCACTTTTCCAACATTCTTAGGTGTAGGCCAATCAAGCATAGAATTTATCTTTTTAGGATATGTCTTTAAACATCAGTTAAAATGACAAAACCAAGATACACAATCTCTTCCTTTACAAATGAACATTTCTTCAAGTTAATGAACAATTTGTTCCCTTTCAATATCTGCAATACTTGTCTAATATTCTCAAGGTGATCCTCTTTCATTTTATTGAATATGAAAATATCATCAATATATACAATCACAAACTTACCCAAGAATTTCTTTATAACTTCATTTATCAACCTCATAAAATTGTTAGGTGCATTACTTAAACCAAAAGGCGTAACCAACCACTCATACAAATCCACATCAGTCTTAAAATAAATTTTCCATTCATCTCCCTCTCTAATTTTAATCTAATGAAAGCTACTTTTCAAATACTTATTTGTAAAAAAAATTTCTCCATTCAAACAATACATTATATCATCCATCCAAGGAAAAGGAAATCTACACTTCATAGTTATCTTGTTTATAGCTATAGAATCAGATGCATTTTCTAGTCCATCTTGTTTCACAATATTTCAAGGAATTAAATAAAAACAAATATTTTCTCTTTCATATCTTTATCAAATTGTTTCCTTAAACCAAACATACTCTAAGTCTGATACATTGATTCTCATAAAGCTTTTCTATCAAAGGAAACAATACTTGTTTTTTTTTCATCAATCTAAATAGTATATTGAATCAATCTGCTATGATGCAAATCTTATCTATTATAGTGCTAAGGTCTGTCCAACAAAATATGGCAATGATCCATTGACATAATATCACAAAAGACTTCATCATGATAAGTCCCAATTTTGAATTTAACAAGACATTTTTCACTTATAAGTAAATTATGCTCCTTCTAAATCTATGCAACATGGTAAATTTTAGGATGTCTCAATCTCTACAGCTAAAACTTGTTAACTAGCTCTTTCAAATCCAAATTATCAAACTTCCACGACAAAAATTACTTTGTAACATTTTCTAGCAGTCTTACATCTGGTCATGAACAAACTCCTCAAAATGGGTTCTTCACTAGCTTTTTCATTTTGCAAGACCCTTATTAGCATTTGGTTCTCACCAATCTCAGGTTCATTAGGTGTTTCAAAAAATTATTCACAAATCAAAGTTTCTCTACCACTTCATCCAACCTTCTTCTCATAGTTAGTACATTCAAAATCTATATGTCCTTCACACTCAAAACAAGTGCCCTTGAACCATGATATTTCCTCTCTCTTTCAACCATTATTATTATTCCTAAAGTAACCATTGTAGCTACCTCTAGTGTAATTACCTCTTCTCCTAGTAGGTTCTTCTTTATATTCTTCCTTCCCATTATCTCACTTTGCATTGTCAGATCTACTACTTTCTCCATAGGTACTTTCATTGCTTCTTTAAAATCTACTAGCTCTACCTCTTTGTCTTTGATTATGTTTCTTTGCTGATCTTTATTCAACCTTCAATGCATACTAAAATTCTTCTTCCATGATGTCCATCTTAACATAGCTGATCTCATCTTGAATTTAAGTCCTCAAACCATTCATGTATCTAACTACTTTCTCAACTTCATCATCCACATGTCCATATCTTATATCCAACTTGTAAAATTCCTCAGCATATTATTTCACAATCATATCCTTTGCCTCAAATTATATATTTTCCTTAGCAAACTAAATTTGGTAATCTATAGGGTCAAACTTCTTCTTCATCTTACCAAAATATTTTTTCCTATGTCTTGATCTTTTCTTTTCCCAACTTTTTTCTTTCAATTTGAAAATGATCCCACCAAAGTGAAACACGACTCTTCAACTTTGTGATTTCTATCTTCACCTTCTTATTATCATGAGCACTTTCATACTGAAATTATTTATCCATCTCAATGATCTAGTCCAATTCTGCATTAGCCTCAAGTCTTCCATCATAGAAAGCAACTTCAACAATATGTCTAGCATTAGGCCTACACAAAACTATCAAAATCCTTTTTCATCTTGTTCAACATCATCTTTAGGATTAGGATAACTTTTTTTCTTCTTCATCATCACTAACATATTCAAAATCTAATCCTCTTCTTAGGGTTGTCTCAGTGGCTTTAAGTCTTATTGAAATGTTCCTCAACATGTCTATAATAATATTGTCTTCATTCTCTTTGCCACAAATTAACTTGAAAATAATTTCTACAAGCTCGTAACCTTTTGCAAGTTATAAGTCAAATTTTAGATATGCTACCCTACAACCAATCAAACAAGGTTATCCACAATCCAAACTCACAAGAAAGGATAACCTTGCTCTAGTACCACCTGACACAAGGCTAGGATACCAAAGAGAGTGATCCGAATCTATCCTTGCTAAGAGTCTGACATAAAATCTTACTCAAACAATCATCAAGGAACATGAGGCCATATACAATAAATCAATAGTTATACTTATTTCTCTTCAAATATAAATAAAGCAACATGTCTAACTATAAGGCCTTCTAGGTTGTAAACTTATACAAAGAAAATTATTAAATTACAGTCCAAGATCACATCTTCTATCCTCTTCTTGCTAAGATTTTTCTTCCTGCATCTGATAAATCTTCTTTTATAGCTAGCTAAGCCACAAGTTCTCTATTTAGGCATTTAGTTACATTATAGGTCCAGTCTTGGAAGAGTAAACTGAAACCTAAGAAAATGACAATGTAATTATAGCAAACATAAATTAGAAGTTGGATTCCAATTGTGCAAGATGCCACATTACCATAGAAAACTATGCCAAATGAAATATCATGCCTCGATTGATGAAAATTTCAAGAAACAAAGACCACAAAAATTGACAAAAAACTTAAAGAATATGAAACATCAGAATGAGGATAGGTCCTTGACATGATATCAACTATGCACCTTCCGAACCGAAAGAAGCAATGATTGCTTCATGAATAGCATATTGGTATAGGAAATAAGAAATATTTTTGGTTGATGGAAGATTTCTCAAAGACCCAAGATGCTCCTGCATCACTTTTAAATTTGAATGACCATTCCTCTTCCACCATAGCTCTTCATTAGCTATAGATTTAGTAGTTATTGCATGATGACTTCCCATTTTGACATCAAGTTTATTCAAACCTCCCATCATGATTCCTTCACCAATCACCTTATTATGATTTTTCATGTCTTTAACTTGACAAATTGTCTTCAAGAATTCAACTTTTAGAACTTAATTAAAAATCATTGGAACTAAAATCAAATTCTTCTTAATTCTTGGGACATACATAGTATTAGAAATTTTTCTACATGACCATTAGGTAGTTGTAGATTTATATCACCATATATTACATGATGTGACCTATTATCTTCTAAATAGATCTTTCTACCATCATCTTTGTCTTAAGATTTTCTAAATCAATTCCTATGACATGACATGTAGATTCATGCCCATGAATCTATAAACCAATAATTACTATCACTTGATTTAGATAAAAGAGAATAATTAGAGACAAATAACTTTAAATGTTGAAGGTTATCACTTATTTTATTCTCAACATTCAAAAAATTACCCTCATATTTGTTGTTTTTGGACTTACTATTTTTATTTTTTTAACATTTTTATGCACAATGACTCCAGAGCCTTGAATGCATTAGAATCAATTAATGAGATAGTAACATCTCTAGAATATTTATGATTCAATTCATGTTTAGGTTGAGCATTAGATAAAGAGGGCATGTCTTCCCTAGGTGAAGGTGGAGGTTAAACTATTCATTATGCATGATTAATAGTATTATCATTCTCTCACTGTAAAGTATCATAAGCAGCATTCACTTAAGGAGGATAAGAGGAAGAAGGATGTTGAACAATAGTAGTAGTAGTATGTTGAAGTAAAGGATTAGTGTAGATTTTTTTTATTATTAGGAGTTGCCACAAATTTATTTTCATTATCTTGACTATTAATAGATAATGTGTTAGAATCATTCAAATCCTAAATCTTATGTTTCAAAGAATGGCATGCCTTGGTAACATGTCTAGGATGTTGTTGAATTGACAAAAAGTTTGAGGATTAAAATGTGGACTTGTTGTAGTAGAAGGAAGAAGCGGTTTAATAGGATTCATGGATTAGGTGTAGCCACTTGATCATCTACTCTATTCATGGTTTCATTAATCTTGACATAGTTGTTAGGTTTTTGAGGTTTGTTAGGATTAGGTGGGGCATCACTCTTATTAATAGGTTGAGCCATTGGAGCGGTGCTCTCAAAATAACATACTTGTAATTGATAATGATGAATCTTTGCATAAGGTTGGAAAAAAGAAGCTAAATAGTAGAATACTATCTCTAATCTCCTTTATGTAAATTCACAATAAACTTATACTTAAGATTAAGATCAAGCACAAGACAAAATCTAAGCATGCAAATTCTTAAATCTACCAATAAAATTAGTTACTTTCTCCTTAGGGCCTTGTTTACAATGCATCTAATAAGTCAAAGAAATAGAAGGACTAATATTATTCTAATTTTTTTGTATAAAGGCATTAACAAGTTTATGAAAATAATCAATGGAATAAGGAAGAAAAGAAAATACCAATGCAAATTTTTTTCGTGGAAAGTGCAAGAAACCAACTTCGATAAAATCCTATGGTCATGAGTATAATCACTACATAAATCTTGGAAAGTCTTAAGATGTGTCATGGGTTTCACTTTACCATTATGAGTGTCAAGGTGAGGCATATCATCTTGTTGAGGAGAAGCAGTATGGATAATATTCAAAGACAAAGGATGACCCATATCACACGTAGGAATATTTAACTTAGATTAAGTGACAAAATAAAAAAAAATTAGTGAAGACATAATCTTATCTAAAGAATAAGGATAGTGGAATTATTAGAATAAATAGGTGGCATAGGCACATTTTGACACACATGTAAGGGTGTATGAACTAGTTGGGATAGAAGGAATTGTGTGCGAAACACTTGGAACTATAGTAGGATTAGTGGGTGGAGCACTATTATATGAAAGCTATATATTTGACAAAGAAGTAGGCAGAACACTAATAGGAAAATAAGGAATAGGAAGATTACTGAGGGGATTAGAAATATGAATAGAAGTATACACAATAAGAGAAACATAAGTAGAAATGCTAGAGATAGGTATAGAAATAGGCAAAATAGGCTCAAGAGTAGAAATAGTAAGATTATCAACTTGTTCAAGAGGAACCTTTAAAGCCTTATCCTCATCATGACATGAGTGGGAAGAGTCATGCTCCATGGAAGGATTCAGATCATGAGAAACCATAGGGTTACTAAGGTTTTGAAGAAGAGGAAACGAGGATCTAGATAGAAGAGAATCATGAGTCTACAACTTCTCCCAATGAGAATGCTATAAGTAAGACTAAAAGTAGTAAATTTCATACACCGGATAAGGCAAGAAGACACAAGGAGATCTAACCTTATGATATGAACTCAAATCCAATGTAATGTAAAGTTAGGTATAAGAATGTAAAGATAAATCACAAGTATAATAGAATACCAAGATCTTACTTTGAAATAAGAATTCTAACACCAAAATAGAAGTTAAAATATCGTAAGTTAGGTTCACCAATGAATGTGTGATAAGAAATGTGAGTCAAGGATAAAATATTAAGTTCATCACATAACCTACACATACATATTCATATAGAGGGATGGAAATCAAGAAAAAGAGTCCTTTAAATCTTAATTATAGAGAACTAGGTCTAGAATGATTAGAGCTAACCAAATAAGAAAGGATCACTGATGCAAATTAGGTTTAGGAAAAATAGGGGAAAGTATCCAGGTCCTTGAAAACCCTAGATGAATGAAAGAAGCTAGATCTAGATATAATTAAATGTGTTGAAAGGGAAAAGGAAGGAAAAGAACACACCTTTAAATTCCATCTTATCCTTTTTGTTTTGATCAAAATGAGTATAAATGGTCAAATCCATGCCTAAAACTACATAGTAAACAAAACTTAGAAATATTTTGACAATCTATCAAGGGTGAATTAGATCTTCCTAGGAGAAATAATGGATCATTAGTGGTGTAGTGAACCTAGGTGATTGACTATGTATAATTTTGATAGTAATTTCATAGTTCCAAAGAAAGGTGAAAACGGTAATCAGATCTACAACCCATTCATTGATTTGGTATCTACATCTTGAAATAAAATAAGGGTTTTTATTGTGAATGGGGATTTTTTCTTGGTCAACCCTAGTTTAGAAATTAAGCTTGAATTGAAATATCATGAATGTTAAGTATATGTATGAATTCACCTCACAATATCTTGATCTCTTGAATTGAATGTAATGTGCTTACTCCACCTATTGATTTGGATCAAGCAGATGAAGATGAATGGGTGTAGAATATGTAACAAAGGATCTTGAAGATAAATTCCTTCAATTAATTGAATGATTGAATCCTTGATCTTCAATAGAGCAACACTTGAATGAATGCTTTAGCACTTAAAGGCTTGAAACATTGAATGCTTGAGTGATAGAATGATGGATTTCTTGAGCATGTAGATTTATGGATGTGAAAATCAAGAAATGGAAGTTTTTATATAGAGCTCAAAATTTACTAACTCCTACAAGATGACATACATAAGAATTAACACCCTAAACACATCTAGATACAAGAACTAAAGAGGAGATTCAAAATAGTTCCCCATTAGGGGCACACTGTGCCTCTAATTAGCCCATCAAGGGTGCACTATGCCAATGAGAACCAAGTCCCATAACCTTTAGGATTCCAAAATAGGCCTCAAATCTCAAGAATGAGATGTAGGGGCTGAGATATAGTTGTTACAGTGAAAGGGGTAGATTTTGAGTGGGCAAATGAAGGGAAGAGAGGACCTATGAGGAATATATCCTAAATTGAGCTTAACACTATGAAAAAATGAGATTTAAATAAGGTATATTAGGTTTTACCTCAATTTCACCTAGGAGGAAGGATGAAAAAGGGAAGAAGGAATACAAGACATGAGGAAATTAATGATCTTTCATTAAATAGGTCTTAAATGTTGATTAAATTGGAGTGCATCTAGTTTATGACAATATAGAAAGATAATATTTCAGTCAATATCAAGGTCATTATAGTCTAAGTTCATTAGGATGTGGGGCATTTGGATTTTTTAGACTCTAATATCACTAAGTTCATGAGTGTTCAAGTTTGGTCAAAGTAATCATTAAGGAAGAAACACATTGGAGTTTTAGAGTTATCATGCTCTCACATCTCAAAAATATTTGAAACCTTTTCTTATCTTATATCCTTGCATCCACCAAATTATTCAATTGTACCTTTCATTTAGAGTTGTCAGGCTTTTGTAGATTTGATGTCTCCAACAACTCTACTCCTCCAATAGCCTCCAACCAAAATTTCCCTAAAGTGAACTAAGGAATGTATAAATATTGAATATGTAGTCTTATCATGCTTTGACAAGTCCAAAAGTTCAAAAATTAACCTTCAGAGGAAAATGCTTGGTTTCTACTTTTTGCACTTTCACATTCAAGCATCTCAAACTCTTCCAAAACTCCAAATTTCTACTTGTTATTCTTTTTGAGTACTACCATTCAATTCATGATTTTTTTCTTTTCGTTTTAGGATCATTAATTCATTTCTAGCTTCTTTTTTTAATCATTTCTTAGTATATCTCAATGTTCTCAATAACATTGTTGATAAGTTCCCTTCTTGTAGACTATAACATGGCATCCTCTTCAAAACTAAGATGTACTCCCTAAAAATAGTAAAGTACAAATACTAACAAAACCGAATTCAATCTAAATTGATTTTTTGCCATTATGAGATCAAAGAAATAGAGTTAGGGGGCCTTGATTGGAATTATTTCTTGGAACAATTAAATAAACCTTGGGAAATGTAAATAATGTTCATTGTCATGTTACTCATTTGGTTGGTAGATGTAACAACTCATATGTTGGAAAAGTTATAATTGAATCTTATCATGACATCAACACATCACTATGTACTTGATGAGAAGGTTTTCAAGAACATAACTATATGAATAGTTATAAATTTGAGGCCAACTGTTCTACATCAACAAATGCATGAAACATTCTACAAGATTTCTTTGGGGAGTTCTAATAGATGGTACAAGGAAAATATAGAGGAAGGTAATGGGTTGATTTAGAAGAGGTACTTGATTTTACCCACTCCCAAGAAAGAATGGATAGGTAAACATGATAAGAGTGTACATGGTAGATGATATTAGGTATGTAATAGTCCTTTTAAGAATAGTTCTTAGCTGGTTGTTGACAAGGAAAGTCAAATCATGGATAGTTTACTTTATTGAAAATGTATGTAAGAAGGAGGAACCAAATTAATTGGAAAACTATTATCAATAACTCCATTTATGAATAATTATAGGTAGTTAATGATGTCCCTAAGTTGCACGTGACATCCTATGGAATGCACCTATTGGTCACAAGATAATATTACCTAAGGCTCACCAAGAAGGATTTCGGAAAAGATGATACATTGTAGCCACACATGGTCTTCCCTCAATTTATTAGGAAGAAGGTAAATGATTAGAGTCTAGAATTAAAAATATTTAGGGATGCATTTTTTTGCCAACATTTATCACATTGAGGGTGATTATGAGAAGAGACTCTCTTTAGGGATTGTTGTCAAAGTTATTCAATTTGGACTCTACTACATTTAGTTCTAAATGATTACTTATAACAAAGTCTCAAGTGCTATTATATGCCTAAAGAATCTCCCTAGGTAACCCTCTGACAAGTTAGTGTCATTGGAGATAGGTAGGCATGTGGAAATAGCCTATGAACAAGTAAAAATAAAGCATTAGCACAATTGGGACTTCCATTTTGTATTTTTCATTTAAATGATATATGTGTCATCACTTGGACAAAAGGAATTTTTAAGTTACATTTCATTTTAAAATCTTAGTTCATATATATTATTTCACTTCTACAAAATAATTGGATTGTGTCATAGTTCAACAAGCTTAAATTTATGTAGTTTTGTTATACTTCTCAATGGATTATCAATCTTGTCTTTCTAGCTCTTGGGTTACTTCTAATCATGGACTAAAGGTCTTACTTATGTTTCTATAATTTATAATGACAATAATAATAAATTATTCATTCATTTCTCACCAAGTCCATGATAGCTTTGTTCATTGATTGCTAGAACATCAATATAAAATATAATATAATGAAATATAATAGAACTTACAAAAATGTACATATGTAAATATAGAAAAAGATACAAATTCTTGTCTAGAAAAGTGTCATGCAAATCATTGCACAAGGAGTAGAAATAGAGACCAAGGGTAATTATACCAAGTTGTTGGTCAATAAAGAGGCCACTCTATAAAAAAAAAAATTGTAGAACATGGTCAAGTTTCTTAAAATCCAAAATATTTCTTGGCTTAGCACAATTGAGCATAAGAAAAAACATTTTAAAATGGCTATGGTTTCTCATAACTCATACAAGTTATTAGAAAAATTATATTTTTTTATCAACACAACATTCATATATGTTTATAACCCATATGAGTTAGGAAAAATAATTTTACCCATATGGATTATATATAATGTGTGTGTGTGTGTGTGTGTGTGTGTGTGTGTGTGTGTGTGTGTGTGTGTGTGTGTGTGTGTGTGTGTGTGTGTGTGTGAGAGAGAGAGAGAGAGAGATTTTAAAATGGCTATAATTTCTCATTATCCATATGTGAAAGAAATTCTAGAGAGAGGGTTATTAATATATTTTTTATCCCTTTCACTATAAATCTTTGAGTGAGGATCATAGCTTCTCCTTTTCTCTAGACCAATTTTTAATATTTGGTATACTACTTGGTTTTATTCTTTGATTTATAATGGAACCTTTATTAAACTTCTTTAATACCAACTATTTTACATTCAATGTTTTATGTCTACTTGGAGGGAGTGGGAGGATATTAATGTTATAATAGGTGAAGCTCGCAAGATGGATAAACAAAAGGGAGAAGGCACATATGGTCTTGACTCTCTCAAAAGAAGGGATATGTTTATTGATGTCCATTTAAATATATTGGAGATTCTTTTGAATAACATCTTCACTACTTCTATTTTAAAGTTTCTATTTATATGTTCTTAGTTTATGCACTCGACCCAGGTGCACTCTGTTTATGGTGCTTGGGACTTCACATATTTACTAGTACTTTCTATAGTTTTTTTACTATGGATATTCTTAGTATTAGACATAGATTATGGGATACACTGGTTTGGGGTTTTTTGATATAATGAAAGTGAGTAGGTTAAGAATGTGTTGCTTTTGACATTTCAATTTGGTACAGGAGCACCCACATAAAGAGGTTTTTTTAATTTTTAATTTCATTTCCACATGTACATATGTCCATCATGCATTAGGTTGTTGCCGAGTTGTAGAAATTAGTTGCAGCAATTGCCAAGTACTAGTAATTTTGTAGTTTAATCTAAGTTTAGGTTATCCCACATCATGTTAACACTCGGGTACACATGTTATCCCATCTTGCTCTACAGTCTGTGCTGAGTTCCATAGTGTGTACCGAGTTGTCCTTCATGTGTCAAGTTACCGAGTGTATACAGAGTGACTCTTCATGTGTCGAGTTATCTTGTTGATCCCAAGCGTTAGTATTTTGGATGTGATTTATGCGTTCTTTGTGTGAGCTGACTTGCAAGATTTATTTTGATCACAACATTTATGATAAGATCTTTTCTTGGGATGTGTCTAGACCATTGTGGGGTCAATTTTCCTATTCTATAATGACCTAGAACATTCTATAAGATGTTTTGGCAAGATCTAGAACATTTTGTAAACTATTTTGGCAAGAGATCTCTTTGGGTCAGCTTTCCTATTATGTAATAATCTAGAATGTTCTGTAGGTCATTTTAGCAATTATAAATAGAGTCTTTGAGCTTAGAGTAAGGCATGTTTTTTAGAGATCAGTAGAGAGCTTCTTAGATATTAAATATATATATTTTGAATTTGGTCATAACCTAGAAGGCCTTATAGTTGGGTATGTATGCTAGAAATTTAATGAATCAATAGAAGATAATTGTTGTCTCGTCTCCTTGGTGTTGATATCTCTCTATGTGTATTGTTGTTGTTGCTATTGTTGTTGTTGTTGTATTTAGTTCCTTTTCTACATCATTATTGGTATCAGAGCATGGGAAAAGCTCCTGAAGCAGTTGGATTTTATGTCAAAATCAGAGTTTGAAGCCGAGACATCAAACATGGTCACCAATGTTGAATTGGCAAAGAAGATGCAAGAACACGAGAAACTAGTAAGTGGTTATTGGATGAATTTGAGAAGTTGAAGGTCTAGATGGAGAAAGGAGTAAAGGTTCTCTTAGAGCACAAGGAAGAAGGGGAAGAATAAAATGCCCATGAGTAGGAGGTGGTTAACTTGCCTGCGGATCAGAGATACTTCATAGAAGCCCTTGAAAGAGTTGGCAAGAAGGATGCCAAAGGTGACCTACCTATCCTTTTAGGAAAGATTGATACTAATGCTATTATGGATTGGATAGAAGCCTTGAACAACCACTTTGAATATGAAAATGTAGCAAAAAAAGATAAAGTAAGGATTGCCAAATCAAAGTTGAAGCAAACAACTCTCACTTGGTGGAATTTCACCCAAGGAGAAAGGGTCAAAGAAGGTAAGAACATGATAAATTCATGGGGCAAGATGAGTGCCAAGGTAATAGAAACTTACCTACATGAGGATTATGAAATCCAACTATAGAGAGGAGACAAAGTTTAAGACAAAGGGAGTTAGATGTCATAGCCTATACTTAAGAATTCCAAAAATTGAACCTAAGGGAAAAATAGAGTGAATGTGAAAGTGCAAAAGTTGCTAGATATCTCAATGAATTGAGGTTGAACATTCAAGAAGAACTTAATCTATTGTGTCCTAATATAGTTCATAAATGTTATTAGTTAGCATTGAAGGTGGAAGCCAAATTGAAGAGAAGACAAGAGCAAAATAGCAAAGGAAGAGGAAGAAACCAAAGGGGAAGAGGAAAGTTCCAAGGTAGAGGAAAAATCCATGAAGATCATAAGGAGATGAAGCACTAGTCAAAGTGAAAGAAATTTTAGAGGTAATTTTAGAGGTAGAAGAGGCAATTCAAGAGGTAGGTTTGGTGGTAGAAGGGAAAATTTGATAACTTGCTTCAATTGCAATAAGGAGGGACGTTATGCATCTAGGTGTCCAGATAGAACTAGTTCAAGTTCACAACATGAAAAAGAACACATTTGGTACAAGATGATGAATACCAAGAGAAGGAGATGGTTGATTCAAATAGTGTACCTAAAAAAGGAGAAAATGTGATGATGAGAAGAACACTTTTGAAGGTTCCTACGACCATGGAGCCACTACAAAGGAAAACCATCTTTAGGGCTACTTGCAAATCAAGACATAAGGTATGTAAAGTCATTATTGACTCAAGATCTACTGAAAATTTAGTTTCTCTTGAGATGGTTTAGAAGTTAAATCTTAGGAAAGTATGTCATCCCTTTCCCTATAAGATTTCATGGCTAACAAAGGGTCAACAAACTCTTGTAAATGAGCAAGCATGGGTTGATTTTCAGATTGGGAAGTATAGGGACAAAATTTTGTTCAATATAGTTGACATGGATTTATGCCACCTATTGTTTGGTAGACCTTGGCAGTATGATTTGTAGGAACAACATGATGGAAAATTTAATTTATACACCATCAAGAAGGATGGAAAGGTGATTGTATTGATTACATTTGTTGATCATGAAGAAGTGGAAGAGATTAAAGAGAGGAGAGCCAAAATTATGATGGTTGATAAGAAGGAGTTCTTACAAGACATGAAGGAAGAACCTGAGCCTTGTTTTGTTTTGATACCTCAACCACAAACACAAGGATCAATTGAAAATGACAAGAAGAAGGATGAAACAAAGAAGGCAATTCCTAGTGAAGTGACAACACTTTTGGATAAATATGAAGGTTTGATTTTAGAAGGTATTCCAAAGTCTTTACCACCTATAAGAGACATTAGTCATTGTATTGATTTCATTCCTAGAGCTACTTTACCAAATAAGGCTACATACAAGATGGCACCTCAACAGAATGAGGAGATTGCTAGACAAGTAAAGGAGTTGCTAGATTCTAGCTTAATTGCAAAAAGTTTAAGTCCATGCGTTGTACCTATTGTTTTGGCACCCAAGAAGGAGGGAACATGGAGGTTGTGCACTGATTCAATATCCATTAATAAGATTACAATCAGATACAAGTTTTCAATGCTAAGAATTGAAGATTTGCTTGATTACTTGGGAGGTGAAAAGTATTTCTCCAAGATTGACTTAAAGAGTGGGTACCATCAAATATTGATAATGGTTGGAGATGAATGGAAGATAGTTTCAAACCCAACGATGGATTGTATGAGTGGAAGGTAATGCCATTTGGACTCTCAAATGCTCCTAGTACCTTCATGAGACTTATGAATGAAGTGCTCAAAGACTTCAATAGTAAGTTCATCATAGTATATTTGGGTGACATATTAATTTTTAGCAAGACAAAGGAAGAACACCTACAACACATTGACATGGTTTTTAGGAGACTTCACAAGGAGAAATTGGTGATAAACTTGGAAAAGTGCTTGTTCATGCAAGAGGAGCTAACATACCTTGGTTCTATGATCTCCCAAGGTAGCTTGAAGATGGATAAAGATAAGGTAAGTGCTCGCAATACTCTCTTGGCCACCTCCTAAAACAATTGGAGATGTTAAAAGCTTTCATGGTCTTGCTACATTTTATAGGAAATTCATAAGAAATTTCAGTCATATATGTGCTCCTATGTTAGAAACTATTAAAGGTAGAAGGAAGTGTATGTTTGCATGAACTCAATCAGCAAGTGAAGATTTTGAATTGGTTAAGAAAAAGGTTACTAAGCAGCCAATTCTTTCTTTACCTAATTTTAACAAAGTTTTCCAAGTAGAATGTGATGCTAGCAAGGTTGCTATAGAGGTTGTTCTTAGTCAGGAAGGAAAACTAGTGGCTTTCTCAAGTGAAAAGCTAAATGAAGCCAAGAAGAAATACTCTTCACATGACTTAGAAATGTATGCTTTGGGTCAAGCTATCAAAAGGTTGAGACATTACTTGTTTCCAAATGAGTTTGTTGTGTATACAGATAACCAAGCACTTAGTTTTCTTAATAGCCAAGACAAGCTAAGTCATAGGCATATGAAATGGGTAGATTATTTTCACCATCAAGCATAAGAAGGGTATAGAAAACAAGATTTCTGATGCTTTTAGTAGAAGGAACATGATTGTCTCCCAAATTCAGCTAGAAAGTGTGGGAATTGAAGCACTTATGGACATGTATGTTGCAGATCTAGATTTTGGTTAAATCTACAAGGTATGTATGGAGTTTGGTGATAGGTACCATGCTGATTTTTCTAATTTTCTAATACAAGATAGACTTCTTTTAAAAAGAGGGCAACTATGTGTCCCTATGTGCTCTATGAGGTCAAATATTATAAAAGAGAAGCATAGTGGAACCATGGGTGGACACTTTGGTTTGGATAAAACCTTAGAATTAGTTAGGAGGTATTACTATTGGTCTAAACTTCAGACTAATGTTAGAAACTTTGTGGAAACACGTA
This sequence comes from Cupressus sempervirens, assembly GCA_028749045.1. Lineage (NCBI taxonomy): Eukaryota > Viridiplantae > Streptophyta > Pinopsida > Cupressales > Cupressaceae > Cupressus > Cupressus sempervirens. The sequence goes on from CM053788.1 coordinate 471,143,323, forward strand.
TGATTTTCCAAAGAGCCAAAGGGAGGACTACAAATGTAGGGCTTTATCAACCTTTGCCAATACCATCTAGGCCATGGGAAAGCATAGCAATGGATTTTCTAATGGGGCTGCCAAGGACACAAAGAGGGCATGATAGTGTGTTTGTTGTCATGGATAGTTTTAGCAAGATGGCTCACTTCTTACCATGTAAATCAACCAATGATGCTTCCCATATAGCAGATCTCTTTTTCAAAGAAGTCATAAGGATTCATGGGCTACCTCTCAACATAGTTTTAGATAGGGATGTGAAGTTTGTGGGAAATTTTTGGATAAATTTATGGAGAAAACTTGGAACCAATTTATCATTCTCATTAGCCTATCACCCTCAAAACGATGGGCAAACAGAGGTAGTTAATAGAACATTTGAAAATTTCTTGAGATCACTAACAAGGCAACATGGAGAAAAGTGAGATGCAATCATACCTCAAGCTGAATTTGCATATAATGACTCCATCAATAGGAGTACAAGAAAGTCACCATTTCAAGTGGTGTATGGAATTCATCCCTGAGGGATCTTGGAGTTAAGAGATATGAGTTCACACCAAGAAGTTAGTGCACAAGGTGAGTAGTTTGCTATAGTTGTAAAAGAAATCCATGATGAAGTAAAAGCACAACTCCAGCAAACCTCTAATAAGTATAAGAAGCATGCAGATAAAAAAAGGAGACACTTAGAATTTGACATTGGAGACTTAGTGTGGGCTAATCTCAGAAAGGAGAGGCTACCAAAAGGTAAACATACCAAGCTCATGTTGAGAAAACTAGGTCCTTGCCAAATAGTGAAGAAGTTTGGAACAAACGCTTATGAGATTCAATTGCTGCTTGAGATTGGAATCTCTTCCATCTTCAACATAGTAGACCTCACACCATTCAAAGTAGCCAATGAAGGAGTTGATATAGGGTAGATTATTGATGTAGAAGACATTAATGATCTACCATTAAAAGAGGCACCAAAGCTAGAGAAGATACTTGACACCAAAGTAGTGAAGAAGACAAGAGGAAAGGAGTACAAGCAATACTTGGTAAAACTCAAAGGCTATTCTAATGTAGATGTTGTGTGGATGACAAAAAACAATATAAACAAGATGGGTATCACTCTACAAGAACTCATCTCAAGTGGGCTTGAGATAAGTTTTCCTAGGGTGTATGGTGCAGGAGCACCCACATAAAGAGTTTTTTTGAAATTTTAATTTCATTTCCACATGTACATATGTCATCATGCATTAGATTGTTTTCAAGTTTCAGTCATTGCTGAGTACCAATAATTTTGCAGATTAAGTCAAGTTTGGTTATCCCACATCATTTTAACACTTGGGTTCGCATGTTATCCCATCTCACTCTGCAGTGTGTGCCAAGTTCCATAGTGTGTATTGAGCTCTCCTTCATGTGCCGAGTTACCTAGTGTATGTCAAGTGACTCTTCATGTGCCGAGTTATCCTATTGATGCTAAGTGTCAGTATTTTGGACGTGATTTCTACATTTTTTGTGTCAGCCAACTTGCGAGATTTCTTTTGATCATGACATTTATGATAAGATCTTTTCTTGGGATGTGTCTAGACATTGTGGGGTTGGTTTTCCAATTTTGTAATGATCTAGAACATTTTATAAGCTGTTTGGCAAGAGCTAGAACATTCTATAAGTTGTTTTAGTAAGAGATCTCTTTAGGTCAGCTTTCCTATTATGTAATAGAATGTTTCGTAGGCCATTTTAGCAAGTATAAATAGAGTCTTTGAGCTTAGAGTAAGGAAAGTTTTTTAGAGATCAGTAGAGAACTTCTTAGATCTTAACTCTCTCTCTCTCTCTCTCTCTCCCCCCCCCCCCCCCCCATTGGCATTGATATCTCTGTGTGTATTGTTGTTGTTGTTGTTGCATTTAGTTCCTTCTTTGCAACACAATTATTTTTCAAAATTTTGTTCTTTGGGTCAACCCCCATTTTTGGCCTCTTTTTAATATTAAAAACATCTTCATTAGGCTTGAGGGTAGGATAGAGAGTGTTAGTTGCAACATAATCTTCAAGAGAGGAAACCTTCATGGCCACATATTCAAAACCCCTAAGATTTTCTTTCTTAGAAAGAGGGGATATTCTACTCCTTGATTTAGGGCTTAACCCTTTCGATTTACTCTTCAATATAGAGCAATTTATTTTATGTGCTCTTGTTTTTGACATAAGAAACAATTATTGTTTCCCCCTATATATTCAATAGGGAGAACCACCATATCATTTGTTTGTTCTATGTCAAGATATTAAGGGATATCAATATCATACTGAATAGAAACTAAGACTCTTGCATCCATATGAGGAAGAAGGGATGGGGTTTCATCCATTTTAAGGACCAAATAAATAGATTGAAAATAACTAAGGATAATACCCCAAAGATATGGAGGATTGTTTCTCATTGGTATCCATCTATGAGATGAAAGTGATAAGATTTCACCACCATTTATATTTGGGTCCCAAATGAGTTTATGATGGTAGAAGGACTCTCTATTCCAATATTGTTTCTTCAAAAAGTCTTTTTGGATATTGGGGATTTTAAACAACACTTTTTGAACCTTTTTGAAATAGAAGAACTGAACCCATAAACTCTTAATCTAAACTTTATTCATACATTCATTAAAAAATATTCTAGAAGGAACCCTAGCTATGCCTAGCTCTACTAGAAATTGTCCAATATTTTCAATCCCATGCTTCTCAGTTTTAATAACATTAGAAATTTTATGTATTCATCCTAACAATGAAAGCTTTTGGAATGTATACCTTTGCTCTTGGTTCTCCATGAATGCTACTGTTCTTTGGGTTGTCTATTTCCAACTCAAGTTTGACACCTTCTAGTAGCCTTCTCTCCTTCATTACAACCTCCTTTAAGGATATTGTTTCTCATGTGTATTCTATAGAAGTGTGTTGCTTTATATATCTACAAGTTCTAGGGGACTAATGTCCCACGAATGAAAGAATCTTTAAGAAAATGGTGGGAGGTGGGCTCTAAAATGTAGAGATGGTGTAAGACCCTAGTGTTGTTACTTTATAATTTAGAGATTTAATGTGAGAACTCATTTATTTCAAAAGAAAAAATCATAATATAGCATCTCTTAAATAATTTCTATGAAGAAAGAGATGTCATATATAGGTCACGTTATCTAAATTGATTTAGGGTATGGAAAATATTTAATTGTTTTTCATAAGAAAATATATAGAATTCATAAGTTACAACATTTACCTCCATCTTCAAAAGCTTTTTTCTTGAACCTAATTTTTTTGGAGACTATTGTAAATGTGCAATGAGGCAATTACATTTTACCAAAAAGAATAATATGGGTTAATGTATAATTTGTGGGGAAGCTGCAATGTTATTGATGTCATAAGTTTGGTGTAGTTATTCATAGGAACCCACAGCAGGCTCTAGTATTTGATACAATGAAAAATAAGTATTGAAATAGTTAAGTTTGAAATAGCAAGGGCTGTAATTATTAAGCATGAATCAATAGCTAGAATTAAATGATAAAAATAATAAAAATATGGAGTATCATCAGCAAATTTTTGGTATATCTACACTACCTTCAAATTGATTATTACATCTATAATAATATAACCTAATTATTACTTTGATTTCAACCCTCTTCATATTTTTCTTGGAAGAAGCAATTTCAATTGGTGAATTTGGTGACCCAAGAGAAGCCGAAAGGATGTGAACCCTCTCTAGGCTATGCATCATTAACATCTTATATTTACAAATATCTTATGAACTTCTTTGAGCAAGTTGTGACATGCTCTTAGAGATTCAATTAGTAATATTTGGAGTAATCATTTTGATCTAAGGAACAACAAAATATCCAATACATTGAAGGGAACCCTCTCTAAATTCTTTAATAAAAAGACATTATCTCATCATTATGAATCCTATTACTTTCTTTGCTTCTAGAATTATTGGAAATCATTTGTCAACAATGATAAAACACAAAAGAATATATTTACACAATATCTTGAAAGAGCATATAAACTTTAAGAAAATTGGAAAAAATCTCCCTCAACATTAGTAAGGAACCTTGCAAATAAAAGAAACTTCCAAGATTAACTATAATGAACTAGCACAACACTAAATTAGAGTCTACCTTCCAAAATTTTAATGATAGACCAAAAAATTTAACCAAACGAACCACTAATATATTTTGTTTATTCTATTATTATTTATCAAGCTTAATTTTTCACATTAAAAAAATATATTTAAATTACCTTGATATTTTTAGATTAGATTCCCAAACTATTATGCATAGTTGTACACCTTAAAGACTATCCAGTGTGAACACCTAATGGGTTTATAAATATGATAAAAACACTTAAATATTTAGATTGTAACTTCCAAATTAAAAATTGGTATAATCTTGTGCACATTAGGCTAAAATGGGACAAAATATATTTGTAATGTCTGAATCATTCCAACTTTTCTCCCTTCCAAGCAAGAAATGAAATTGTAATCCTCATTAATGATTATGACAACTGCAACATACATTGCCCTTCCCTTACTAGGCTTATCAATTTGACCAAATATGCTCTCTTTTCAAATTTAATTTTTTATTTTATCATTGAGTGGCGGAAGTTTATTGGACATAATTAATCAGTTTGACCAAACAATAAAGACGCCACAGAAGAAATAATCAAACCTCAGAAGCCATTCATGACACATGTTATTTCAGAGATTTCTTTGGTGTTACGGCATAGTTTTCAGTGTTGACCAAAGCAATTCATTTCTCTTGGCGTGCATTCCACGCAATTTAATCAGGACAAATACGATGGAAGCATTCCACGTATTTTCATATAAATTCAGACAGCAATCCAATATCAAATTACTCGCTACAAATCATGTGTTCCCTGAAGATGAAGGGGAAAAGTTGCAAAATGACAATGGAGAAAAGATGATGAAGAAGAAGAGTAAGGATTCAAGTGAGAAGAAGAAGGGGAGTTCAAGAAATACCCCAATTGTTGTATCATACTTCACAGTTGGATCAAATCTCTCCCGCCTCTAGTAATCTACTCTTCGTTTGGATCAACGTTGAGAAACAGATGACAAATGTTGTGACTTCCTAGAAATGTGTGCGGATCGATCAACCCCACATTGCAAAATTGCTTGATAGTGAAGCGAATCTCCACATGGGTTAGCCGGGCAGAGCCTATTCTTCAAGATTTCAGCAGTGGTTTATGTTAAGGCTTGATCCAATGACCTTGTTGTCAATGCCTTTCTTACGTAAATTAAGATTTTGAAATTATATCATAACATTTTGATTAATGTGTTGAAGAACTTTTTGAATAATGTGTTTTGGAATGATTCATTCATTCAATTGTCTGGAATGACTCTATCAGATCCGCCAAAGTAGATATGTTTTTCTTCCTAGGTAGCAACAATGAGATCTACAACATTACTTTACTGGTCAGCCGGGTAATATATATTAGATTTGAATGTCTCCATTATTTGCTTCTTTGCAACTAAAACTTAAAATTGTACTTCCTATGTCCTTAGGGCCCATTTGGTTGCTGGAATGAGAAAACTTAAATGTCCTTAGGGTCCGAAAACTTAAATGTCCTTATTAGGGTTCGTTTGATCGCGGGCATAGGAATGGAGAATAGGCATGTAATATTGGGAATAGGAATGGCTATTCCAATAACAGCTATTTTTTGGAATGGGTATAAGCTCGTTTTAGAAGTAAAATGGGAATACGTATTCCTATTCCCAATTCCAAGTGATGAACCAAACAGAAAATGGAAAACTTATTCCAACTGTTCTATTCCTATTCCAGCAACCAAAAGGAGGGTCCGTTTGATTGCTGGAATGGGAAAAATGAAATTAGAATTGGTAATTGGAATAGAAATTGAAAATTGGAGTGGGTATTGGAATTGCTATTCCAGACTCTTTTGGTCGGACCAAACTAAAATTGGAATTTTCCATGCTGCCACATCTGTGTCAGACATATTGTCAAACACTTTCCTTGCATTCCTCATACTCCTGGAGTTTGCATTCATACCTACAAGAGCCCTCGTGAAAACAAAATTAAATTAACATACAGTTTAAATAACTACAATCCTCAAATTTTCAAAAACAATCTTCACAATATACAATTTAAATAAAAAATGTCATCCATCAAACTATACATAATTCAAACCAGAAACTTGCAGACAGTGTGAAACTGTTTCAAATCCTCTATGAAAAAAATTGAATTTTCATCTGAAAGGAATTGAATCGATTACTTACCTTCTTCCTTCCAATTTCGAGTTCATCGATGAGAACATCCACTATGTTTCCACCAGCAAAGCAATTGTTGAGCGGGCACAGATTGAAGAATCGATCATGAATTGGCATTCAATGGCAGAACACCATCACCATTTTCAACAGCTCATCATCCGTTTTCTCCTCAACTTCATCATCAAAACCATAAAAAGACACGCTCGGAGTAGAGGCGGCGCATCTCTTCTCCACCACACTTTTCAAACGCTTCTCAAATTTCTCGTTCCTCAATGAATTTAGGGAAACGATTCATTTAGATGGGTTTTCATGGGACTGTGCCAGCAAGGACATGGTCCACTTTGGCATTATTTGAAACTGAATTTGAAAAGAACATAGAAGACACTCCAGAGAACAAAATGCATGCAGCCTTATCTCAATTGCATCTCACAAATTTGAGAAGCAAAGAAGAGCATCCAGAAAGGGAAACTACACCGGACTTGAAATAATTATGATATAAATGAAAGCTCAAATGAGAATAGGAATAGCAATTCCAATAACAGGTATTTTTAAAAATGGACAAATGTTCGTTTTGGGGTGAAAATGGGAATTATCCATTTCTATTCCCAATTCCAATTTGGTGCACCAAAGAGAGAATTAAAAATAAATTTTAATTTTCAAGTCCTACTCCCATTGAATTCCAGCAACCAAACGGCCAGTAATATTCCAGATAATGGAGTTAATGCAGTGACAAAATTTGGAGATAGAAATTAATTTCTAGTAACTAGCATTTGCATTTTTGAAGGGTGCAAGGATTAAGTTGATAGTCTTTTATACTTTTGATGATGATCTTGAATAGTTATTACCATGTTTCTGGTTATAATTGAGCTTTGTAGCTTCCTCTTTAAAAAGAAAAAGAAAAAAATTATATGGATTACTTTGCATTTTGGAGTATCTTGCATAGGTGAAAGGAGGTTGAATACGTAGTCCATCTATTGATTTCACTCCAGATATAGCTACAAAAGTCAAGTATTGTCTCTCTACTATGCCAATATCCACTATTGTTTTTTGTAGCATGCGTACTTGGGATTTATGGGTAGTGATAGCTCATTACATGGTGAATGGAAGTTCCCTCTGCTTGCCCAAAGCTATAGGTACTACTGGTATACATTTAAGAGTGTCCTTGTTCAATGGTGGCCCATTACATTTCTCAAAGCATCCTACAAGATACATGGGTGCATCTGGTGACCTAAAACTTGGTATGTAAATGATATCACTAACATAACCAATAGATCCACTAACAAGTCCTTCTCCTATCCAAGCTTTTGTTGTAACTATAATGTGTTGTATTCAATAGAGTACATATTTCTCTAGGTGTTCATTATGCATGTGACTATTATTTTTTCTCACATAATTTATCGTTGTACTTATTGTGGCTGGGAAATTCAATGATTTTTTACTTATTTTTATTGTCTATATTTACTACATCATTACTATAAAATAAATAAGGGCTATTATAAGGCACTAAATATGTTCTCTTGGGTATGCATCTTGACTACGATACAATAGTTGGCAGAATTTTTCTTGCAAATTATTCTCACCTTCTAGTAAGAAGATATTTCTAATGTAAGAATTATTGCAAATTAGTCCCACAATAACTTGGCATTTGAATGTGATGAGTAAATCATCTTGTCCATAACAAGGGGTAGTTATACTAGGTCACCCAAAAGAAATTAATACTCTACTAAAGTATACATGTTGTTGAAGGGGAAAGGCCGCTTGTGCATGAGTATCAATTTTAAGGAGGAGTTTTGGACCTATGAAGCTTATTTTATCAATAAAGATGTATTTGACATGTTTTAATTCTTCTTAGAATGTTATTAATGCACAGAAAAGTATCTCTAAGCTAATAGTAAATAGGTACATGCACCATCTAGTAAATTGAATAGCCTAATTTATATAGAAAGGTTGTGCATTGTTGATTTACTGAATAGGCCAAAGTCTAGAAGAGGAATTCAAATAGATGGATAAGGAATCGAAAGTCCTTTGTGTCTATATTTTATTGAAAAAAAATCTGCCAATACCACCCATGATAGTTCTTGTCTTCTTCCTTCACTTCCATTATAGTTTATGAAATCACTAGGGGTTAATTTACCAAAAAAGAGTAACCTTGTTCAATGACTAATGTGTAATACTATATTGGCGCTATTTTATTTTCCTTGAATGTACATAGATTAAGAAAGTGAATTGCTTAAAAAAACAATCATTTTTGAGAGGGAATAAATATTCATTAAAGTTTTTGTTTTTTCAATAATCGTGAATTGAAAAAACATTCTTGATTGTAAATGTGTGTATGTTTGTGTGTGTGTGTGTGTATGTGCGCATGTGCATGAGAGAGAGAGAGAGAGAGAGAGAGAGAGAGAGAGAGAGAGAGAGAGAGAGAGAGAGCATGATTGTGTCTTGTAATATAAAAATTGTAGAGAAACAATATGTGCATTCAAATAATTTTGTGTTACAAGGTGGACTTGAACAAGTGTATAGAGGCTCATCTAAAGGTAAAAGAAAATGTAATGAAGACAAAAATTTGTAATACAAATTTGGCCAAGAAATAATCTATACATTCAAAATGATTTTTTTGGATACAATATGGTTTAGAAAAACTATAGATGCTTTATGGCCTATACATAAACCACATTTTGTAAGCTATATGCATCTAAGTTGTAAGTCGTATACTTTTAATGCTATGCACATATGATAATTAATAACTAGGATATGTTTCTATTAGTATACCATTATAGAATAATAATTAACAAAAATTACTCCATGGTATATACCAATGTCACACTCACCTAAGAAGTTACAAAATGAGCACTTGAGATATCCAACATTTTCAACTCTATAGTGCCTTGAATAATTATAATTGTGAAGAAAAATCAACAGTAAGATACTCAATACTTCAGCAAACAAAGGGAAAAAAATTAACTCTAATTTATATAATTTCATTGCATAGGCAATTTTATTCACTCTAAATTTCCATAATAATTCCACTGGAATTCACTCCTTACATTTTAAATTCATTCTAGTTTAGTTACAATTGCTCTAATTTATATATTAACAATACTTCTAACTTACATTTTAATAATATCTTTAACACTTTTATAAAATCTTTAAATAAAAATAATAAATTTGCATATATTTAATATTTATAATTAAATCTATTGGAAAATTTTTTGGTCAGTATGATATTGCCTAAAGAGATAGAACCATGATTTTTTTAATTTTTTGCACTAACCATTTCCTACCATTTGTTGAATGATGAATTTCATAATATTGCTTTGAAATTTTTTGTGAAAAGTAAAGTGAAGATGGGGACGAATCTTATCAACAGGCCTCATCTTTACAAGATTTCAATAAGCTATGATGCTCATCTTCATCACAAATGCCACATCCAGCTGATTACTTTATTTTGGCACATTCTCCAGATTAAATTCACCCATTGCTCCAAAGTTAACAATATTCATATTCCTTTTTATAGCTTCCTTAAGTTTACTCTTCCATTCCCACCACTTTGACTGGGACTTTGAATAAGCATGATTCAGGGTAAAGAAAAAAGTTTTCTGCATATCAAGGGTATCTTACACAGATTGGATGCATTTTTCCCTTTTCTCATTAATATGATCTTGAAATGCTTTGTCAAAAGTTGAATGGAGGTACGGATAACATTCTATTTGCATATCAATAACAAGATAGACAACCTTGTTTATATACTTGCAAGATTTTATGGCTATATCCTTGCTCCTCCCTAAAATAGAATTAATCTATCTTTCTAAAAGAATTACTAAAACAAAATGTTGTAGGAAGTTAGAAAGACTAACACCTTGAGCTTCCTTTAGCAATTTTACTTATTTAGCCATAAACTCATATGTGGTATATGTAATTGTATGTGATACATCTTCCAAATAGATTTGAAAGACCCTATGGAGGCTGGGAATATAGTACATCTCAAGTTCATCAGGAAACAACTCAATATGCCCCTGGACAACAAGCTTGTGCACTTAGAAAAGCCTATTGTTTAACATTTATTTATTTTGAGCAGTGAAAATAGTTTGTGGCATGGGCAACAAGAAAGACCACTTTTTATGGCATAATCCACTTTTCACGACATAATATTATTTTCATAGCATCTGATACCATTAGATTGTCATAATAATCTGGCAACAAATCTCAGAGGAATGAGCCTATCATCTTAATAATAGGATAATATTATGTAATTCTTGGGAACATCGATGTGTTATAATAGAGGAGTGCATTGCTAATTTAAATGAAAAATTAAGAATGCATAAATAGAGACAAGAGAAAGGGATTTTTCCTTATAATTTTACAATAGTATTCAATAGAAAATGAAGAGTCAAACAAGAAACAAATAGTCATGGAAGATGAAATGAAGAGTTGGACTTCACATCTAAGAAACAATCTCCCACTTTAAGTTCAACTCATGTTGCAACCTATAACGCCTCGCTTGGGAACCCGAAAAAAAAAAACCTAATCTATTACAAAGTTTACTAAAAATTTTTTTAATAATAATTTTAAACAATATCAAAGTAACAATAATGCAGAAGCAATATATACATACACATCAAGAACACATAATCAATTACAAATATAGTTTCAATTTCTCAAGGGTTCCTTCATGTTGAGTCACATTTAAGAAGGTTTTAAGTCTTAAGTAAATTGTCCATAATCATAAAATGAATAAACACATACATACTCATATAAGAAAATGCATAAGTACAACTAATAATATGAAAGCACATCTAATGAATAGCATCCACTACACATGTCACAAGGTATGTGAAAATAGATACAAGTACATCAATATAGAATACAATATCCCGTAGGATCTCAAAACACATAATACATAGATATATCAAATGAATAAAAGTCTTCAAGATAAGAGGAAGAATGATAATGGAACCACTATATCAAAGAGCATCCAACATCTATCAATCTGAGAGGGACCCAAATGGTAAGAATACACTACCTCCTGACTACATGGTCGCCTAATAAGACTCCCACTCTCACTTTGCGAGAGAGATAATGTAGTGCCTCTCCTATTTGACTTTTGTAAGTCATTCTGATGGATGCAACCTTGATGATCTTTTTTTGTGATGGATCATGATTGTGACCCTGAGTGGTCTACACCATTGAGGTGTTCAGATTTATGTTATCGTATCAGTTGCTTTGATTATGCTTTTGACTGATCTTTGAGATTATGATGTGATTTTTGGTTCACTGAGGTTTGTGCCAGTGGTTACCAGGATCGATATGGTATCATGAGGTTGTTCTGTGATTACCCTAAGATGTGTGCAGAGATTGCACTATGTTCTTTTACCATGCTACACTGGACTAGGTTCCTGTAGCAGTGGTTAGTCATGTTTTTGGCTGTGTTTGCTTATGTGTTTTAAATGCCTTTTTAATGCAGAGTAATCAATCATTATTAAATGCTTAAGTAATTAGAATGGATTGCTCTTGTTGGATTATTTGGTTATGTGCTGCGGACATTTACCTTGTTATATTTCTGATTAGAGAGATATTTGTTACTCATGTTATGTTTACATTTGAGAGGATCCGACGGTCAGATGTTACACTTTGATTCCAGTATCATAGATGTTATAATACTATGTTGTTCAGTTAATCATATTGCATGATGATGCCATTTTGAGATGACAGTTTGTTTTATGATGTTATCTGGTTATCTGGTATTTGGACATACCTCTGATTTTGTTATGTGATGGATTTAAGGCTATGGTTATTTACTTCATTACTGCGTTGTTGTGCGAATATGAGTGATGTAAATAGATTATTTTAATATAATTAAATAAATAGTTAAATTAGGTGATTTAACGCATTATTGCTTCGGCTATGTTATTATATGCAATTGCACTTGATCGTGTTGTTTAGTGTGTAGGATTATATCCCTGGCAGTGGCACATGGAGTTAGTGATTCAGCCATTCATATTTTACCAATGTCGCCTTTGTATGGTCGACGTATCCTTAATTAAATGTTTAATTTAAACCTTTCGGTGATTATTAAATCCGAACTCATTTGCATTATGTGATTAGACCAGTAAGTGTGTCTGTGCATTTAGAGGTTCGCATTGTCGCGAAAGTTATTAAGGAGATTTATGTGTTTTGGGTTTTTAGGCTTTTTAATTGATTTATTTTAATTTCTGGCAGCTTTGCCATAGATGAATTCTTATTTATAGGAATAGCCTATTTTCGTTTGGGTCGATTTGGAGTTTAACTAGATTGGTTGGTTAAATGCCCTAATTGATTATTCACCCGAAAAGTGAAAAAGTATCCAAAAAGGAATTTAATTCCTCACTTCTGACTTTTAAATTGGAAAGTTGGAGAGTAAAACCAAAAATCCTCTTCATGAGGATTTACTGTTTTGTTTGTTGTGGGAGTTACGGGCATGGGATCGTCGCGAGGTTGGGCTTGTTCGATCCAGCTCGGGGAAACCTTGGATTCTCGCAATTTTCAGCTACTTCTATGAGATATTTATTTTATGGTTCAGATTCCCGTTTTGCCCTTTTGGCTGTGAGGTAGGGCTTTCCCGTTTTATTGTTTCTGCTCCATTTCAGCTTCTGTTTTTGGTAGCCATTTGTTTGGAGGCTAAGAACTAGTGTTCCCCTCCGTTTCTGTATGTTAGTTCTACCCGGTTGGGCGAGTATGAACATTTCTCTATTTTTTTGGGACGAGGGTTTGGAATTTTATGCCGTTATGTTGGCCGTTTTTGCATGATTTTTGGAGGTTTTGAACCCAAAGGCCAAATGGGTTTTAATTTTGTAGTTTTCCAAATTTTTGGGGTTTTTACCTCATTTTGCGTGCCACCCTGTTTTCTCGAGTTTTCTTGGCACAATGTGGGTCGTGGACCTTGATGATCCGTTTGGATATCAGTCAGACCACTTTTGCACTTTTATGTTGCATTGGGATGCATGTTGCATCCGTACTCCTGACGTTGTGTTCGGTTGAGTGAATTTACACCTGTGATGGTTTCGTTTAGACCTTTGCTTTTGTTTCGTGAATGCTAGGATTCGTGTAGAATCCATACTCTCGGATTGAGGCTGGTTGAGTGAGTTCACGATGTTTGGTCTTGTTACATCATTGGGATTCGTGTAGAATCCATACTCTCGGATTGAGGCTGATTGAGTGATTTCATGATGTATGATTTTATTGGCTTTGGGATTCATGTAGAATCCGTCCTTCACGTGTTGCTTTTAGTTGGGTGTTTTCTTTGCATTGTGTTCTCATTCCTGTCCTTGTGTTATGATCTTCGTGATGGTGGTGCGCCACACACGAGTACGTACGTATACATTTGTTGGGTGACTTGCGAGGCCCAATCTTCCATGAATTTTTCGAAAGTTATGATCATTAGGGTTGGGATGGGAGTATGCATGCCCACGGGCACTTGTCGTAGGATGAGCATGGGTAGGGTAGGGTAGCATATGGAGGGGGCTTCTATCCTGTAACCTGGTGACTACTTCTCGGTTGGCAGAGGAAGTTTTATATAAGTGATAATTAAATTAAAACTTTGGGTGGTAATAAATACAAGATAATTAAAATGTGTGGGTTGTGCGCCTTCCGTCGTGAAGAGTAGCTACCCTAGGTTGTGTGCCTTCTGTTGAGAAGAGTAGCTGCCTATACTAGCTTGGGCTTGTCAATGCCAAGCGACTCTCCATGATGTCAGTCCCTACAAAGCTTTTAATTAAAATGTTCTTTTATATTTTATTTTCCTCCAATTTATTAACTAGTGTAAGCACTAATTAAAGCATAGTTTATTATTAAAATTAATAATAATAATCAAAGCTCATTGTTTAAATACAACTCTAATTTAATTTTTATTAAATAAATAATTATAATAAAGCAATATTAAATCTTTAATATTTTAATTCTCTTTTTGTCTAACTTCTTAAATTAGACTTTTTAATTAAATCTTTTAAACTGAAGTACATATTTAATTAATTAATAATTAATTAAATATCATCATATTCTAATTTCTCTTTAACCAATTTTCTAAATTTAAACTTCTAAATTAAAGCACATAATTAATTTTTTTTTAATTAATTAAATAGTCTCATGCTTTAATATTATCTTTTTAATCGAATAATATGATTAATCCAAATATTATAATTAAATCATTTACCAAATAAATCACATAGTGAAATCCACATACAAGCAACATTACCAAAATAGACCAAAACTCAAAATCAAACAACATAGAAAAAGATAAACTCATGGGTTTAAAAAGGTTGGAAAGTCAGTTAGGAGTCCTCCTTGCAAGACAAGTATTTAGGCTATGGTTGGGATTGGACCTGAACATTATCTCTCTATTCTTACCATTGAATTATTGTGATAGGTGTACGCCTAAAATGTGAGCATAGTTCTATAGTCAGTATATCCAAGATTTCTCAAGAATGAGATCTCAAATGGTGGCTCATAACTCTCTATTCATACAGTGCAAAAATTTGTAATGGAGGCCCTCAGTTTGACCTGATGATGAAAGCCATGGATGCAAGAGAGAATAAGACAAGAAGAGAGAAGTTGAAATGAAGCTTTAATGTCCAAATCCTGAGGCTCAAACTCCTCCTCCAAAATTGCTCTCTAAACATGTAGCATAACAATATATCGCAATGAGCTATTTTCTCTATATTGCTCTATATTGCTCTATATCCAAATGAGAAGAGAGGGCTCCTTATAAAGGAAAATGTGGAGGTGAGAGACTTCTCACAACCAATATGAGATAATAGAGTTTGATCCATGTGAGACAAAATTTCACTAATGAAAAAAGAGGAGTATTTGAAAAGAAAGTGGAAAGAGGAAAAAGAGGAATCCCACTTACAGCTATGCACATTTAAGTGTAGAGGGAAAAAAAAATTTATTTATTTTTATTTTATTTATTTATTTTTTCAAGTAGGTTTGATTTTTATTTATTTAATTTCCTTTTTTCAAGTGGGGTTTTATTTAATTAAAAGGGAGCAAGTTCTTTTAATTAAATAGAAATATTTAATTGAATTAAGAGAAAGGTTTTTCTCTTAATTAATTAAATGTGGATTAATTATTTAATTAAAAGAGAGGTTTTATTTTAATTAAATAAGACTTAGGATAAAATGATCAAACCTTAGGAAAGAATTAAATTATAATTTGATCAAAGAAATTGATTTGAATTGATTTAATAAAATATTGCAAACCATTGATTCAAGAAATTTGATAAATTGAATAATGGGGGCCCATAGTCTAGGTGACCATTTTAGGGTGCATACATTTGCCCCTCTTTGACTAATGTGTGATCGATTTGGGAACATATGTAGTCAAAGAAAGAAATTGAAGTGTGAGATCGATTTGGGATTACAAAACAACCTAGATGTGTGGTCGATTCGAGAACACATTAGGACAAAGAATACAAATAAATTTTGATTTAAAAAAGTTGAGGATAAAATTGATAAAATTGAATCAAGGATTGAAGTTGATAGGTACTGCCCCCTCGTGATCGAAATCGAAATGAGATAGAGGAAAAACAAAAAATTGATAAAGTTGATCAAATCAAACAAAAGATAAAGTTCTTGATGTAAGATGAAAGATATAAGAATCACAAAACCAAGGCAGATCATCAAGCATGAAATAGTATGCCCCAAAGGTGAATTAGAAGAAAAGAAGTGGGTTAAAAGAAAATGGAAGATAGAAGTTTGGAAGATATGGAAAGAAATTTTTTGTAAGAAATATAATGCCCCAAAATCAATCAATTGTTTAAGATAGAAATTTCGATTGAGATTACGAAAGAAGATAAGGAAATGAAGATCAAAACATGACCATAGTTGATTAAAAGTCCACAAGAAAGATGAAGAGAAAAACTTCTCAAACTCATAATGCAGCCTAAAAATGCAAACTAACATGAAGTCTAATAATGCAAGCTACATGAAAAGGAAAAGGTGTACTTGCAAAAGAGCAACTGTAACATAGGATTTTGTGTTCATCATTCATTAGAGAATGTTAAAGAACTTATTTTCATCATTGGGCCATTATTAACAGACATCATAAAATCACACAATAATCACTAATTACAAGTGCAACTATGAAGATATGAATGTGATTTATATCATATTGGAATGTGGAAAGATTCTAACATAAATATCAAAGACATAAAGGTCAAGATGGCTTCTATGTTAGCTTACCCAATTTAATGTAGCAAAATCATACTCACATCAAGGGATAGATGCTAGGATGACCATATGAACGATTGTGCAAAAGAAGTAAAGGATGATACCTCAAATCTCCTAAGTGTTTCAAGGGGACAACAAGAGACACTCTAGAGTTTCAAGACCACACCGACAAGTAGAAAACAAATAAAAACATGCCCCATGCCCCAAATCCTCTAGCTATGCACCCCAGAGAGACTTATCAGACAAGGAAACTCAACAAAAATCAATAATAGTCAGCACGCAAAGAAAAGATCATGACATAGGTCAAGCATTAAGTGTTTGTGTTTAAAAATTTAAGTGTGCTAATTGATATTAAGTTTCGAGGATAAATATTGAAAGCTTGCAAGTAGGTAAGATCACATGACGAAACTGGGTAAGACCAAACTGATAAGTGTTAAAAAAATACTCGATGTTAGGAGTTGTATTAAAAAATATAGTTAGGGTGGTGTTAAAAAAAAAAACACTATTTGTGAGGTGTTCTAAAGACTAACACAACCAAGAGACCAAAGCTAACATAGTTATGCCCCCTAGACAAAGACTAATTCTAAACCAAGATAATAAGGACAAGGCATGATGGAGAAAGGCTAAATGTCGAGGACACACGCTAAGAAACATGGGTGCAAAGGCCTCAAGTAGCGCCCGTTTCCAGGTTTTCACCACTTCGATATATATATATATATATATATATATTTTTTTTTTAAATTTTTTTTAAATTTTTTTTTTTTTTTTTCGGAGATACATCAAAGCACTTACTACTAAGATTGATTTTTTTTTTCTTTTTTGGAATATACAATTCTTTTTGGAGACACATCAAAGCACTTATTACTAAGATGATCAATTTTTCAGGACATTTTTCAATTTTTAGAATTTTGATAGTATATCATTTTTTTGTAATTTTGAAATACATCATTTTAAAAAAAAATTCACAATCAATAAATATGTACAAAGATACCCCCAGACTGAACAGGCATTATGGATAGAACTTCTTTAGGTGCAAGACATTGATAGGATCAGGGAGTTGCTCTCCCTCTACTGTAGATAGTAAATTGACACCAGACCCAAAAGTTGTTGTAATAATGTAAGGTCAAAGCCAATTAGGTTCAAATTTACCCTTTTGATCTCTATTATGTTGATTTTTAAGATTTTCACATAGGACAAGATCTCACACCTAGAATTCCCTAGGGTGAACCTTTTTGTTGAATGCTTTTGACATGTGTTTTTGATAGACCTTCATATGGTCAAATGATGCTTGGAATTTCTCATCTAGAAGTTCTAACTCTTGAAGTCTCATGGCATGATAGTCTTCATCTATAACTAGACCTTTGAGGGAAACTCTGAGTGAAGGAATCTCAACCTCTAAAGGTAACACTACTTCAGCACCATATGTAAGGGCAAAAGGAGTAGCCCTAGTAGGAGTATGAATACTCCTTCTATAGGCTCACAAAGCCTGATTTATTTGCAAGTGCCAATCCCTACCATTCTTATCAATTGTTCTATGTAAGATTTTGAAAATGGTTTTATTTGATGCTTTTGCTTGACCATTTCCATATGGGAAGGAAATGGAGGACCAATATTATTTTATCTTGAATTACCTACAAAGTTGCTTAAGGTCCTTATTTTTAAACTGGCCTCCATTGTCAGTGATAGTCTTGGAAGGAACACCATATCTACAAATAATATGATTTAGAATATATAGAGAAACTATCTTGCCCGAGGCAATAGAAAGTGGAACAACTTCTACCCATTTAGTGAAGTAATCAATAGCAATGATAATAAACTTGTGTCCACATGATGAGTTGGGATGAATCTATCCAACAAGATCAAAGGCCTAATGCTGAAATAACCAATGAGAGTTAGAACGAATGAGTTCCCTGCCCGAAGCATGTATCAAGTTACCATGACACTTTCAAATGACTTTGCAAAAGCTATTGCATCAATCTACATCATAGGCCAATAGTATCCTGCCCTAAGCAATCATTGAGCCATGGAAAGACTATTGGAATGTTCTCCATGTTAGGATTTAAATCACAGATAGAAATAAAAAAAACTACATGAAAATATAACCAATAATAGAAAATAATAGATCACACAAAAATAAACGCAAGACACCAAGATTTAACATGGTTCACACAATCCCTAGGCTACGTAAACCAAACAACAAGTTTGATCTTATTACAATCCAGTGATTACAACCTGATTACAATCTATAATCCTTTACAGCTCAATACCGCTGCAAGAACCAAATTTTGCATCACATCATAATGAAAAATACCTAACCCTAAACCCTTTTATACAAGTATTTTATACAGTTTTATGGTTATAATTAATAATTACATGTCATCCCAAAATCCTAATAAAATAGGGCCCAAAATTTTTAAGGAGTATGTACAGTACTTTCCTTATCAGTCACCACAATCTAACAATCTCCCACTTGGGGACTGATTAGGCTCCACACTAAACAACAACCTCTCACTTGGAGACTGATCCTATAGCAATAACACTGCCACATGGGGCTCCCACTAGATCAAACCACCCTGGACTCTATTGTTCTTTTATTCATGTTCAGTCTAGAAGACCAATCAAAGCTAAAGAGGATTTCAGCTTCTCCCTTGTTAGAACCTTTGTCAACATATCTACTAGATTGTCATTTGTATGTATCTTCTCTAGCTTTAACTGTCCATCCTCCAAAATTGACTGAATGAAATGGTACCGCAATTGTATGTGTTTGGTCTTAGAATGCAGAGCTAATTTTTTGGCAAGATGAATGGCACTCTAACTATCTGTGAACAAATAATTATCCTTCTGAGACTATCCCAATTCTTCCAAGAAGAACTAAAGCCATATCATCTCCTTGGATGCCTCTGTAGTAGCAACATACTCTACCTCTGTAGTGGATAGAACATTAACCTTTTGTCACCTAGAAACCTAGCTCATGGATGCCCCACCAATAGTAAAGACATAACTTGTAGTACTCCGCTTGGTATCAATATCCTCTGCCAAATATAAGTCAACATAGCCCTATAAATCAGTAGTAGAGCCCCCAAAGTGTAAACACTTATTGGATGTGCCTCTCAAATATCTAAGAATCCATTTGACAGCATTCCAATGCTCAATTCCTGAATGACTCATATACTTGCTAACAATTCCCACTACATGTGCAATATCTGGCCTAGTGCATAGCATAGCATACATCAAGCTTCTTACAACTGAGGCATAGGGTACCTTGGACATCTTATCCTCCTCTTCCTATGTCTTAGGACACATCTCCTTAGTCAATTTCAAATGACTAGGTAAAGGTGTGCTGACAGCTTTAGCATTCTCCATAGAGAATTTTTGCAACACCTTCTCAACATAATTAGCCTGAGATATCATCAATGTTCTATTTTTCCTATCTCTAGAAATCTTCATGCCAAGGATTTGTTTTGCTGCCCCCAAATTCTTCATAGAAAATGCATGTGCTAACTAAAATTTTAGCCCCTTAATATAATCCATGTTAGACCCAGCTACAAGCATATCATCAACATATAAACATAAAATAATGTAGCTATTATCATCCAACCTCTTAAAATAAACATTGTAATCTGAATGACACCTATTATATCCATGCTCATGCATAAAACTATCAAATTTTAGATACCATTACCGAGGTGCTTTCTTCAAGCCATATAAACTTTGCTTCAATTTGCACATTAAGGTCTCCTTACCTTTGACCTCAAAACTCTGTGGCTGAGCCATATATATTTCTTCATCCAAATCACCATGAAGAAAGGTTGTTTTAACATCAAGCTACTCTAAATGCAAATCTTCAGTAGCCACAAGACTTAAAATAGTACGAATAGAAGTCATTTTAACAACAAGAGAAAATATCTCATCAAAATCAATTCCCTTTTTCTATGCAAATCCTTTTAAAACTAACCTGGCTTTAAATATTTTCTTATCTCCTTCCTTTTCTTTCAACTTGTAAACCTACTTATTCTATAAAGCCTTTTTACCTATAAGCAACTTGCATAAATCCCATGTCTTATTCTTCAGCAAAGAGTCTATTTCATCTTTCATTGTAGACTCCCACTGAATCTTAGTATCCACCTGCATAGCTTCATCATAAATTTCAGGTTCACCAGCATCAGTAAGTAAAATAGAATACAAAGAGGGAGAAAATCTTTGTGGAGGTCTAATTTTCCTTGTTGACCATCTAACGTTCATTAGTGTGTGTGGTATTTGTTGTTGCGGTTGTTGCACATCATGAGGAATGGCTGGAACATCAGCTTTTAGAGTATCATCTAGCACTACATAATCATCTTCTTTCTTCTCATGTTGCTACAACAGATCTTTGTACAACACTTTTTCATTGAATATGACATCCCTACTTCTTACAATTTTTTTATTTTCAAAATTTCAAAACCTATAACCAAATTCATTAATGCCATATCCAAAAAATACACATTTCTTTGACTTAGCTTCTAGCTTGGTTCTATTTTCAGAATCTATGTGAACAAATGCTTCACAACCAAAGGTTTTGAGAAAAGAATAACTCACCTTATTAATAGTCCATGCCTACTCTAGAATACCACAACCCAAAGGACTAGAGGGACCTCTATTAATCAAATATATAGTAGTATTGATAGCCTCTGCCCACATGTATAGAGGCAACCCAACATGCAACCTCATGCTCCTTGTGCACTCCATTATAGTCCTATTCATGTGCTCAACCACTCCATTTTTCTATGGAGTCCTTGGAATAGTCTTCTATCTATGAATACCATTAGTGGAACAATAATCTTGAAATTCATGATTGCAATACTCACCACCATTATCAGATCTGAAACATTTTAATTTCTTACCAGTCTCATTTTCAACCAAGCATTTCCATTTCTTAAAAGTTTGAAATACATCAAATTTTTGTCTAAGGAAATAAACCCATACTTTTCTAGTTGTGTCATCAATAAATGTAACATAATAATGAGAGCCATCAAGGGAAGATACTTGAGCTGGTCCCCATACATTTGTATGCACAAGCTCTAATTTCTCCTTTTTGTTTTCCTTCCTAGTCTTTGCAAAACTCACTCTCTTTTGTTTTCCATACACATAACTTTCACAGAAATCTATATTAACACATTTCAGACCTGGTAAAACTTTCTTTGAATGAAATACTTTCATACCTTTCTCACTCATGTGCCCAAGTCTATTGTGCTATAGCATTGTATCAAAATCTACAATAGCTATTTGTTCTCCCTGCTCAACTGCAACAATTATTCTTGAACATTCATGTTTCTCTGAAACAATCAAAGTAGAAGAAACAATATGACTTATACAGATATATAAGGTTCCTACTTTCACACCTTTTGCTACTACAAGGGAACCTTTTGAAACCTTCCAATTTTTATCATTAAAAGTAACTACACAACCCTCATCACCAAGTTGCCTTGCTGAAATTAAATTTCTACTCAGCCTTGGAACATGTCTTACCTCATGTAGTAGCCAATTATTCCCATTCTACAACTTAATCTTAATTTTACCCTTTCCAACAATCTAACAGGGTTCATTATCCCCCAAATAAACAAGCCTAAAATCCCCTTGGACATAATCAATGAAATAACCTCTATGAGGTGTAGCATGAAATGAAGCACCAGAATCTAATACACATGAATCATCAACACTTTCTAAAGATAGAAGCAAAGCATCCTCTTCAAATTTGTTACTTACCACATTTTCCTCCTTGTCTCCATCTGATTTATCTCATTCCTTTTTTATTTTTTTCAATAATCTTTCTTTTTATGCCCTGGTTTCCCACAGTACCAACAATCATTCAGTCCTCTCGATTGAGACCTCTTCCCCTTTGACTTTCCTCTTGATTTTCCATGATTTCTAAAATTACTTCCTCTCTCAGTCATTCTACCCCTACTTTGTGCATTCAAAGCACTTCCTGATGTAGATCCACCTGAGATTTTCCTACGAGTTTCCTCACTTAAAATAACACTGATCACATCATCATATTTTAGGGCATTAGATCTAGGAACAAAATTACTCATAGCCATTACCAAGCCATTCCAGCTTTCAGGCAAAGAACACAAAATCAAGAGAGCCCTAATTTCTTCTTCAAAATTGATACCCATAGAAGATAACAGACTAGTAATGGTATTAAACTCATTTAAATGATTTGCAACAGATTCACTTTTTGCCATTTTCATATTAAATAAATGCTTCATGAGAAATACCTTGTTTAAAGTAGAGAACTTTTCATATAGTGTTGCTAGGGTTTTCATCAATTCTTCTATCATCTTTGCTTTTGTAATATTAAATGCCACCAATGGTGCTAGGCATAATCAAATTCTTTCAAGTGCCTTTCTGTCCAAAAGATCCCATTCGTCATTTGACATAGTTCCCTGATTCTTGGCTTTGCCTTCCAACGACTTCCATAAATCTTTCTGATACAGATAGTCTTCCATTTGCATCTTCCATAACTGGAAGTTTTGCCCATTAAACCTATCAACCCTTAGCTTACCCTCATCTACCATTACTCCCACTCAACCATGAGACGCCCACTCAACTATGAAACTTTCTTGCAAAGGATAACTAAAAAACAACTAGGCTCTGATACCACTTGTTAGGATTTAAACCATAGATAGAAATAAAAAAAAATACATGCAAATATAACCAATAATAGAAAATAATAGATCACACAAAAATGAACACAAGGCACCAAGATTTAATGTGGTTCACCCAATCCTTGGGCTACGTCCACCAAACAACAAGTTCGATCTTATTACAATCCAGTGATTACAACCTGATTACAATATGTAATCCCTTACAACTTAATACCACCACAAGAACTAATTTCACATCACATAATAATGAAAAATACCTAACCCTAAACCCTTTTATACAAGTATTTTATACTTTTTTAGGGTTATAATTAATAATTACATATCGGCCCAAAATTTTGATATAATAGGGCCCAATTTTTATTTTTTCAGGGCGATGCCCTGAACCCCAAATAATTAAGGAGTATGTATAGTACTTTCCTGATTAGTCACCATAATCTAACACTCCATAGATGCCCTCATGGATGTTAACTAATGCTTCATTAGGTTCTTCCTTTTCTAAGCATCTAAGAAGTGTTCCATCTAGAGCCCTCCTATACAAATCTCTAGAGATAAGGGAATGGTGAGAGACATTTTGAATAAATTTTCTGCATTCAGAAAGGTTAAAGGTGTTAGGCATAATATCATCATGAAGATATGAATAAATAGCACCATAACAGGGTCACTCATGACCAACAAGGGTACAAATAACAAGACTTTCTTGGGAATCATAGATAGGGTGATGTAGCTCTTCGACCAGGAATTCAAATCTTGATTCATGTTGCTCTAATTGAAGAAGTGAAGTAAATGTAGCCATAGCATTAGCTGCTTTGTTTTCTACTCTAGGGATTTTCTAAAATGAGACAAATGTGAACTAGCATCTCAAGGAATAAACAATTTGTTTGTAAGGTACCAATTTCTCATTTTTTGTTAAATAATTGTCATTGACTTGGTTGATTATCACCTGTGAATCCCCATAGATGTGTAACTCTATAATTCTCCATTCTATAGCCATCTTAAGTCCATTTATTAAAGCTTCATACTTAACAATGTTATTTGTACATGGAAATAATAACTTGTAAGATTTAGGAATCATGTACCCATGAGAAAAAATAAACAACACACTAGCTTTGGAACCATTTTGCATAAAGGACCCATCAAAGAACATCTTCCATGTTCTTTTAGTCATATACATGAGGTGCTCATTTGGGAAATCAACTTGAATAGGTGCATTATCTAGTAGTGGGAAATCAACCAATTGATTTTGTATGGCTTTCCCTTTGATTGCTTTATGTTCAATGTACTCTATGTCAAACTCTGAAATGATCATCATCGATTTAGCAAGTCTACCCATGAGGGCAACCTTACGTAGTAAATACTTAACTGGATCAATTTTTGTTATAAGGTCTATAGTGTGCGTAAGTATATAATGTCACAAGTTTTGGGAAGCAAACACAACTGCAAGGCAAGCTTTCTCAATACTGGTATAATTAACCTCATATGAAACAACAGTACGACTAATGTAGTATACTGCTTTTTCTTTCCCATGTTCATCCAATTGAGCTAATGATGTCTCCAAGAAAGACTTTGTCATTGAAATGTATAGAATAAGTGGTTTCCCTAAGATAGGAGGCATTAAAATAAGAGGATTTGTCAAGTATTTATTGATTTGATCTATGCTCTTTTGGAACTCTTCATTCCATACACATTTGACTCCATTATGTAAGTTCTTATTGAAAGGTTGAGCTCTATCTGCCAACTATGAAATAAACCTCCTTATAGATTGAAAATGCTCTTGAAGACTCCTCATTTGACTAATGTTTTGAGGAGGTGGCATATCCATGATTGCTTGAACCTTTTCAAGGTCCACCTCTATTCCTTTTGCTAAAATAATGAATCCTAGTAATTTTTCAAAGGTGACTCCAAATGTACACTTTTAAAGATTTAACCTTAGTTGAAATTGTTCCATGCAATCTAGAATGACTTCTAAATCATTTAAGTGTAGTGCCTACCCTCGTTCACATCTTTTCTGGACATTGTTGCTGTTATTATCAAACTATGATGGACTCGTTTTATGTTGATGGATTAGTGGTATTGTTTTGACACTATTAGACATTATGTTATGGATTCAGAAGTTATGTGATGAGATTATTTAGACTTTACGTTCATGCATACATGATGATCATTATATTATTTTCAGCTATTATTGATGATTAGTTGATGGTTATTATCTCATGTGTTTTATTATGGATACTTACCCCATACTTGCATGTGTATGGTGTGCATGTTTTCTTATTGTATGGCGTTTCTGATGTGGTTAAGGAAGGGAGTCATAGTCACCTGCTTAGTCAGGATCTACACGATGCACCACTTCCTACCATTGTCTGTTTAGCGTAGCATTATATATTGTATGTACATGCATAGTTTTTCTGCAAGTTGCAGGTACCGGGTATCGACTTCCCTGAATTGCCAGGATGAGCATACCTTATCATACTTTCTCAATGATAAGAGAAGGGAGATAAATTCTCAAGTCCAAATCCCAAACCCTTAAGCTAATTGTCCTAGTGAGGTAGGACAAGTATCTGGATATTTTACCCACCGAATGTGTCGGATGACATGATTCGTGATTTTTAACCCTTTAGACTAATTTTGAGTGATTTGCTCTATGATGGGTTTTCATATTTTATCTTGGAGGTCTATGGTGAATTTTCTATTAATTAAGTCTTAATAAATAGATGTAATTAATAAATTAATTATTTGAGGAAATTAATATAAAATATCATGTTATTTGATATTTTGATTATAATTAATTAAATGTGAATTAATTGAAGGAAAAGAATTAAATAAAAGAAAATTAGAAATTAAAATTAATAATAGTTATAAAAATAATAATAAAGGAACAAATAAATAATAATAATAAAAGTTATAAAAATTAAAATAAAATTTATAAAGATTAAAATGGAAGTTATAAATATTTAAATAGAAATTATATAAAAAGTGAATTGGAGTTATAAGCTTACATGGGAGTTAACGCACTTTTATATTTCTCAAGTGTCAACAACATAGGGGTTAGTGCATCAATTAAGCACATGGTGTCTACAACCTTATGGCTCATCTTGAAGGTTGGAAAAGACCCATGCTTAGTTGGTGACATCTTCTAGTTGTTTCTAGAAGCATTCTAGATGTTTTCTGAAAGCTCTTTATATTCAGGCATTCCTAGAAGCTTAGACATAGCGGTTGGAGTGCAAATTGGAGCATTGGAGGACTCGAGAACTCTGAAGAAGGGAAGAGCTTGCTCTGTGGGTTTCTGAGGAAGAGTGATTTAGCATCAGAATCTGGGTAGATTCTTGTGATTTTAATTATGCTATTTCCGCATCATGCATTCCTGTCTTCTTCATGTCTTCCATATGTCCTCTAAGGATTTTCCTATTTTAATTGTATGCATTTTCATTATGGGTAGTTAAATTGATTTTGAGAAACCTTATAAGCTTAGATCTAAAGAGATCATGGGGCTAGGGTTTATATTTATAGCCAAATCCATTAAAAAAAATTAATTGAATGAATTTAGAGTGCAATTATTTTATAGGAAATTCTTAAATTGTGGATATAATTCCTTGTGGAAAAACATACATGTTTATATATTTGGATTTGCACATATATATATATATTCAAATTTTGTACTACAATATATATATATATATATATATATATATATATGTGAATATATTGCAGTACAAAATTTGAATATATATATATATATATATACTGATATATATATACATATTTATATATATAATTCACTAAATGATCGATTTGGTAAATCACAGTGGGAAAACTTATTAAAACGTGACGCGTTCGTATTACGAATTGCCGTTTGAAAAATGTTTATATATATATATATAAACATTTGCTTGGGCGAATTGTACCCCATGCTTGCAGAAGGCAGAGGCCTGCCGTCGCAGGTCTGTGATGACAGGGGTACTACGTACCCGCTGTTGGCGCAGTGCCCGTGACTGCAGGTACTGCATACCACAGCAAGGGTGGGGGGTCATTCAAACATTTCATTGTGTATTTTTTTTAATTTAAAAAAAAAACGTTTATGTTAAAATGTTTATGTTACATGAAATCAAATTTCATATGTTATATGAATTTCGGCTTTTCAATGTTGCATTGTTATTATTTATTAAATGTTATATATATGTATTTATGTATGTATATATATTTATAAATAAATAAATATATATATATATATATATGTATGTATATATATTTATATATATATATATATATATGTATGTATGTATGTATGTATGTATGTATTTACATTATCAATAATAAATAATTGATATATTGATGTTTGGAATTTAAAGAGAAATTCTTTAATAACAAGATATTTTACAATGATGAGCAATATAGATTTAATACAATCTTTAATTTGGAAAGATGAATAAGGAAAGAACTTCAAATATTATTTTGAAAATGATGGGGGGACTAAATGGAAATATAGAATATTTAGAAAATTGAGTCTAATGGTTTCAGGGAGAAACTTTTATCTATTAAACAAAAACATGGGTTAGTTAAATCATGAAATTTTTCCACTTGATTTTTAAATTGGGAAAACCTAAACCGAGACTTTTGCATTTAAATTCAAATTTGTAAACTTAGCAAAACCAAAACATGTGTTTGCATTGTGTATCTTTTATGCTATTATTTTGGGTTATGGGTTGACTAGTGTTGACCAGTTATAGGACGTCTAGTAGAGGCTTGGGAGTTATGTGATTGTGATGTCATGATGATGTTTAATCTCGATCTTTATAAACCCAACCATGGTTATGTGATGGAATGCTCTATGTATTGGATGTGATTACTGATTGTTATAGTTGAGATTCTTATGTATGAGATACTTGACTTAACCATTATTTTTGGTCATCGATCATTTATCCTTGGTTATTTTCTAGTCACCATGATGGGATTGTGATGTGGATTTATTCTTGATGATTTCATGATGTGACATGTTTGACTCAACCATTTTTGGAATCTTCGATTAGTATGATTAAGATATATTTTGGTTATTGAGAACCATTGGATACTTTGATTATCAGTGATGCTTCAGTAGCCAATAGAGAGCTGTTGTGATAATGATTTTCTATGGATGCTTTCTCATGGAGATTTGATGCATATTTGATGATTTTATTATGGATTATCTTTTGTGATTTTGAGATTTATGATTCCATGAGCATTAGGGTAGGATATCTGCATGTAGTGACGAGAAGTGGCTTGCAATGGGGGTCAGGGCCCTAAGAGGCTACCAAGGTAACTCATTGTAGGTTGGATGAATAAGTGATAACATTCACACTTAATACTAATTGAATGAACCTAAAAAGATAAGAGTTTTGTTCTCGCCCATGCCTTGAGTGCTTGTACAGGCTAGGATGGGAGTAGTGAGACACATGGTTGTGACCTTGCATTCCATAGTATGCCTCGTCAGTATGAGAGGCTACTAGTGACCGCATGAGATCAGTATGGACCCGTGGAGTTTAGCTAACTGCCAGGGTAACTTGTATGTGATAATTGTGATGACACTTTTCCGCTTGCATAGTAGGTTCCTACATGTCATTGTGTGCCTCTGGGAATTAGATGTCAGATTTTGTGTTTGGAACCTTTGAGTTAGTATACTTTTAGGATTCCTAGACTTATAGAGATTTGTGCTATGTGATTTTGGATAGCCTATTTGGCACTTGAGATTATCTCCTTAGCACAGTGGGAGTGGACCACTTTGGTATCACGCGGTCAGGTGGTAGTGTATTTTTCACTCTTATCATTTTGAGATTCATTGAGACATCATGGCTGATGCATCCTTCATGATGATGGTACATATGTATCCTTTTCATTGATGATTAACATATGTTAGATGATGTTATCTTATGCTTTTATCTGCATGTTAGATTACTTTCTACATATGATGTTGTATATGTTAGGAGTGACATTCCTACTAAGTAATACTGATGATCTCTTCGGTAGTTTGGAATGTTACGCACAGAGGGATGGCTAGGATCCACGATGGTCTAATGATGCTATTAATGGTTGGGAGGAACCGTACACTTAGTTCATTATGTTTGATCTTTATGATGGATGTATATGACTTCTATAATGATGTATCATGTGTATCATGTGATTATCTCTACTTGATGTATCATGGATTAGAATAGGATGATGTACCTTATTCTATGTATGTATATTCTTTGAGCTTGTCATACCCTGTGACATGTATAGTGGATGATTGAGTATTTGAAATGTAATGTATAAACATTGGAATTATCATTATTATTTCATATGGATGTTGTACTAGATGGATTCATGTATGTTAGATGTTTCCTAGATGTAATCCAACGTTAAGGGATTTTAAAGAATGTAATCTATTATGTATGTTATGTTTAGTTTTAGATGGACATTACTATTGCTTCCATTATTGTGCATAAGTTAAATGTGGTATTTACTTTCATGTTAAAAAAAAAAAATGCTACTAAACTTAGTGAAATTCTAGGTTAATTCTTTGGATCCCTTGGCGGGGCATTACATTAAGTGTGTATCTCTTTTCTTAGACTTGGCCAAGGTGTCATCTACATAATATTCCATGTTTTTATGCATCATATCATGAAAAATAGTTTTCATGGTTCATTGATAGGTGGCTCTTACATTTTTTAATCCAAAAGGCATAACGTTCCAACAATAGGTATCCCATGCACAAGTGAATGCAGTCTTTTCTTGATCTTCAGGAGCTATCTTAATATGATTATGTCTAGAAAAACCATCCATTAAGGAATAAATGGCATAACCCATAGTCATATCCACTATCATTTCTATATTAGGAAGTGAATAATTATCCTTTGGGCATGGTCTATTAACATCTCTAAAATCTATGCAAACTCGAATGGTTTTGTCATGTTTTGAAATTGGTACAATGTTTGATATCCATTCAACATAGTCAATAGATCTTATGAATTTTTCACCAAGGAGTTTCTCTAATTCTTCCTTGACTAGGAGAGGTATATGAGGTTGCATCCTTCTCAATTTTTGCTTAACTGGTTTAACACTTGGAGCTATGGATAAGTGATGCATGATAAGATTAGTGTCCAACCTTGGTATATCTACATAAGTCCATGCAAAATTGATCTTCTTTTCTTTTAAGAACTTAGTGTAGGATTCTTTTTCTTGTGATGACAAAGACTAAGCCAAATGTACCATTTGTGGAGCTTCATCTCTATCCAAATTGACTACCTGTGTTGGTTCAATAAGCACTGAAGATCTATCTTTAAAATAACTAGGGAGATGATCAAGTACCTCATCCTTAGGTGCCTCAGAGAGGTTTTCTCCCTCGGATACATCTTTTCTTTTTACTTTTTTTTGTTCTGACACCACCACATAGTGGTTTTCATCATCAGAACTCCTATTCTTTTTATTTTCTTTTCTCTTTATTTTGTGACTAAGGTACTTGATGTATGACTCTATCATGTTGGTAGCCAATTCACTAGTGAAAGAGACTATGGGTTCAATGGCATTCAAATAGTAGGCTATCTCATAATCATTTTGAAACATTAAAAGGTCAGGTTCATGATTGCATTGGTACCAATCAATCAAATCAAGATGAACAAGGGGTAAATCAATGACTAGTTCAAGGTTATGAATATGAATGATATCTCTGGTGACCAAAGAGTCAGAGTCTATCAAGTAACTTCCTAAACTACCCAAATGGGGATTCATCCTAACAAGCAAAGAGTCATCCACTAAGGTAACATGTGAGTTCAAATCATCTAATCTTGAATCATCGACTAACTCAGGTTGAGAACTATATGTATGAATAATGTCAATGTCCATATCAACTGTAGAAGGCTTCAAGAGGGAGTCCCATTCATACTCATTAGAATATGTTTTTGAATCTTGACTAGGATTATTACACCATGAAGCCTTGGGACATCTGGATGTGGAAGCCTCAATATCATCAAGGTTCACACTATCTTGTTCTAAATTGGAAACTATCTCATGAGATACTAGATTATCTGAATCTTCCCAAAGAAAATTAGTAGAAGGGACCCAATCTTCACACATATCTTGTTGATTTTCCAAATTAGGTATGTAATCTTGTTCTTCTTCACTATCTGACTTATCAAGGATAGAAGAAACATTATTTTGATTTGCATATCCTAGGCCAACTAGCTTCTTAGACTTGCATCCAAAAAGACCATGATCAAGGGGTTCAGCTCTAGCATCCAATCTATTGCTAAGAGGGCCATATCTAAGATAACCCATCTTCTTGAAAAAATTATACCCTCTTCCATAAGATTTAGGAGAAGGAGTGAAGTTCTCATTGTGCATATACTTATTTTCTCTATAAATCCAATCTCTGATAGCCACATCTTATTTCTTATCTTGAATAGGCACTGACAAGTGTACAAATGTATCAAATAATGTCATAGCTAAAGAGGAAGGTTTCATCTCTTGTGAAGGTTTACCATAAGACCTAAGTGAAACTGGTAGTGTTGCAAAGGAGTTGAGTCGATATTCCCCCATGCCAAGGTCTATGGATTTGAACTTGTCTTTATATTTAGCTAAATTTGCATCAAAATCATATACTTCTCTATTGAGGGGAACATGAGCATTGCTGAAATTAAGTTAATAGACAAAGTATCATCCCCAGGTATACAAATATTTGTTCTATTGTAAGGGAACTTAACACACTGATGATAGGTAGATGGCACTACTTGCATATCATGAATCCATGGTCTACCAAGTAAGATATTGTACACAAGAGGTCTAGCATCAACTATTTGGAATAAAATATCTTTTTCAATAGGACCAACCCTAATGGGAAGGATGGCCAACCCCTTTGAACTTCTCTCTGCCTCATCATAGGCTTTGATAATAATCTTCTTTCTAGTATTAATAACTTGTTCAAAATAACCTAATGTCTTTAAAAGACTCAAAGAAAAAATATTAAGCCTAGTAACCTCATCTATCAACACATGCCTAACATGGGTCCTATGGATCACGACCTCAATATAAAGGGCAAGGTTGTGTGGATGGATCAAAGATTTATCATCTTCCTCTAAAAATGGAAGGTAATGAGGAGTAGCAATGTGATTAACCATGTTCTAGAATTTATTGACATCTAAATTATTGGGGACATTTTCCATGTGCAAAGCATCCTCAAGTACTTGTTTGTGTTTCAGAGACAACTCTAAAAGCTTAAAGATCAAAATTTGAGCAAGGGTTCTTTGTAGTTGATCAAAAAGATTATAATTTGACCTAGGATTGACCACTTTTATTGAAATAACATACTTGGATTGCACTTTTTTTGGCTTACTTGGTTGGTTTGAACTAGGTCCTTTGACGACAAGGAGACCTTGACTTTGCATAACAACATTGAGACTTTGGGAAGACACTTGCTTAGGTTTACTTGAATAGTTTTAATTGGGTCCTCTAATGACAAGGGGACCTTGAGATGACTCTCTAGAGTGAGCACCCCTTAGCACCAAAATAGGTTTTCCACCAAGGATAAGAGAGCTCAAGTTTAAATCATAACCACTAGGATCTTTATCTTCCATCATGTTGACATTTTATTCTACAACCTCAAGCATATTGACAATATTTTTTGCATTTTCATAAGTGTAATTGATTGCAGCCTTGCCATTCTTAGGTTGGGGAGCTTCCCCTTTCTCATACTTGGGAAAAGTCTCTTTGAATGCTGTATGATCAGCGTTGGTATTTAATCCATCTATTTCAAGTTTTCCATTCAATAAGATCTTGAACAATATGCTTAAATCTCCCACAATTTTCAATATCATGTCCAATACCATTGTGAAGTTTGCAATAGGCCTTCTCATCCCACCACCATGGCTTAACTTTAGGTATGTGGAACTTTGTGACATCATAAGGGTGCACAAGTTTACAAGCAAGGAGCTTCGTGAATATCTCTTCATATGAATCACCAAATTGTGTAAAGTTACTTTTCTCTCCTTTAGGCCTTTCTTGATATCTTGGATTGTTACTTTGTTGATTAACACTAGCCAAATGGAGAACAACTTGGTTTTTAGGCTTAAAGGAATGCACAACTCCATCATTAACAACTTGTATTTTCTTATTCCAATATGAGTTCTTTCCTTTATCCTTTTTATTGTTGTTATTCTAAACATTGTTGTTGTTGTTTCCATTTTTTGTCAAAATATCTTGCTCTCTCAAAACATCCTCAATTCTAACTGCAACTTCAACCATGGTATCAAAGGACTCAAAAACCATCTTCTTAACTTTGTACTTCATCTCATGAACTATGTTACTAAAGAGGATTTCAATATTTTCTTTCTCGGAATAGTCCTAGAATAGCAAGAGCATTGTCGTCTCCATCTTTACAAGAAAGTAACAAAGGATTCTCCTTGATTTTTCTTTGTGTGACATAAGTCCAATAGCAAGATAGATTGTGAAAGATTGTATGCAAAGTGTTGAAAAAATCTCTAAATTAACTCAAGGAATTTCTTAATAGGAGGAGTTATATTGGTAAACCATTCCATTTCTTGACCCTTAAGACTCCTTGGAAATAATCTTGTAAGATATGAGTTCTCATGATGAAACTCAAAACTCATAGTATAGAACTGATGCACATGATCATTTGGATCCCCATTTCCATCATATTTTTCATATTGGTGGATCTCAATTTTTCTAGGAAAATCTTTCATGTCAACACTCTTATCAAAAGGATTAGAAAAAAATGAATCAAGTGAAAAAGAACTCTTGGGTGCCGATATTTTCTTTAGTATTTTCTTCAATTGGTCAATTTATTCTTTCATAGAGGGATCGTACCTTTGAATCTTTTTGTCTACATCAAAGTTGTAAGGGATCTTAGCACCCTTGTTGATTAAACATTGAAAGCATGCATCTCTATTTCGGTCCATATATGCTTTCATATGTTGCTGAAAATGTGGGTCTAGTTGCATAGCCAAGAAATCATAAGCACTATAGTCAAAGTTTGAGCTACCACCTCCATATCGTGAACCATGATGAGCTTGTTATGAAGGTTGTCTTGAAACTCTAGGAGGTATTGGTATCCTATAATAATCATGTCTTGAAGCTCTCCTACCTCTAGGGCTAGGAGATTGGGAATATGTTCTTGAGTGTCTTCCACTTTGTGGAGTCTTAGAAAGGGTAAATGGAGGAGAGTTATTTCCACCATCAATGTGCACATTGTTGAATTGATTGTCAAGTTGCAAAGCCATGAGAAGGTCGTATGCTTCTTTATGGGATTTCCTTTCCATCTCAATAATAACTTGCCTTTCTTCCTCTAGGCATCTAAATTGTTCTTCATTCTTAGCTTGTTCTTCTAGAAGGGCTTTTCTCTCACACTCAAGTACTTTTAGTCTACCACTCACATAACCTAAAGGTGTCATGAGTGGTGTACACAGTCTTGACTATCTAAACCAGTCACTAATAGATGTTGCATTCACATGAGTGCTAGAAGGCTCACTAATTATATCATCATATTGGGATTTCTCTTCTTGATATGCATAATGCTTACCTTTCTTAGCCCTTTGGTATGCATCCAAATATCTATCCTCAATATGCGGTGAGGTTGGTCTATTTTTATGAGCAAGACCACCACTCAAGAGGTCAACATAGTATTCACCACTTTGATTCTTATTTTGTGGAGCCATTGTAAAATCAATATCCATATCCAAGTGAGGTGATGCTAAGGGTGTACTCAACTCAATAAGTCCACTAGGGTCAAACAAAGATTCTAGAA
The DNA here is from genome assembly GCA_028749045.1 of Cupressus sempervirens. Classification (NCBI taxonomy): domain Eukaryota; kingdom Viridiplantae; phylum Streptophyta; class Pinopsida; order Cupressales; family Cupressaceae; genus Cupressus; species Cupressus sempervirens. The sequence continues at coordinate 471,178,199 of CM053788.1, forward strand.
TATTCTTAGGCAATTGAACAAACACAGGTTATTTTTCCTTACATCTTTGTCGAGTTTGAACTAAGGTAATTGTTTAAAGATGACTTGAGGTTGCTTTCCTTGATCTACTTGATATCTTGTTGTAACCAACATGAAGGAAAAGGTACTAGGTCATAGGATAACCCTAGGAAACATTAGTACCAAACTAGGATAGTAAAAGAACTCACTTGTCCAAAAGAGATGTGATGAGATAGAATTTTGCAATAGGCATAAACTAACACTACCACATAGTTTCCCACAACTTGGGTGAATACCCTAGCACATATGGACCATGAAGATGATTTACCCAAATTATAAATAATTAAAATTGATTTTTTATGAAAGTGGATGGACAAGAAATTACTAAGACTCTCCACACATAATATCAAAGAATCCAATGGTGTATCTTTCTCAACAAGGAAGGTCTCTATCTCACCAACTCCAAACAAGGTCACTTATGAAATCAAATATTACTAACTCAAGGGTTCAAAGCACAATAACCCAAGGTGTAAACAAGTTTCTAACAATGGGGTAAGTAGCCTAATATAAACCAGATCAACCTTGAGAGATTGTAAATAATAGGATAGCAAAGCAGTTTGATCATAAAGTCTCGACTCAACAACTCAAATTTTACTTTTTTTAAATGTCCAACTAGGTATGATAAATTTTGAATCATAAACTAGGCACACAAGAAAACAATCAAAGGTTTCGAGAAAACATCTTCAAATAATGAGCAAGGGACAAAGCAACCTTGCACATAAACAAGAATAGTGTCATAGTATCAGTCTAATCTCTAAAACCACCACTGTGTATGTTCTCAAAATGTTTTCCAATCATGCACATAGTCTTAGAAAATAAAATTTGCAGCACTATGGTTCTTAGTAATGTTCAACTCTATAGCTTTTGCAATCTAGAGTCGGCAAAATCCAATCCTGATGCACCAGAGTTTTGACATATTCTGAGAATTTAATTAATAAAAAATACTAAGGAGATTTGACACCCCAACAAAAGACTACACCTATGAGGATTTCCCCCACAAGGACATATATATAGAGGTTGCTACTAGCACATAAAAAATGGCTATTACCGCTTGAGGTTCCATCCACATGGTTGATCCAATTAAGCAAATGTCCACTATGATTAACCCTCTCTAATCAAGGAAGACTTACAAAGTTGTACCACATAGAGACTTGGTTTGGATTCAAGCATTCCAAGTTTTTGATGTGCCCGAAATGGAACAAAGCTTACTCCTAGTCTAGCCTCTTCACCTTATGCAAACATAGCAAACAAGATTCTTTAACATGCCAATTCGAAATCACCTCACCAAATTTTTGGAAAATTCAACAAAAAAAACTAGCAATCTCAAAAGAGAAAGTACTAATGGATGTTGAGGACAAACCCAAGTGGAATAGTAAGATAATAACAAATATCCTTCCCTACCTACAAGGAGATCTATTGTCAAGAAGAGATTGACATGTAAGGCAAAAAAATGAAGCACGTTCCCTCAAGAACTTCACAAATAGTGTTCATAAGGCCTAATTACTATGTGAAACACATATGCATGAAAGTAAATCTAGATCCAATTTTAAAGTACCAAATGAAGTGTGAATCTATGAAAGCATGTAAAACCACTCAAGCCAAATACATGAGAGGGTTCACTTTACTTCCAAATCAAAATGTTACAGAGATCAAAAAAATACTTGGTAATGCTTGCAATGTATCTTTTCTCTATTGTACCTTTTGTTTATGCTTGAACACTCACTCGCAACAAGCAAAGCAACAAGTAAAACAAGCCAACACAAAACATGCAATATATATCCAACTTATGCAAAACTAGGGTTGGATTTGAAAATCCAATTTTTAAGGGTGATAATAACCAACAAGTAACTCAAATAAAATGTCACATCATGCATTGATCCATATGAAAATTAAATGCAAGCTATTCATAAATGTTCTTTTTTGAATATTGATTTTTGACCTAGTCAACAAGATTGGACCTATATGACATGAATTTAGATCCAAAACCTTAAATATAGAAAAGGAACCACTACCAAAAGTTAGAGAGCTTTTCAAAAGTGTTAGAATTTTGAAAAGATGTTTTCATTTGTGCCCTACAGAGCCATTTTGTCAAAATAGACTAGTTTTTGCAAATCCAATTATTGAGCCCTAATATGATCTCTAAAATCAAAATCAAAATCAAAATAACTAACTCTATTTAGAATTTAGAGAGATTTACAAAAATACAAACTTTTCTAAAAAAATTGTTAATTTGCACCCTAAAATATTTTTTTCATGAAAAATCAAGAAAAATTATAAAACATTGAAAATACCTCAAAAAAATCTAAAAATTAGATTCAAGATTTTTTGATATGTCACCACCTTGAAAGAAATAATTTAGACCAAAATACCAAGCCGTTTGGGAGATATGATCAAATCTTTCAGATCTAGGATTTTTTGTCTCCAAATGAATTTGCACAATGGGGTTAACTCCAAAAATATCTAAAACCAACAAGTAAAGGTGGGATACCCCATGGTGGGCACCAAAAATGTATGCCTAACATGTGAGAACACTTCTATGAGTCATTATATCCAAGATTTTTCAAGAATGAGGTCTTGAATGATGACTCATAGCTCTTTATTCATGGAGTGCAAGGGTTTGTAATGGAGGCCCTCAATTTGACCTGATGATGGAAGCCATGGATGCAAGAGAGAATAAGACAAGAAGAGATAAGTTGCAATGAATCTCTAATATCCAAATCCTAAGGCTCAAACTCCTCCAAAATTACTCTCTAAACCTGTAGCATAACAATACTATAGCAATGAGCTATTTTCTCTGTATCTCTCTCAATTGCTCTATATTGCTCTATATCCAAATGAAAAGAAGAGGGCTCCTTATAAAGGAAAATGTGGAGTTGAGAGACTTCTCACAATCAATATGGAATAATAGAGTTTGATCCATGTGAGACAAAATTCTACCAATGAGAAAAAAGGAGTGTTTGAGAAGATAGTGTAAAGAGGAAAAAGAGGAATCCCACTTAGAGATATGCACATTTAAGTGTAGAGGAAAAAAATTATTTATTTATTTTTATTTTCAAGTGGGTCTAATTTTTACTTATTTAATTTCCTTTTTTCAAGTGAAATTTCATTTAATTAAAAGGGAGAAAATTCTTTTAGTTAAATAGGAAATATTTAATTAAATTAAAAGAGGAGTTTTTCTCTTAATTAATTAAATGTAGATTAATTATTTAATTAAAAGAGAGGTTTTATTTTAATTAAATAAGACTTAGGATAAAATGATCAAACCTTTGGAAATGATAAAATAATTGAATTAATTACAATTTGATCAAAGAAATTGATTTGAATTGATTTAATAAAATATTGGAAACCATTGACTTAGAAAATTTGATAAATTGAATAATGGGGGCCCATAGTCTAGGCAACCATTTTAGGGTACATACAATAGGGCATGCTCATCCTAACAATTTAGGAATGTCGATGTTCGGTACCTACATTTTGCATAAAAGACAAGCATGTACATGTATATAAATATATCTAAACTAAACAACCAATGGTAGGGAGTGGTACATCATGTAGATTCCAACTAGCAGGTGACTATGACTCCCTCCCTTAACCACATCAAATATGTCAAGTAGAAAAGTAAAACAAACATGCACACCATACACATGCAAGTATGGGGTAAGTACTATAATAAATCTTGGGTATAAATCATCACATATTCAAACATGAAAACTCATCATTTGACATCATCCTAAAAGAAACAACATTTACTAACTAAGAACCATTAAAGCATTATTAATGCACTAGTAATCATAATCAACAATCAACATGTGGAATATTATAAACTAAGTAATCATTTATTGATGTACATATAATCCAAGTCATGAAATTATTTCATAATTATAAATCCAATACCCTTGAAAGTAACACATGCATGAAATAGGCATAAAAGATTTTGGTAAATATAATGGCAAAACAAACTATGGTGGGAATTACACAACCTCATATTTGAACAACCTCCTACTTAGACTCATCTTTCCCTTACCAAATACCATGGTAAGAAATCACCAGTAGACAATCATCACATCTGGAATAAAAACCATAGCCAATTGTGAATTCCATCCAATCAACTACAAAGCATTAGTATATTTATGCTAAAATATGTAGCTCATACAACAATAAGCATTGTTAACCAAAAGTTGACTCAATCTACACATCAACACATTAAAGGTGTGGCACCAACTTATGTTGATCTACAAAATCACAAATAACTTGATGCAAAATATCAAGACCTCTTCCAAGTATTTTTTGGGGAGGAATAACCATGCAAACCACAACTCATCCTTCTACGCAAACCACCAAGTGCTCAAATATGTTGAGTATGATCTCCTTTACCTTCCCATATGAAAACATTTACCACATCCAAACACCATGGATAAAAGCCCATATAAGAATATCAAACTCCAAAGATTCAAAAACTAGGAGCAATCTTAAACCTTCTCCTAAACCTAAATGCACAATGAGATAAATATGTTGAATAAACCAAGCGTGGGGTATGAGAATGCTCCTCTAGGATACACATGCCTTAGTGACTCTTCTCCAAGAATAATCTCCCCCTAGGTCCATAATGAACTCACATCCATCCACAAGTGTAGGCTCCTTTGACTTCATCTTGAAACCTCAAAAATAATTTGTCTCAACAAATATTCTACAACAGAGAGATCAAATTTTGACAATCCATTAAAATTGTTAGTAATTACTTCTAGATTAGATTGTGTTGAAATTTTTACCATCAACGTTTCAAATCACACTACTTTATTTTTTGTAGCTCTTGCTCTCTCATCCTAATGATGAATCACATAGTGTAATTTGAAACATTAACGGTACAAATTTCAACACAATCTAATCCAAAAGAAATTACTAACAAATATTCTCTAATTCAAGAGAGTTATAGCCTCATCCAAACTGCTAACATCAATCCATACCAAAGTTCAAAACCAAGGTGCTCCATCATGAATTTCTCCAACCAAATGATCAATGCACTCAATACCACTATAAAAAAACTCTCACTACATGTTTGCAATCCTAGAACAAAAGATGACAACATAGTCTAACATCTCCACAAATAAAACTTCATGCTTCAAGGAGCATAACCTACCAAAAGAAATGATGTATACCAATGCTCTAATCTAGAATCAAATTCCCAATATGGCATAGCTGTAAACATCTTCATATTATATGAAGATAACCATCTCATGACAACATAATTCTTTCTATCCAAAAATTCTCACCCCAATTTGATACCAAAGTATTCATGATATCAATAACAAGATCTAAAAAAATGATATCACTCATCACATTAAACTATGATATCTAAAGTTGTAATTTTTCCACAATAAACCAAATAGAAAACACACCAATATTACAATTGTAATCACCCAAAAATGGTCATCTAGACTATGAGCCCCCTTTCTATCATATTTTCATAATTTATCTAATGCTTATCCTTGATCAAATCTCCAAAATTCTATTTATTTGATTTTATCTTATAGTTTGACCACTTTATCCTAAGTTCATATTTAATTAAAATAATATGTCCCTCTTTTAATTAAATACAATTCCGCACTCATATCTTATCCTAATTTTCACACACAAAAGCATTTCCCTTATTTATAAATTAAAGAAAAGACATTTTTGTCCCACACAGGGGACAAAAGTCAACTATTCATCATGATTGGAGGAAATTCTTAGGCACATCAATCACTCCCACTTTCAAAATCCACCCTTGATCACATGTAGCTTGCCTCATGATCTCTATCACCCATTTCTCTTTAAAAGGCAGAGATCTCTCCTCTCTTCACAACTCCACTCTTTTACTAATGTTATGTTGTAGGATTGAAAATCTCATACTTGTGGAGCTCCTCTTCTTCTATCTTCTATTCTTCATTCTTCATGCCTATATTTTAAATCATCTAGTCTAAATAGGGGCTATAATACTTATTTTCTATATTATCTTGCATTCTACTTTCTCTCATTTAGCTTTCATTTGCATTACATTCATTCTAGATTCTTGGATATTGGCACTCTTGCCTTTATTCTTTGAATCTCTTGTTCTATGGTGCACCTTGCAAGGGTTGCATAGTTTGGTTCATTTGAGAGCCACCATCTCATAGCCTTTTCACATCATAGATAGAGAGCTATAAACCACCTCTTAAGATTCCCTCTTTCATGGGTATTCTCCAAAATAATACAGGTTTATAGAAGTGTGACACTTTTTGTACACATTTTTTGCACCCACCATGGGGGCTTGAATCAAGTTTTTGTTGAAAATAATTGGTTTTATTGTGTATTGTCTTTGACATTACACAAAATGTCATATCATTATCAGTTAGCATATGTCAAGTTTACCCAAACAATGAAGATAGTTTCCTATATCTATCGAGCTAATCAAGGTGGATCTACCACTAACAATTTAAGTGTTCCAGATCTCTTGGAAGTAGTGCCAAATTGAAGAACTCATCAAATTGAACCTGATGGAACTTGAATGAACTTGAAAGGACTTTGTTTGCTCAAGTTATGGCCATTCACTTTTTTTGGTCAAAACCTCATATCGAAGCCATCAAAAAGGTGAAAATATGATCATCTCAAAAGTGGTCAACAATAGAGTTCAAATTAAAGATCTTGTTGAGAGCTTTCCAATGGTGTTCATTTCATTAAAAATGGAGATGGGATGTGAAAGTTATGGAAATTTAAAGTTGAGGTGAAAATAATTATTTTGATGATGTCAGCCATATGTCATCATGCTGACATGGTAGAAAATGATGTGGTTTATCTACCAATCAATGTTTGACATGTGGCATGTTGAAGATTTGGCACATTGGTCAATTTTGTCCAATCAAACTTGGACACATGGTATTTGAAGAATGAATAAGAGAATGCCACATGGCACCACCATGTGATGCTACATAGCACCTTGGGTATAGGAAAGTTGAACCGGTTGTAACAAAATTGCCATTATGGGATTCAACCCCATGAAGTCTTGACTAGTAGTAACCACCTTTGTTGCTAAGACAATCATCCACCTTTACTATTATTGGGAGTGGATTTGTTATTTAATTCATAACAACTCATCCAATATTGAAAAAATATGCTCTAAAACTTCCAAAGGAAAAGAAAAATCTAAAGTTGTATGTATTCCCAAGTCTCTCTTGAAAGACTTAAATATTGAACATAAATCTAGGTTGACATTCAAGATTCCAAAGGCTTCCACTCTATTTTCTTCCAAACATCTTCCTCAAAAGTATCCAAAGGATTCCACACCATCTTCTTCTAAAATTATCCTACCACCTCATACATCTAAACCTCAATCTATTTCCTCTAGATCATTCCTCCATCATTCTAAAAACCTCCAAGGTGTGTGTCAATGTTGATCTTCCCCACTTTGTCACCTACCTTTGTGCAATCTTTTCAAAGCCACACTTACCTACTATCCATACTCCTACAATCCTTTAAAGGCATGAACTCATATCCTCCATATACTTATCCTACTACCATCTCTCTTTGTTCAACCTATTAACATCTTTGAGCATACTTATCGATGGTCTTGTCTTATCATAACTTATCTTTCCTATAGGATAACTATCTAACTTGAAAAATCTTGAGCTATTTCTAAACTAGTATACCTACCATAATTAAAACCTATTAAAAAAACATCATGTATAATTCCCATCCATCTATTCCATTTTTTTTCTTTGATCTTGAAAATGTTGAGCGATCTTTGCATATTAACTATCTTATCCATCAATTTCCCTATTGTGCATGCTCATTCATTCATAACCTTCATATCTAGATTAATTCTTATTTCTCTATCCCATTGCTATCCTATCTAGTTGAACCTTGGTCTTGATCACAAAAAATAAAAACATGGTTCTAATAGGACTCTTGACATGTCTAACTCTTTAGAATACACTTTAATGCTATCTTAGTTATTATCTTCCACTTCTTATCCCATATGCTATCTTTCTTGTTGGATTCACTACTTATTCTATATGTTATCTCACTTATTGTCTTTAATTTATTATCCTACATGATATCTCCTTCAATTTATTTCTTGGCTTGTCCCAAACATGCTTCATATGGCTATTTTACACTTTCCCTAGCTTGGGTACTCTTGAGGAGTTAGTCCTCTAGGATCACTTTCACTTGCTTCATACTCCTTTCTTATCCATCTCTAGTTATCCACTAGCTTGCTACTCCATCATGTCCTACACCTTGATAGACACTGGAACAAAATGGTGTGATCTTTCTTGAGAACTAGTGATCTCTAAATCATTCTAAAAACATCCAAAAAAAAAACATATGCGATGCTTAAAAAGTACCAAAGAAATCAAAATTACAAAAATACAAAAGAATTGAAAAAAGTCCTAAATTTTTTTGCCAAGTGATGAAAACCTAGAAATAAGTGCTACTTGAGACACTCACACCTATGTCTATCTGTCTCACTTCATGCTCATTTGTCTCAGTTCACTTTTCTTAGCTTGGAATTAACTCTCGCATCTAGGTCTAAGGGGAACCAACTATTTATCTTATTAGGATCTCTTTGTGCATCAGTGTTTCTTTGGAACCTTGTTCAACAATTTTTTTCAACACTTTTCATTGATGTTGAGTGTTTCTCAACACTTATTGGATACTTTGACTATAATCTAGGATGTTGTAATACTTCTCATTGGCAAACTCGAGTCCTACAAGAGATGGTCATGTGACTTACACAGACATGCACTTAAACATTAAACTTTCTAAGACATGATGACCTTTATATTATTTATGTGTTGTCCATGATAATTTATTTACTGAGTGCTCCCTCCCTATTAGTATTTTGAGGATGTCATAGACTAGAAGATTAGGGGCATAGGCCATGTTTTACTTGTTTTCTTCTTGTGGGTATACTTTGTTAGTCTAAGGTATTGAGAGTCTTTGTGCTTGTCGTACTTGACACTTTGGGCCTATATTGTATCATTCTTTTCTATTTTTGCAAGATTTCACTTAGGGGCTATCCTAGCACTTATGCCTTGATACAAGTGTAATCCTGCTATACTAAACTTAGGGAATCTAAATGCATAGTCATCTTGACCTTTATGTCTTTGATGCATAGGATGAATTCCCACATTTTTATCCGATATAGATCATATTCATATCCTCATAATTTATGCTAGTGATGATTGCATGATCTTTTGATGTCCCTAATAAGGCTTAATGATAAAAAAAAAATAGGACCTACTTATGTAACCCTTGCAATTGCACCTTTTTCATACTAGCTTACATTCTAGGGTTCATTATAGCTTATCTTTTCATTTTGTATGTTGTTGAGAGAGCTCTCTTCTTTATCTTTCATTGAAATCTCAGCTAATTGCATTCATCCTTCTCTTGCCTGTTCTCGATCTTATCTTATCTCTTCTTTCTTATTTATCACTTCTTTTATATCTTGCCATCTCATCTATGTTTTTGACCTATCTTTTCTAATCTTGACATCTTGGATCCCCTTTTGGGATCAAAATCCAAATTTGGGTTTATTTTGCTATCCAAAATTTCTTCCTTCTTCTATGTTGTTGGCTGACCTATTGAGGCTTAATCTTTGATTCTTGTTGGAGAAATCATCATTTCTACTCTCTTCAAGTCTTTGTTTTCATTTCTATTTCATCTCTTTTCATCTTTCTTCTTTCTTTGACCTAATTCTTATGCTTTATCTTTCTTGGTTAAACGTAGTCAAACTATGGCATATCTTCATTTCTTGGTGGTCACTCTTTGGTCTTAATCTCATCTATCATCATGAACTTTTTTTCCCTCTAATTTGATAAAATATAGCTTATTTCTACATCCCCTCTATCTCATTTCAATTTCAATCCTAAGGTGGTAGAAATATTCTATCATTGTTGTAAGTTATGTTCTTATACAACTATTGATTTTCTCTCGACCTATTAGATTTCTTTTCTCAACATATCAATGCTCATCTTGGGTATTGATATTGTCTCTTCTCTCTCCAAATGTTTAGCATTGCTACTAAATAGACTGTGCATTTAGGATTTTCTATCTCTCTATTCTTCGTTCTTCAAAGTTAGATCTCTTTATCATCTTGGCTTCTTCATTCTTTGATGTAATGTGTTCCTAGACCAATCACACATTAGTCAAAGAGGGGAAAATGTAATCACCCAAAACTAATCATCTATACTATGAGTTGCCTTTCTAGCATATTTGCATAATTTCTCTAATGATTATCCTTGATCAAATCTCAAAAAATCTATTTATTTGATTTTATCCTATAGTTTTACCACTTCATCTTAAGTTCATATTTAATTAAAAGAACATGTACCCCTTTTAATTTAATTAAATTCCCCAATCGTCTCTTATCCTAAATTGCATAGAGAAAAGCATTTCCCTTATTTAAAAATAAAAAGAAAAGACATTTTTGTCCCACATGGGGGACAAAAGTCAACTCTTCATCATGATTGGTGGAAATACTTGTGCACATGGACCACTCCCACTTTCAAACTCCACCCTTGATCACATGCATCTTGCCTCATGCTCTCTATCATCTATTTCTCTTTAAATGTGAGAGTTCTCTCCTCACTTCACAACTCCACTCTTTTACTAATGTTGTTCTATAGGGTTAAAGATCCCATACTTGTGGAGCTCCTCTTCTTCTATATTTTGTTCTTCATTCTTCATGCTTCTCATTCATTCTAGTTTCTCTCCATGCTTATAGCTTAATTCATCTAGTCGAAATTGCAATACTTATTTTCTAGTTTAGCTTGCATTCTACTTTCTCTTGTTTAGCTTTCATTTGCATTGTACTCATTCTAGATTCTTGGATATTGGCACTCTTTCCTTTACTCTTTGAATCTCTTGTTCTATGGTGCACCTTTCAAGGGTTGCATAGTTTGGTTCATTTGAGAGCCACCATCTCATAGCCTTTGTGTGTCATAGTTAGAGAGTTATAAGCCACCTGTTGAGATTCCATCTTTCATAGGTATTCTCACAAATAATGGTTTATAGAAGTGGGACACTTTTTGTTCACACAACCATTAGTGATACTTTTATCCCCCAAAAAATAATAGATGCCCAATAACTACTCCTCTATCTATACCCATCATTAGATTCTCTATAGTCATTTTTCCAAATTCACATGGAACAACAATGCCTAGATATCTCCCTCAAAAATTTCTCATCACTTTTATTTAAAAAAATTTCTATTATCCATTTTGATACTTTTATTGGTCATACTCACATTATCAAAGCTTAACATTTTAAGCCACCCAAATAGGGGTTTTTTGCATCAGCAAAAACATCTTATAAAATTTGAGATACTCCCCTACTAGAAAAACATGGAAACATGCAAACCCATTTTGAAACCCATTGAACATGGGTCTTCAAAAAACTATCCAAATATCATTTGTAGATAAATTCATGAATAGAAAAAAGAATAAATAATTATGAATCTGAGTATAAAATATGATGCCTTTTCCACCTCAAATTTTGGAGTAGAAGAGATCAAAAGTTCATGTTTCAAGCATCATGACCCTAGCACCATGGCCCTTGATTGAACCCCCCCTTTTCTCCTTCCACTTTCCTCTCATTCACATGCTTCTTTTTAATGGACTTTTCTTGGAACCCCCCTATACTCCTTCCACTTTCCTCTCATTCTCATGTTTCTCTTTAATGGGATTTTCATGGAATCCCCCTTATCTCCTTCCACTTTGCTCTTGCTCACATGCCTCTTTTTAATGGGCTCTTCCTTGTCTCTTTGCATCATGTTGCACTGAATTTTTTTTTGGCATTCAACTATCTAACTTTGATACCAATTTTTAATTTAAAAGAATTAATTAAAAATATATAAATAGAGACATGAGACAAGATTTATCGTAGTTCACCACAATTGTGGTTCCATCCACACTGAAAGAAGATAAATTATTTATTTAGTCATTACAACATACATATAAACTGCTTTTCCCTTATATTTATACAATAGTCTTCAACAAAAAATGAAGAGTCAAAAAACAAATAAATAGTCAGAGATGATGAAATGGAGAGTTCGACTTCACATCCAACATACATATCATATATAGAGGCATTTCAACTTGTGATCTTTTTTCACTTAGACTAATATTCATGGAACTTGAAATAAAATATACTATAAAAATAGATTACCAAAAAAGAATAGCATTAAAGGACAACAATAAAAAAAGATGGAAATTAGTACAATGATAAGTAGGGTCTAATGTAAATAGAACACCCAATCTAATCACTATATACCTCAAACATTGGGTAACAAAAACTAAAATAAAAATCTCTTAATGAGCTGAAACTTGCATAATAGATAATTTCAAGGGAAACCTTTAGGAAGTTGCCAAATCATGCAACTATTCAAGGAGATATTTTGAAATTTTGAAAATTGAATTGACTATAAAAACACTAAAATTAAGACCTTCAATACAACATAGTTCCTGCCAAATGCAGGCAGACCAAGTTGATTTAAAAGGAGAAATGCATTAAATTGAAAAGAAAATGTTGTGACGATAAGTCTCTTCAATGTCTAGTCCACCATTGCATTTGATAAATTCAAATACTTGGAATGGAAACTATTATTCCAATCAAAGTTGTTGAAATCTCCAACATAGTCAAGATAATTTTATTTAGATGGGAAAGCAAATTTTATTGTGACCTATTTGTAGGCATCCTCAAATTTTTTTTTACCTCAAGTGCTCTGGTGGTGCTCTAGTGGTGTTGCAACATCTGATGGTGGTGCAACATTCAATTGAAGGTGTCAAATCAATGATGAAGAATTAAAATTTTCACTATACAAATTTGCAAAAGATTCATAAGTCAAACATACACTTATTAAACTTTAAATGCAAGCATAATATAATTCATGTGTATATGATTTTGTGCTTAACTGAAGGTAAGGGAAACCTTAATTTCTCTACTTCTTCACTTTGACCTACTATTTTGGACTTTATTTTATATTTGAAGCACTTTGGAACTTGATTTTATGATTTCCTATAATGTCAAATTTTTTTGTATTCCTGAGCTTATTGAATTGAAAATATTACTATAGTAGTTCAAAAGTTTATAGTTAAAAAATATTGAGAGAGAAGAGATAATGGCATACCATGTTCTAGCTAAAAAAATTGATAGCAAAGGTAGGACAATCATTCATATATGAATTTTCCAAGGAGTATAGTTGTTCAACTTCATAGTTTTTAAAGGACACCATTGTAGAAGAAATTGTTAAAACTTTTTGAAAACCCTTCTAAAAGTTATTAGTATTAGATCATTGTACTTGCATGATACAAAAAAAATACATTGTTTCAAACAAAATAATTTTGACATTGATAGAATAGATGATTACTTTCCAAAATTTCAAAAGTAATTTCATATTATCAATTTCAGATACAGAAAATTATGAGTTAAAAAGTATAATTGTTTTAATTGTGGGGTGTTTCAAATGGAGAGATTAAAAAAAAGTGAAGGCCATATGGGAAAAAAGTTTGAGGGAAGTGAGGAATCCACATTAAATTAATGTTATTGATTGGCCTAGAATTGGTTCCATTATTACCTTTTTTATGAAGACTAACCAAGCTCAAAGCATGAGGATTGCACTTGTGACTATACAAGAAAAAGAAACTCAACAATGGGAAACTCTAGGCGAAACCAGAGTAGTAAAGTTTGATCTAATTGACTTAGAGGAAGTGCACTAGAATAATTTTTTCCCAGAGTGGATAGAAAAAGAAAAAGAAAATAGTGCTTCTACCTATCTAAATGTGCCAATACCATAAATTGAAGATGAAACCAATTTTAATTTGGTTGTTACAAGAGTGCCTTTCATGAAACTAGAGAAAGGGTTGTCTAGAGATGTTGTGCACCTACAAATCCAATTTGTTGTTGTTAAGCTTTCCAAAAATGAGAAGAGCATGGAAATGTTGTTTTTGACTTCATTCTAGCCAATGCTTGATCTATTTAAGCATGAAGACCTTGTTAAGTGACAAGATGCTTTTTGTCTCTACACATCCCAAGTTAAAAGGCTTGTTCACAAGATTTTTCTACCTATTGAATCTTGTGAATGTTGGAAAATGAAGATGGGGTAACTAAGAGGGGAGGGGTGAATCAGTTACCACAAAAACATTTTCAAAAGTCCCAAAGATGCCTTAAACTTAGTTGCTGCTGCTACTCGATAAACACAAAAATTACTGCTTAAAACTTGATAGATGTTTAGTTAATTTATGAAGCATTTACTGAAATAAGCGACTATGCAAAAGAAAGTAATCATTAACATAGTAGACACCAGATTTACATGGAAACCCAATATGGGAAAAACCACCAGCAACTAGTCACCAATTTTCACTCTTCTGAAGTGAGCCCTGTTAGGAGCCAACCCTGTTAAAGGTTACAAAACACACTGTTAGGTGTGACCCTGTTAGAGGATTTAATCACCCTGTTAGGAGTGGCCTTGTAAGAGGTCTTTTGAACAATTCAACTGAATTGCCACCCTGTTAAAAGATTTATGAAATGGCTGTTAAACCAACTCTGTTAGGAGATTTTGGAATCACTGTTACAATGGTTAGAAAGCAACAATGAATGATCTGAAAATACATGCAACTTATCTTGCTAAATACAGATCTCAGTTTAGCTCCACAAGATCCTTACTGATCAAATATATCTCTGCAGCTCCAAGATTTCCCTCTGCTCAATTCTTCTTAGGCACACGCAAGTCTCTTCCTTGCACTTCCTTGCACTATCCGTACATACTCTCTATCCTCTTTTCTTTTTCGCATCTTGAGCACCTCTTTATATATTATTCATAATACCAGGTCGGCCCAACCAACTTGTCAAAATAATTCCAAAGTCAGCTTGCCCAACCAACTTGACGAAACATATTCCAAAGTCGGCTTGAACTAAAAAAAAAAAAATTCTTCACTGGCCGACGCTGCTCGGTCAATACAGAACAAAAACTTCCTTCCTGTGTTAACCGACAGAACTCGGTAAAAACTACAATTACTAGGGAATTCGGTAAACCTGCCACTTCCTTTGGAAACCGACTAGACTCGGTAAAAGCTATCTTCAACTATCGAGTGAGCTCGGTGAAAACTCAGCTTTCCTTAGCTTACCGTGTGAACTCGGTTAACACTAACCGTTCGCTACAAAATCCTTTGATACCCGAGTGATCTCGGTAAGGACTAAACTTTCCTTAGCTTACCGTGCAAACTCGGTTAACACTAACCGTTCACTACAAAATCCTTTGATACCTGAGTGATCTCGGTAAGAACTAAACTTTCCTTAGCTTACCGTGTGAACTCGGTTAACACTAACTCACCGTGTGACATACAGGAACGCTCGGTATACACTGCAAAAGGCTTTTACTGACCGACTGAGCTCGGTAGACTCTGTAAACTGTTTTCCTGGTTGATAGAACTTGGTAGACTCTGTCTGATAACTGATATGACATTTGTGTAACATCAAAGACAATACACAATTACTTAATTGTACCCAACAGTGAATTGGTTGTGCCTATCAAATATTAAGGTAAGATTATTTTTAATATTCTAGTTTTTAGGGATTGGTCATAGTTTAGGGGAAAAAGAAATATATATTCTTCCATAACTCTAAGTTATCAAATTAGAAGAGTAGAAGTAACCATTTATATTTCAACTAACATTTTCCCTATTTTTTAAAATAGCTATTTTAAGACAAAAAAGAAATTATGAAATTTCCTTGGTGCTAAATAGTGCAACAAAGAAATTTGGAAATAATCAATTCACTGAAAAAAGTTAAGGAATTGAGAAACTTTACATGTGCATGCACCAATGTAATTTTTTTACAATTCAACTGTCCACATCAAAACAAAAATTTTATTTGAATCATGAGTTTAAAATTGGGAACCAAATTAGAAGAGGATAGTACTAACCTTTTAGTGGTGGGTACTTACTTTTAGGGAGGAATAGTAGAAAGTATTCAAGTGAAGAGCTTAAATCACTATTGTATTGATTAAGCTATGGTTTGGGCATTAATTCAAAATAGAATGAGATTTAAATACACTTTGATAAGACATTTGAATTCAAATATGTTGTGCTTCCATTGCTGTAGGTAAGATGCTCTAGAAGAGAAATGCAGAGACAAAGTGCAAGGAAGAATACAATACAATTCTTCATTCCTTAGAAACATATATATGCATTTCCATAGCTCTAGCACAGAGCATATGAATGAGTGAGTCCACCTAAGATCTCATCATTTTACTGGACAAGAGAATTTGTGAAGAGTAATGAAAAGAGATGTGAGAAGAAGGATAGAAGGTATGATATATTTTCAAGATCACAAGACCCATGGCCAAAAAGGAATCCTATAATGAGTGGAATTACAAAAAATTCAGGATATGGTAGCTCACTAAGTATGCCAAAATTATCTTCATTGACTTTGATCTTCTCATTCTTTGAAACTTAGAATTCTTATTTGATCTCCCACAAATATTAGCCACTAGTAACAACATATTCATGTTCAACTTAAGAATTATTGAGTCCTCTAATTTCACTTTCAGATGATTTATATCAATGTATTCAAATATATTTATCCATTTTATGATTCTTTGTAGTTTGATTTTTATAAGCAATGGTTCCATTTGAGGGTTTTGTTGTTTCTATTTTATTTTTTAGATGCAAAGAAAATTTAATAAAAAGTTTTCTTTTTCAAATAAAATTTTAAAACATTGCTCTAGTTGAAGCAATAGAATAAAGTAGATGTGGAATTGAACAATTAAAACTTCAAAAAGCCATTATATAAAAACAAATTCAAGAGAGTTTTGAAAATTTTGACGTTAGAATTCTTAGAAGTCAATTTGGCTAGATTAAATTTGAATTTCTCATGAATCCTTAGTAAATGAGCTCAAGTAACATATATTTTAAAGAGAGAAAATTCTTTGGCAACTTTATTGAGCAATTCTTTTAAGATACATGATGGATCACAGAAGAGAGATCATATATTACAGTGGTGGAGACTAGGGTTATCTGAATAAAGTTCCTAGATGATAGCACAAGCTACCAAGGCAAATGAACTACTTTTAAAACTCTTTTGGTCTAATGATACTAAAGAATATGAGATGAAAACTAGTGTGTTTCGTGCATTTGACTCTTTCATACCAGAATTTTGTGAAGAAAATAATAACAATTCAAGAAGTACTTAGTTTGAGAGAAGTACACACATAATTATCCTTGGGATATCGTAGTCCACATTATTTTCCCTCATCATCCCTATTACAACAACTAATACATAAGCCTCTACAAGCAATTCAACCAAGCTAACTTGAGTATTATAGATTGCTTTATAAAGTATCCCCTATATGTTGTGAAATCCATGGATAAATAACATGGATTAAATATGTCACTAAAAAATGAATGTCATGAGAAAGGGAGGAAAAATTGAATGAATTGAGGCGAGCTCATCAATATGGCACATATTGTTATCTTGAAACTACTAGCAGACCTAGATTTCCTGACAAATTTAATCTTGAATTGTCAAAAATATACATTTCTTGTATTATATGTCCCAACTCGTGCACTCAAATTTATTATTATTATTATTATCTAATGTCTTCCACCATACTTTGATAGTCATGCATTCTCTCTTATTGAAATATGTGCACTATTCCCTACAAGAACTGACATGCCAATTCAAATAATTAATGATTAACTTTAACTTGAGAAAGTTATGTATAATGAATGTAAGGAAAGAAATATATGGACTAAAATAAGAAAATTTCATTGGCTAAATAGAAATATATCAATAGCCACTAAAACATCAATCGTATGCTATAGTTCTTGGTAGGAACTAATAATAATACTTGTACTCCACCCAAATGGAGAGGCCTAAAATTCATGTTGATTCTATGGAAAAATGACTAAAAATTACACCCTCTGAGTTTCCATAAGAATATTATAATACTATTTTAATCTAAAGCTATCTAGTTTTTCACTAGTGAGAAGGAATGGGTGAAGTGAACTAAACATTATGTCGAAATGTAAAGGCATATATGAAGAAGAGATAAAATTAGTAGTTGGAAATTAGTTCCAATAGATTGGAGTGGGTGTAACTTGTGAGACTTTTGATGATTCTTTGCATGATTATATCACTTAATTCACTTCATGGGTGCAAAACAATCTCTCTACAACACTACATTATTTTGTTCTACTTCATCAACTATTTGGTTATCAAGTTCATGATGAGAATCTTTCCCTTTATAATTTTACTCTAACTAATGCTCTCGAGAAGGTAGCCCAAAAAATTGAGAGTTTTAATCCTCTTTATAGTCTCACAATTTTGACACTATCTATTGGTTTTCTTTGTTTATGTATCTTTGATCTTAAGTCTTTTATCCATACAGACAATCAATTTTATCTTTTAAATATTTTTTTTCTATAGAATCAATTTATAATTACAGGTGGTCAAAGTGTTTCTATCTTAATGCTTTCTCTCTTTTATGTTCTTTTTGTTAGCATGAATGCTGATGGTATTCCTTTGGGGGAGTATCCTAAGCATTGGAGAGCATTGACATGTTGCATTCATAACTGTATTTTTCATTGATGTCAACATAGCATTAATTCTATGAACACTGGAAAAATAGTGTTGGGCAATCATTTTGCATGAGGTCAACAATAGGAATCCATTGCACAATTCCTCTCTTGAAAAGCTAATCTTTGGGGGATCAACTCCAAGGTTCAGTATTTGTCTTGCGACGTACAAAAATCTACTCAATTGAAGATAAATGTGATTGTTCATGAGGATGCCTTTGCTGGTTCTTATTATAATCTCAAAATGAAGTAAATCTATTTTTTGTCTCAAAATAACACACAAAGAACAATATTTTTTGTATTTGCTAGTTTTTCAATGAATGCAATTCTAAAAGTGCAACTAAAATGAGTTCCTATTCTAACAAGGGGTTAGCAAAGAAAATAACAAAATTGAAAGAAAATAACATGAAATGAAATAACTTGAAATTGAAATCCTAATTGGACATAAGCTATAGAGAACAACATGCTGCAAGTTAAACTTTTGAAACTTTCAAAGAAATTGGTAGGAAACCAATGAAAACAAGAGCAATGCTTCCTAGAATCCACTGATTCAACTATTGGTGAGAAACTTTAACAATCATATGATATTTCACCTTTCATCAAATCCCAAGGCCATAGAAAGTGTGCTCATATGAGACAAAAGACTATGCAAACACAATTTGATAGTGTCTTCTCAAGCTAGATATGTCAACAGAATTCATAAATCTATAGCAAACACTAGAACTAAAAGATCACACAACTAGAAATGATGCAATAAACCTTTTCTCAATCACAATTCCATGAACAAAATCCACAAAACAATGACACATTCAGGCAAGAATCACTACACTCCAAATGCGAACACCCAAAGTACAATTTTATTGCATAATAACGATGGCCCTTGTTACATTTTACAATGGGGTATTTATAAGAAATTGTCTCCTCAATTTGTGTTGAGAGTGAGAGATATCTTCATGCAATAAAATGCTTTTAAAATAGTAAAATAAACTAAATATATACAAACTAACAATTAATCTAGTGCTTAGAGGGACTCCATCCATATTTTATTCATTAATTAGATGCATGAGCCCTTTAAATGTCAAAAATAGGGAAAGCATGAGAGAGAAAGTAGGAGGAAGCCTTCAATCAAAGTAAGAGCATTTGGAGGTGCCAAAAATAGAAGTTGGTTCTTTACTAAGTGTGTGTCATAGTTAAATTATTGTTAGAATGTGTTCCTAATGCATGGAAAGTAATATTTTTAGTACTGGTTGTTAACTGTCAGTGCACCTCTAAATTGTGGAACTGCGGACCTCCATATCTATGGACCTATGCACCTATGGAATTGCACAACTTTAGAGTTGCAAACCTCGACAGGGTCAAAATCTCAAAATTTTACTAAGTTTCAAAATTGAAATTATGGCATCTGGGTTTTGTTCTTCTTCATCCCAAAGCTATGTTTGAATGTTTTCCCTTGAATTTCTCTATCATCTCAGTTATCTTAGCCACATCTGGAAGATCTAAAGCCTCATACCACTCCTTGACCTTCTACCTATAGTTTTCCACTTTAATTCAAGTCTTTGCAAAATCTCTGAGTTTGGTGTCCAACTCTAAAAAAGCTTATTCTATTTTGAAGGGTTGTCAAATGTCTTCATCATTAGCAACCTCTACAAAATCTTCTTGAAAATTTCCACTACCATCTCTACAGGTAAAAATTTCTCTCATTCCTCATGTTCAAAAATATCTAAACATGCATCATTGTAATGTCTTATTGCTTCCAAAATCCACTTTCGGGCTTGGTCCTTGAGCCAATGGATCTCCTCATGTAATGTCCCCATTACTTTATTGCTATCTGCTATTTTCTCTATCCAATCATCAATCATATCCAATTCTTCTCTAGTATATACATCAATCAAACTTGGTATCTTTGGCCCTTTATGGCTTGTAGAGTCTAAAAATCCTTACTTCAAGCACGTACCTCACCCATGATACTAAAGTACTACTTCAAAATTGCTACAATCTTATTCATGTTCTCTTGTGTAGCATGCAATAATTTCATATTCCCCGTGATAATCTTGATACCTTTCTCCTCAAAAATTTCTTGCCATTCCTGACAAGCTCTAAAAAATGGATCAAGTTGCACCCCTCTACCTTCTCTAAGTACAGTGTTCAAAGTTTTCTCTAGGTGTTCAAGATCAAGAGGAAAAACAACCTCAGCTAGATATTCCTTTAGGATCTCAACTTGCCTTCAAAGTGCATGGAGTTCAATTTCCTCTTGTTCCATGTAGTTGAGGACTTATTTTACTCCCATAGTCGTCATTTTTTAGGCTGAATCCAATTTAGGCCTTCCCAACATAACATCCTTTAACTCATAATCTTTGAGGCTAAGGCCTTCTACACCCATGCCTTAAGGAGGGAGAGCCACTTGTGCAAACAAATCCTAGTTCTGATATAGTAGTGACAAATGCCAATGCTGTTGCCTCATGTGATGGAGACTTAAGTTTGTTCAATACTCTACAATATCACAAATGTCTCCCTCTAAAGCATGAAATTGAGGCTTAGTACTCCTCATTATTTCCTTTCAAATCCATCTAGGGATGTGTCCTTTTAAGGACCTAGCTCTTGATGATGAAGGGGTGTGTTCAACTACTTCCTTCCCTTTGCAACTCTTTCTTGGAGTCGTATCCTATTGGAAGGGCTCTCCTTGTGTAACCTCAATCTCAGTAGACCCTGTAGCTAGCTCCTCAGCACCTTGGGAAAGTGGCTAAGAATATTCTACCATTTGTCCTTTTGACACTTCACTAGTCACCATTTGTTCTGGTCTCTCCTTAGATATTGGTTCCTTTTGAATATGGTCTTACTCCAAACTCTATGGTGGAGGGGTCACTGAGCCTTGTTCTATCACTACAACTCATGGTGGAGATGGAGGAGTAAGATTAGGACCCTATGTATCTGGTGGCATCGACATCTAGTCTTCTTGTTGAGGTTCACTTGTAGGGGTGTCTCTAACCTTATCCCTGATCAACTCTATACCTATGGGCATGAAATCAAACTCTAACATTAAGAAAACATCATCACTTCCTTCACTCTGCTCATCCACCCATTGATGTACTTTTTCTTTTGAAGAAGAGAGCTCTAAGGGTTCTACTTTTGTGGATGGAGGGGTACTCGTGGCACTCTTTCTCCTCTGTAACTCTATGGCTCTGGCTAGCTGAGGCTATCCCTGTAGGGGCACTTTTTCCTCTTCCTCTTTCTTGTTTGATTCTTCTTCTTCTTCCTCTTCATCTCCTTCCAAAATAATTTCAAGGATAGATGGATTAGGCACTAATATTCTACTGATCCTTTGCCTTTTCTTCATCTAAATCTTAATTCTTTTCTTTTATTTTGTTGGAGGTAGAAGGAGAAGTAGGTTCATCTTGCACAAGAGGAATGGAGAATTGTGGAATCTCTCCCTCTTCTTCTTGAATAGACACAATAGGAGGCAACTACAGTTCATCCTGGACTTGGGTAGCTCTAGTATCTTGAGACCCTTGTGGACTCTATTCATGCTACTAGGAAGGCACCTGTTCTGTTTGAATCCTCTAAGGAGAGGTCCTCTTTCTTTTGTTCTTTCCCTTTCTTTTAGGAGGGCGATAATATCCAACTGAGTGATCAAGCTAGTAGACTATCTCTGGCCTGATAGGGGACTAAAGCGCAAAGATAGGAACTCTTACTTTCCTTCCTCTACCTCTTTCTGGGAGAGCATGTGCATGGAAGATTACTGTGTCAAGAATTGGATCAAGTGGAAAAGGTTTCTTGATCCAATCCTTTGTCATTTTGATCATATGTCTTGCTCGATGATCAATGTCATCCCTTTCATCCCTTCCAATCTCTGCATTAAGAATAGGTCTTTCACTGATTTTATCCACATTGAAAAGGGGGTCCAATAACTCCTTTCAATCCTATTGCTTTATCTCATCTAGGATATTCAACTAGAGAGCCTTTTTTGCTAGATACAAAGTCATCCTACAATAGTCCCTAATGCAAATATCATAGTCATTCATGGCATTCATCCAATGATCTTCAACAACATCCTCATGATGGAAGTCTTTTCCTTCCAGACTCTCCACTTTCCCAAAATTATCAAATTATGGCCAAGGAGAGTTGTATTCCTCAAGGGGATAGTTTTCCCACTCCCACTCGAAGGATGGAATATCCTATTTCCTCTTCACTTGATACGTCCTAATGACCAATGGCCATTCCTAGCAAGGTCTCTACTGCCTCTTTATCTTCTCATAGGTAAACTCAATTTTCCTAAAGATCTCCAATAGTAAAAACTTGTCACTTGGGTATCTTAGAAGCTTCTTAGGATTGATGGATACACTAGTTACTCATAAATACATGAATGTCTTGAACTGGATGAAGCAGGCTCTAAGAGCCATGATCTATGCTTTGGCTTCATTAGATAACCTTTTCCCATAGTCACCCTCAATGAATCATATGATAGCAAAGATGAACACATCATTCACAATCTTGTATTACTTACTCTGTGTTGAGAGATTCTTCTTCACCAATTGAGGATAAACTATGTAAGGCTAGGAATTAGGGTCCTACATACTACCTCTCTTGTATAAACTAGGATAGTTTGTGTCCCTCACTACAAGTAGATACACCAGGTAAGAATTCATGTAAAACTTCTTCTTGTCCTTCACTATCCTTAGTTGCTCACACAAGTTATCACTTAGTGTGGTGGCCTAGTCCAATGGTATCTTCACCTATCTGATGGTCTCAATGAAGTTGACCATGAATGTGCTAAGGTGACCTACTGTAGGTAAGTCCATGACTCTACTCAGGAGAATAATGGGTTATCCAATGTCTTCCTTCATGTATCCCCATGTCATATCTACTTTTCTGGTTATCCTTCCTCGATGAGGCTTCTAAATCAAGTACGAGAATTGTATAATGTCAATGGCCTCTTGTTGATACTCTCTATACCATCTCTTAGCCACCTCATAGAAAATTTAGATAAACTAGTCTACTCTTGGTAGGTGGAAAATCCTCTCAATGCAATCAGGTCACAAATCCAATACCACTTCCCCTGTGATGCTCTTGACCACCCTCTCATCAAGCATGAAGTGTTGTGACAAGGCCATGATTGATTTAGGTGATTGCACTAACATAGGATGTGATGTTGCATTCAACAATCCTAAACAGATCAATGTGGACACCAAAGTTGACATCTCTATTGGCTTGTTGCAAATTCTTAAGAATTCACCTAAATCTATGTGTTCGAGGTTAGTATCTCTGATCTCTACATAATCATCGTGGAATCTAGAATTTGAAGGTATGCCTTGGAACTTGAATACTATAGGTTTGGGTGCTACTCTAGATGTGGATGCCATTTGGTTAATTGCACATTGCGAGAAAAGTGTTTATTAGTCACAGATAAAATGTAAAACAAAACATTGAACGATAAAAAAAAAAAGTCCGATTTGAACATTTTATTATTTTTTATTTTATCCCCTTTTCTAATTTTTTAAATTTAATTTAATTTTTATATTATGTATATATATATATATATAACCATTTTTCAAAAAAAAAAAAAAAAATTGCAAATAGAAAAACATGAGACATACATGGTGTGAGGGTGCATGGCACAGAGATGTGCATGAAGTGCGAGGGTACATAGCACCAAGGTGCATGCACGGTGTGTGAGAGGGCACAATGCTGAAGCACTTGTGGCCAGCTCGATGCATCAAGGCATGCACAGTGCCCAACGTCGAGCCATGGCACATGAATAGATGGAAGGGGGAGGAAGCACATATCGCTTGCCTTAAAGAAGTTTTGAAAAATAATGGGGGGAAGAAAGGGAAAGAAGGGTTTTATAACCACTCCCCTCGCTACGTGCTGAGAAAGACAAGCACCATGCCTCAGTCGCAGATAGGTGAGTGCAAAATTTTATTAATTTTTTTTAAGTTTTTGATTTTTTGTAATTTTCTCAATTTTGTGAATGTTTTTGTATTTTTTAAATTTTCTAATGTTTTCGTAATTTTTTTGTAATTTTTTTTGAATTTTCAACTCTAAAACTTTAACTCTAATACAATTTTCTTCTCATGACTCTCGAACTGTGAGTCTAGGAGTCAAAAAAAGTAGGGGGTCCCCATTCCTAGTGAGGAATGGGGCATGTGTTGTGGAAACCACAATAAATAGCCTCAAAAAAAGGAAGAATGACCAAGGCATTTCTTCATCAGCAAACATTCCTCCATCGTGTGTCAAACACCAACCAAACTTTGAACATCTTGAGCATCTTTCAGATGACTTTACAATCAAAATCTCAGAATTTGAAACCTTCAAACTTAGTGTGTGCATTGTGTATTCATTCCTTTTAACATCTCAGGATGTAGCTTATCAAAGTTTTTTGATAACTTGAAAATAATCTTCCACTCCTTCTAGCTCATCCATTTAGAATCTCCATGAAGGCTTTTTATCAATCAATTATTTGACTAGATGAGAGAATCAATTCGAGGGCTTTTGGTGAGATGCCACATTCTTTATTTATGGCTTTTGAATAATTGCTCCATGTCATTCAAAATGTTTCTTTTGATGAAACAATACTTTGAATACAAAATTACTCTATTGTGAGAACGTATCTTTTGCCATTTTAGATCTTTAGAATCCTTCAGACTTAACATTGTATTTTCTCTCTTTTTTTTCTTCTTTTTTTTCTATTATGTATCCTAATTATGCTTAGGCTATGTAATCAAGACATCGGTGTCATTTCTTGGATTTGATCTCTTGTGAACATCCCTTGTGTTCCTCTTTTAGAACTTTTGAGAAACTCTCATGCCAAATCAATAATCTTAGTGACCTTTCGAGGAGGCCCCTCCTATTTGAACTAGCAAAAGTTTGGATAATCTCTCATCATTTTTGACTTCAATTCAACAACACCTAAAAAAATCAAATTTTAAAATTTGCAAAGTGTTGAGAACTTGTTGGTCTAGGCTCCTAATTTCCAAACTAAAAATCCCCTATTTCCACAAGAAATGCTCGTTGCTTGCTTGGTATAAGAGACACAATCATCCAAATTTTTTGACAAAGAAATACCTCTTTCTAAAATCAGAACCAAAGAGTGGTTAGTGAAATCTTAAGAAAAAATCTCAAGTACACCTTACCCCCCAGGACTAACACAACTTTGAAAGGAAACACACGACTGAAAGAAAACCCAACATGAAAGAAAACACACTAGCAAAAATAAACACACTTGCAAAAATGAAAATCTAAGCTAAATGCAAAAGTAAAAGCTAACTATTTTTTTTTTGAATCCTGACTATGCTTAGATTGTCTAATCAAGACATTGGTGTCATTTCTTGGACTTGATCTCTTGTGAAAATCCCTTGCATTCCTCTTTTAGAACTTTTAGAAACTCTCACACCAAACAATGATCTTAGCAACATGTTGAGGAGACCCCTCCTATTTGAACTAGTTAAATTTGGATCATCCCTCATCATTTTTGACTTCAATTCAACAACACCTAAAAAAATCAAATTTTAAAAATTTGCAAAGTATTGAGAACTTTTTGGTCAAGGCTTCTAATTTCTAGATTGCAAATCCCCTATTCCCACAAGAAATGTTGGTTGCTTGGTTGGAGTAAGACACACAATCAGCCAAATGTTTTGACAAAGAAATACCTCTTCTTGAATATCAGAACCAAAGAGTGGTTAGTGAAATCTTAAGAGAAAATCTCAAGTACACCTTACCCCCCAGGACTGACACAACTTTGAAAAGAAACACACAACCGAAAGAAAACATGCAACACGAAAGCAAACACACTTGCAGAAATAAAATTCTAAGCTAAATGTAGAGAGAAAATCTAATTGCTTTTTTTTTTTTTGTCTTTTAGGCTTCAAAATAATGCATCAAAAACTGCCCATTTACGAGCAAGGGCAGAAATATCCCCTATAAGGAACTGAGCCTAAAAGTGTTTTCTCCCAAAATTTTCACAATTTGATAAGGGCTCGTCCACAAGGGTTGAAACTTGGTATGGCTACCTGATTTTTCTTTTGCCTTATCCCAGAGTAGAACAAGGTTGGAAATCCTAAATAATTTGATCATGGCTCTCTTGTCAAACCATTTTTTCACAACAATCTAATGTTTAGCCATGTGCTCCAATGCAACTATTCATTTTTTATCCATCTCTAAAAGATTCATTAATTTGATTTGTACTTTGTCAAAATCTTTAGCATACCAACTCATGAATTTCAAAACCAAAATTTTGAGATTAAGCAGGAATATTGGTTCTTGTCTATAGACAAGCAAATATGGAGAAGTCCCCAAAGTATTTTTGACTCTCACTCGATCTGTCCATAAAGCATATTTGAGTTGCATATGCCAATCTCTAGGATTCTCCTTCAACAATCATCTTATTACTACAATCAAGTTCTTGTTTGTAGGTTATGCTACCCCATTTCCTTGCAGGTAGTAATTTGAAGAGAACTTGATAATGACTTGATTTTCAAATACCCACTGGGTCAAGAATGTAGATACAAAAGCAAACCCATTATTGCACACAAGAGTGAACGGCATCCCAAACTTGGTAATAATATGTTCTTTCAAGAAGTCTATCACCACCTTAGTACTGCAATTTCTAAAGGTTTCTACTTCTATCCATCGTGTGCAGTAATCCACAACTTTGAGAATAAATGCATGTCCAATTAATGATGGTGGATTAATTAGACTAATGATATCCAATCCCTACTTTGTGAAGGGGTGTATCTTGTATATAGGTTGTAAGGGCATTGCCAGATTCCATTCTTTGTTAGCGCTGGTTTGATAGATATGACAAGAGCATACATGCTCAAAAGTTTCTTTGAATATCAAGGGCCAAAAATAACCCGATCTTAGAATCATGTGGGTCGTTGCTTCTACTGAACCATGTCTTGTACCATACTTATCATGAAAGTGTTCCAAGACTTCTTTTACTTCCTCATGGCCTAAGCACTTTAGATAAATTCCTTCATAGTTTCTCTTCTACAACTTGTTGTCATGTAGCATATAAGATTCACACTTCATTTTATGTCCCCTACATTGTGAACTATTCATCCACTTGGGGCATTGGTCTTGTAGAAGATAATAAACAATGTCTTGGTACCATACATCTATCACCACTCCTTTATTAATATCAACTTGTGATACAACCATCCTCTTCTAATCATCCTTATTCATTTCATCGTCAAACTTGAATTCTTTTTCATTTCCATCTTGGTTATCATCTATCATTTTTGACAAGCCTTGACCTCTAACTAATCTCATAGATTGAGTTCTTGAAGTATGGCCATCCACTTTCCTCTCCTTTCACCAAGTTCATTCTACATCAAAAGCGTCTTCACTATTGGATCAAGTACAATTGCATACACCTTACTTCTCAGTATGTAGTGATGGAACCTCTTTACTACCTTAATCCTTGAAAACTCATAAAATAAATTGGTCTTTCATCTTCCCTTTTCCCTTTTCTGTGTCAGGATCCCTGCACAAGAATGTTCGGGAGCGAAGGAATAGATCTTAAAAGGCAATTCATAATCATGACTCATCAAAACTAGGGCTATTCAAATGGAAACTTTGATATCTTCAAATGACTTCCTTATCTTAGGCACCCATTCCATCTTAGCCCCCTTTTTGAGTAAATCATTAAGGGGACAAACTATCTCTACAAATCCACTTATGAATTTTTGCACAAAGTTTATCCTTCCAAAGAAAGACTTCAATTCCTTTCGACTATGTGGAGGTGCTAACTTTAGAATAGATTCAACTCTATCTAGATCAATGGAGATTCTAGCTTCAAAAATAACATTTCCTAGGAGCTTTCCTTTAGTAACACCAAATGAACATTTCTTGGGATTAAGAGATATGTCGTATTTATGACATCTACTGAATACCTGCCTTAGATCAACAATGTGGGTACTTCAATATTTTGAAAAGATAGTCAAGTCATCCATGTAGATAACTATAAAATTATTAATCAATCCTTTGAAAGCTTCATCCATCACACGTTGAAATGTAGCTCCTGCTTAATAAGTCCAAAGGGCATCATTCTATAGGCAAAGGTTACCCACTTTGTTGTGAAAGATGTCTTTAGCCTATCTTCTTCATCAACCATTACCTAATTATATCCTAAGTAACCATCCAAGAATGACATCATTTTTGAGCCATTAATGATTTTCAAAACCTCATTGAGTGAGGGTAGAGGATAATTGTCTTTCTGGGATGCTAGGTTCAAGTTATGAAAGTCAACACAAAGACGAATCTCTCTAGTCTTCTTCTGCACAAGAACCAAATTTTCCACCCATGTGGAATGGAAGATAGAAAATATGATCCTAGCATCCAGTAACTTCTTTACTTCTTTCATGATCAGTGGTTTAATGAGAGGATTTACCAATCTTTTTCTTTTTTGAAATGGTTTGGCATCGAGCTTTAGCGAGATGTCATGTGTGATAATCCTAGGATCATAAGTCTTTAATTATTTGTAGCTCCAAGCAATGACATCCTTATACTTAGTGAGTAATTTGAGCATGTCTTCTATTTCCTATGAGCTGCACACTTTTCCTATCTATACCATTCTTGGCTCTTCATCAGTACCCAAATTATATGAGTCACATTCTTCAGTTCCCTTTTCTTGAGTTTCCCTTCTATTGAGTGTTGATTCATCATGATCAAAGATGTGTTATAGTTCACCCATTCCTTTTGGAATAGTGTTATTTTTTACATTCAAAATCCCATCTCCATCTTCAAATCCATCATCTTTAGGTCTGTCATCTAGTGTATCATCAATCTCTTGTCCCTCAAAATGGTGATTGCACATGATAAACTCAAGTATATGTTGATCATCTTAAAAGACCTAAAATTTTGTGATAGTATTAGGAATGGATAGAATGGCAACCAATTCTAGTGAAAACCTTTTCAACTTGGTTGTTTCAACTAGTTGCAATGCACTAGCTAAGATGGCGAGAGCATTTGCTACCACATTCTTTCTTCTTGGGATGGATTTGATGTTTAAGTCTTCAAAGTCATCCAATATATCCCATACCCTTTTTCTATAAGCAAGTAATATTTTATTGTTGCAAGAGTATATGGATTTTACTTTTCATATGACCAATTGAGAATCCCCTTCAATTTTAAGAGTTGTGAGTCCTTTCTCTAGTGCAAAGAGAAGTCCTTAAATTAATGCCTTATATTTTGCAGCATTGTTAGTACATCTAAATTGTAACCGATATGTAGCATAGAAAGATCTACCTTTTGGGTTGACCAATTTGATACTTGCATCGGCTCCCATCTTGCACCTGGAACCATCAAAGTAGAGTGTCCAAATCACATTTTTCTTGGGTTTTTTGACTTTATGCTTGTTCATTCTTAACTTCTCTTTCACTTGAGCCTTGAATGACTATTTCTTAGGAACCCATTGTAACTTTCTTATTGTAGGACTCGATGAGTGTCCTCCATAATGTATAGATAGAGGAAGTACATGTTATTCTTATTTATCTTGAATTTCCCCTAGCAGCTCTTTGATTTCCTCAACTTTAGGTTCAGGATGAATGATGACTGAAGCCCACCCTTTACCTTTCACATATCATCTTCTTCTTTGGACTTTAGTCATCCTTGGAGGAGGAGGAGAAAAACCTCCACCATCTAAAGAGGTATCACTATATGAGATGTTTA
The DNA here is from genome assembly GCA_028749045.1 of Cupressus sempervirens. Classification (NCBI taxonomy): domain Eukaryota; kingdom Viridiplantae; phylum Streptophyta; class Pinopsida; order Cupressales; family Cupressaceae; genus Cupressus; species Cupressus sempervirens. Next base: position 471,208,507 of record CM053788.1, read on the forward strand.
GATCTTCACTTTCCTCTTTGATCTTTTTAGAAAGGTTGGATGAGTTCACCAGATCTTGACTTTCTATGAGTTCAGTTGTTGAGATCCTTTTATCCTTGTTTTCCATTATGTGTGTCAATACCTTTGCAAAAACTTCTTGGCAAGATGAGCATTCAAACTCTAAGTGACTAACTTTGTGTAACTGACAAAATCCTAGAAGGAGGAGGATGCTAGGATTAGCTTTCTCTCCTAAACATTGTAAATTAGTCACCATATTGTCTATGAACTGTGTCACGATTTCACTTTTGGGTACTGGCACCTTAGGTTCTTCATTCCAATCTTGAAGTGTATTATTTGGAACCACATCCAATACCATCGCTTTGTATGAACCCAAATCTGATTGTAAGAATGCTATCTCATTTAGGGCATTGTAATTTTTGATCATTGTTTTCAATTTGGGCTTAGCATCTATCTTGATTTGATTGTTCAATCCTTTCCATGGCAACCAAAACTGAGTGAAGTCTATAGAAAACCATCCTCTCAAAAATTTCATCCATTCTCTACTTAGGAGTAACCCATATATTTATAGGATATCAACCACATTTATGTTGATAACATCCTAAATCCGAGGGTCAACTGTTAACTATATCTGCACATCTTTCAATACCCCAATGATTTTTACCTCTATTTTATCCAACTGTATCACCACTTGATTAGAGGGTTGAGGACTAACTCCTAGCCTTTGTGCTATTGATAATGTAATTATGTTACATGAAGCTCCTAAATCAATGAGGCAATTGTGAAGATTCTTCCCATATATCTTAATGCTAAGAAAATATGGGGGTACCTCAACTTTGTCTTTGAACATAGTGGGCATTGCTTCTACAGCATTCCCTTGCTGAGATACTATCTTTTGAGGGAAAAAATTCGTATTGTGGGAAACCTTTGTATTATCCAATGTCTTCATGAGTGCTTCTTGTTGTTGTGGAAAATTTTGTAACATATCAAACATGGACATGTTGGCTTTAGTTCTTTTCAAATCTTCTACTACATTGTACTTTTTAGTGGACCAAGCAGGATTTTTCAATATTGTTGGTACATTCACCTTATTCTAATTCTATTGTCCTCTATACACTGGTCTTATCAGTGGAAAATTATTAATCACTCTTGGATTAGGTGGTGTTGGTTGTAAACCATAAGGAATCCCATCCATCAAAGTTTCGTTTCTATTTCTCAGATTATACATATTTTGATTGTCATTGTGAAAAGCAAACATCTCATCATGTTGAATAATAGGTTCTTGACTAAATGGGAATAAGAACTCCTCACTCACTAGTTGTTCCACTTATGCATTCTATGCAAAATCGTAGCGTTCCAAGAGTATAGCATTGAATTGTATAGGAGTGGGATTGTCATTTACCTGTGAATTTTGATTCATTTCTTGATTGCCATTATAGTAAGAACCATCATTGTTGAGCACATTTTGGCTATCATCATATTTATTGATATCAACATATTGAATGTTGTTGTTGTTATCAGTAGTGATGCTTCTATTATTCACTTGAGTGTTCCATTGTTAGTTCTACCTTTGGAAGCAATTGTTGCGATCAAGAGGATTGAAGCTATTCCCTCTGTTGTTGTTTCTTTCATTGTTGTTGTTAATATTCCCGTTAAAGTTCTTATTATAATTATGAACAAAATTATTGTTGGAAGGGCTAGCATTGTTTCTTTGGAAGTTGTTACTCTGTCCTTGTGACAATCTAAGATGTGTTAATTCATTGTTCATCTACGACATAGTCTTCTTCATTTGATCAACTTTTGAAATGAGGTTATTGTCTGTTTCCATGAGAACTATAGCCTTCTATTCAAAGAAAGCTATTTTTGGAGGCTCATACTTGGATATGTTATCGCTTGAGTTTGCGGAGTGGGTGCCTATTGTAATGGAACTGGGTTCATAGGTATGAACTGGCTAGGCACTATAGGTGCTCCCACCGGGTATGTTGGTATTGTAGGGATTGCTTATGCTGGAAGCATCATTTCTCCTCCATTAGGATTGGATTTATTTATGAACATGATTGCCTCTGCAAAGAATTTATCAAATGAGTCAATATTTTCTATAGGAAGTCTTCTCAAAAAAATCATAGTAAGGTGATCCATAGCATTCAAATAAATCTGAATAGTGGCTTCAACTGATATAGTGTATGGCATTTCTGACTTGGGGTAAGCCATATGAAAGTGACGGTTGAAGTGTGAAACTGTCTCAGCTAGGTCCCTTTTGATTGATATGAATTGTTGATGTATCACAGCTGGATTGATGAATGTTTTGAATTGTTCCAAGAACAATTTTTTGAATGTGTCCCAATCTCCAATGCATCTAGGTGGAAAATTAATGTACCAATTGAAGGCAATTTCCCCCAAAGAGTAGGGAAATAAATGAAGAACCACATCCTAATTAGCAACCTATTTTCGGTTGCAAATATCCTTGAATACCTTGACATGATCTTCAGTAGTTTAAGTCTCACCATAGATGAATTTGGGGCAAAACTTCTCGAGATTCTTAGGGAGGTCATGGAGTGCACCTTTCAAATTTATTGGTGAGTCCATGACATTTTTGAAAAAGGCCATTAGAGGGTTTGGTGGGCCTAACAATGGTTGTTGAGGAATAGCTATTGGAATGTGTGGTGGTCCACCAGGTGGTTGGAGTGTAGGTGGAGTTGAAGAAGATGATGACAGCTCAAAGGGAAGTGGTTGAATTCAGGATGTTCCCTTCTCACTATGTCATTTGCAGAAGTGGGTGAGCTCAAGAAACTCATCTATACTTGGCATATACCTTAATGCTTGCTAAAATGGAAATTTTGGATCAATATCCTCCAACTTGCATCAACTCTTGGAAAAAAACACACCTCTACAGAAGTACACTTTCTCAGTTTTCTAAATTTTACGCACCACAGATTTTTGTGCACCTACAAAGCTACGAACTTGCAAACCTATGTAGTTGTAGACCTACGGACCTATGTACCTACGGAGCTATGGATTTGCAGACCTAAATTTGTCAAAATTTCAAGAAAATTTTCTAAACTTTTGGTGAAGCACAAATTATTGTAGAAGTGCAAAATTTTAAAACTTAGACAAGTTTTCTTCCTTTATGGGAGTAAAAAGGGGCCCTCCTTCTAGCACCACTTCTATTGGGTAGTCATTTTGCACAAGGTCAATGACAAGAATCCATTGCACAATTCCTCTCTTGAAAAGCTAATCTTTTGGGGATCAACTCCAAGGTTCAATATTAGTCTTGTGACGTACCAAAATCCACTCAGTTGAAGATAAATGTGATTGTTCACGAGGAGGCCTTTCCTATTTCTGATTATAATCTCAGAATGAAGTAAATCTATTTTCTGTCTCAAAATAACACACAAAGAACAATTTTTTTTGTATTTTTTGGTTTTTCAATGAATGCAATTCTAAAAGTGCAACTAAAATGAGTTCCTATTCTAACAAGGGGTTAGCAAAGAAAATAAAGAAACTGAAAAAATAAAAATGAAATTGAAATATCTTGAAATTGAAATCCTAAATAGACATAAGCTATAGAGAACAACATGATGTGAGTTAAAATTTTGAAGAAATCAGTTGGAAACCAATGAAAATAGGAGCAACACTTCCTAGAATCCACTAATGCAACCATCAATGAGAAGCAAAGTCATCCTACAATAGTTCCTAATGCTAGATACAAAGTCATCCTACAATAGTTCCTAATGAGGACATCATAGTCGTTTGTGGCATTCATCTAGTGATCTTCAATAGCATCCTCATGATGGAAGTCTTTTCCTACTAGGCTCTCCACTTTCTCAACATTGTAAAAATATGGCCGAGGAGAGTTGTATTTCTCAAAGGGATAGTTTTCCCACTCCCACTCAAAGGATGGAATATCCTATTTCCTCTTCACCTGATACAGCCAAATGACCAATGGCCATTCCCAGCAAGGTCTTTTTTGCCTCTTTATCTTCTCATAGGCTAACTCAATTTTCCTAGAGATCTCCAATAGTACCAACTTGTCACTTGGGTATCTTGAAAGATTCTTAGGATTGATGGATGCACCAACTACTCATAAATATGTGAATATATTGAACTAGATGAAGTAGGCTCTGAGATTCATGATCAGTGCTTTGGCTTCATTAGATAACCTTTTCCCATAGTCACCCTCAATGAATCATATGATAGACAAGATGAACACATCATTCACAATCCTATATTCCTTGCTCTATGTTGAGAGCTTCTTCTTCACCAACTGAAGATAAACTATGTAAGGCCAAGCATTGGGGTCCTGGATACTGCCTCTCCTGTACAAATTGGGATAGTTTGTTTCCCTCACTACAAGTAGGTACACCAGGTAAGAAGTCATGTAAAACTTCTTCTTGTCCTTCACCATCCTTAGTTGCTTGCACAATTTTTCACTTAGTGTGGTGGCCCAGTCTAATTATATCTTTACCTATTTGATGGTCTTAATGAAGTTGACCATGAATGTGCTAAGGTGACCTATTGCAAGTAAGTCCATGACTCTACTCAAGAGAATAATGGAGTATCCAATGTCTTCCTTCATGTATCCCCAAGTCATATCCAATTTTCCAATTATCCTTCCTCGAGAAGGCTTCTCAATCAGGTACAAGGATTGTATAATGTTAATAGCCTCTTGTTGATGCTCCCTGTACCATCTCTCAGTTGCTTCATAGGAAAGTCAAATGAATTGGTCTGCTCTTGGTAGGTGGAAAACCCTCTCAATGCAATCAGGTCACAAATCCAATACCACTTCCCTTGTGATGCTCTTGACCACCCTCTCATTAGGCATGAAGTGTTGTGACAAGGCCATGATTAATTTAGCTAATTGCATTGACATAGGATGTGATGTTGCATTCACTAATCCTGAACGAATCAATGCGGACACCAAAGTTGACCTCTCTATTGGCTTGTTGCAAATTCTTAGGAATTCTCCTAAATCTATGTGTTTGAGGTCAGTATCTCTGATCTATTCATAATCATTGTGGAATCTAGACTTTGAAGTTATGCCTTGGAACTTGAATACTATAGGTTTGGATGTTGCTTTAGATGTGGATGCCATTCGGTTACCTGCACATTGCAAGAAAAGTGTTTATTAGTCATAGATAAAGCGTAAAGAAAAACATTGAACAATATAAAAAATGTCCCATTTGGACATTTTATTATTTTTTATTTTATCCCCTTTTTATATTTTTGATTTTTGATTTTTTGATTTTTATATTTTTTAATATTATATATATATATATATATATTTTTTAAAAAATTATATTTTATATTTTTTAAAAATATTTTTCAAAAAAAAATAAAAATAAAATTGCAAATAGAAAATAATGGGTGCACGTGGTGCAAGAGTGTGCGACACTGAGGCATGCATAGCGCCTAGCACTAAGCCGCAACCCATGAAGAGATGGAAGGAGGGGGGGAAGTGCATACCGCTTGCCTTGAAGAAGTTTTAAAAAATAATGGGGGGGATAAAGGGAAAGAAGGGTTTTATAACCCCTCCCCTCCCCATGAGCCAAGCAACACATGTGCTATGCCTTAGCGCAAGTGCCTATGCATGAGGCATGCCTTGCTTGTGCATGCAGGTGAGTCCAAAATTTTATTTATTTATTTTTTTTTTTTAAGTTTCTTGATTTTTTTTTTTAATTTTCTTGATTTTACCAATGTTTTCATGATTTTTTTGATTTTCTAATGTTTTTGTGATTTTTTCAATTTTCTAATTTTTTTATAATTTTGTCAAAATTTTGACTCTAAATCTTTAACTCTAATGAAATTTTCTTCTCTCAACTCTTGAATTGTAAGTCCAGGAGTCAAAAAAAGTAGGGAGTCCTCATTCCTAGTGAGTAATGGGGCATGTGTTGTGGACACCACAAGATTAATGAACAAGGTGAAGTTGTAAGAAACAAGGCCAAACTTGTGTGAAAAGTATATTCACAGCAAGAAGGAATAGACTGTGAGGAGACATATGCCCCTATAGCTAGAGTGGAAGTAGTGAGAATGTTCCTAGCTTATGCAATGAATAAGAAATTCAAAGTGTATCAGAAATTAGCCTTCGTGAATAAAGAGCTTGAAGAAGTATACATTGAGAAGCCTCAAGTTTCCCTCTGACAGAAGAAAAAAAAACATGGTATACAGACTGAAGAAAGCTCTATATGGTCTGAAGCAAGCACCTAGAACTCGATATGCAAGTTTGGACAATTATTTGGCAATGCTTGGATTTTCTAAAGGTACTAAAAATAGTAACTTGAATTTGAAAGAAATAGAGAATGTATTGTTGATAATAGTAATATTTTTTGATGACATAATATTTGGAGGTGATTATGAAGAAAGTGATAAGTTTTTTGAAGAAATGAAGATTGAGTTTGAAATGAGTATGATTGGAGAAATGAAGTTTTTCCTAGGTTTCTAGATTATACAGAACAATGATGATAATTTTATTCCACAAGCTAAGTATTTGAAAGAATTGTTGAAGAGATTTGGATTGGACAATTGTAAGCCTATTGGTACACAAATGATAATTGGTCACTAGTTATCTAGCAAAGATGAGACAACTAAAATTGAGCAAAAGAAGTATTGATCTATGACTAGAGGTTTGCAATATTTGGCTCACACCAAACCAGATATAGAAAATACAGTTAGGATTGTAGATATATTTCAATTTGATCCTAAGGAGTACCATTATGCAACAATAAAGAGGATATTCAAATATTTGAAGGGAACATCTTATTATGGAATATGGTATGATAGATCAAGTGATTTCACTCTATGTGCTTATACTGATGTGGATTAGGCAAGAAGTATGGATGATAGAAAGAGCACCATTGGTGGAGAATTATTTCTTGGAGGAAGATCGGTCCCTTGGTTGAGCAAGAAATAGGAATTTATTTTGCAAAGTACAGCTAAGGAAAAGTATATAGCAGCAACAAATAACTATAATCAAATGATGTGGATGAAGCAGATGCTAAATGATATTAGGATAAAAAATTTAGAACCTATTATCATATACAGTAATAACACAAGTACAAAAAGTATGTCTAATAATCTTGTATTGTATTCTAAGACTAAGAATATATCTATTAAGTATCATGTTTTGAGATAGAAGGTAGGAGAAAAGGACAACAAATTGGAGTATGTGATTACTAAAGATTAGATTGCATATATCTTGATGAAGCCCTTACCTAAAGATACATTTGAGTACTTGAGAGGTATGCTTGGGATTATGCTCCTGCCTACTTTAGAGTTGATAATGTAGAGATTACATTAGTCTAGTGGTATAGAGTACTATTGTTCAACTGGACTAAATGTTAGTTCTTTCTGTATGGGGGAGTATCTATGATGAGAAGAGTCATTTAGGAATCTTGGTATTTGGTATTGAATAGTATCTTTGGAAACTTGAGCTAGTTAAATACTCGATGCAACAAATTGACATAGTGATGCCTTTGCCATTGATGTCAATGGGGGAGAAGAGTATATGAAAAGAATCCTCTAGTTGAATGGGGGAGAGATAGTTGTGCATATCTCTCTTAGGGAGATTTAGAAAGAATTGTTCAACTGGATTAAATGTTAGTTCTTTCTATATGGGGGAGTATCTATGATGAGAAGAGTCATTGAGGAATCTTGGTATTTGGTATTGAATAGTGTTTTTGGAAACTTGAGCTAGTTAAATACCTGATGCAACAAATTGACATAGTGATGCCTTTGTCATTGATGTCAATGGGGGAGAAGAGTACATGAAAAGCATCCTCTAGTTGAATGGGGGAGAGATAGTTGTGCATATCTCTCTTAGGGAGATTTAGAAAGATTCAGGAATATCTCTATGAGTGAGATATGTAGCATAAAGATATAGGTAGTGTTCCAAAGGATTTTAGATTTGATTAATGAATAGGATTTGAAAAGATGAGAACAACTCAGTAGCAACAACAGAGTACTATTTGGTATTTTTGAAACTTAGATATTTTTCATCTATATTGTGGTAAATGCCAAAGGGGGAGATTGTTAGCATGAATAATGAAAATATTCCTTTGGGGGAGTATCCTAAGTATTGGAGAGCATTGAAATGTTGCATTCATGACAGTGGTTTTCATTGATGTCAACATAGCAGTAATTCTGTGAAGACTGGTAGAATAGTAGATAGAGATCATACTTGCATGGACAGAGTTTTGATGTATAGGTGAAGCATGATTAAGGACATGTTCCACTCTATTTCATGATGATGAGGATAAATTTTTGGAGTATAAGTCAAAGATGTACGAAAGATATAAGTGATTTATAGATATTAGTAAAGAGATAGAGTGCAAGGAAAGTAGTTTTTGGTGATCCTATTATATCTTTTAGTAGAGATATAATCTGGTGATGCATAGTTAGAAAGTGATCAAGGATATTTTGATGGTGATGTCAGTAAGTGCACAAGTCCTAAAGTTGCATGTGTGAAGTTTTGTATAGACTGTGAGCCAACAATGCTACTGTAATTGCAAATTAATTGATTATCTTATTATAATTCATTGGGAAAGCCTTGAGCCCAACTCAAGCAATTATTTTGAAGATAGGGTATAAAGAAAATATATTTTCATTGTTTGTAAAATATGGAATGTGAATGAAGTATGTGAAGTGATCAAGAAAGTGTGAATTACAACAGAGTGTTTTGGTAAATGTGACTAAGCGATCCAAGGGATTATTGGAAGCAAAGTTTGTGATATGGTCCATCCTCTAGTAAGGAATATTTATATTAGTACATCATCTCGTGGGTACCATTCCCACCATGGTTTTCCCTCTAATCAAGGGTTTCCCTATTTAACATATCTAGTGTTATTGTGCATGAATATCTTGTTGTAGTTTTAAATTATATTGTCCACATGGTTAAATTTTATTAAGGTTGACAATTATGAAAATAGTTGTATAACTAATTCACCCCCTTCCACCTCTCTCAGTTATATTGGTGGACTATATATTATAACACTTTTTACCTGTCCTATTTTTTGAAGGTTCATTCAAATTATGTACAATCTTTTATTTTAATATTTTTGTCACTTCTATCAAGAAAAAATAAATTTAAGAGTAGCATTAAGTAGAAGACTGATTTATTTTCATATAACATGAAAATGATTTTCTCAAATTTCATTTGAATTTTTGGAAGCTATGATTTATGCAAGTCTAAATTCTTATTTTCAATACCAATCAAAAAATATATTTCAACTTTAAATTTAAACAAAGTAAATCATCCCTTAATTTCCTACTTTTATAGATAAGATCTCTCACTCTCACTCCCTTTAGCCCTTGACCTTGGCCTTGACCTCTCCTATCTCCTTCCTATTCCCCTTGGCCTTTCTCTATGCCTCTTCTAATGGGTTATGGGCACTTGTCTCTTTGGGACTGGTTGGGTACTTTAAGGGTTTTTTCTAATCTTTTCTCCTTTACCTTGGCTATCAGAGGAATGCCACTCTATTCGTTCTTCCTAGAGGAAGCCCTTTCACAAACAAAGTTTTGGGTGTTACTATTAGTGGGTCATCCCATCCCAAACCAAAGGGTTCATGTATTATTAAAGGTATCACAATTATGGTCACTAATGATATCATCGAAGAGTCAGTGGTTGGGTTGGAACTCTCCTTGATAGGTTAGTTCTTTCTTTATAGGCTAACCATTGATTAACTTAGATGGGCATAAAATTCTTGGACTTTGAAGGGTAATGTTAAGACTAATACCCTCCTTTATGGATTATTTGTCTTCTCCTTTGTAGAAAAGGAGGTTTTATTTTTGTTCTCATGAATGAGTCCTTATATCTAGGATCTAATGAAAGGAACATCCTCAATGTTTGTAAGTGGAAACCTAAACTCAACCCAATTATTGATATGAGAGCTTTCACACCTACATGGGTTAGGCTCCCAAGGACCCCCCTAGAGTTCTAGAATACTGAGGGTTTTAGAGGTATTAATGAAACTTTTGGGTCCTTATTGTTGGTGGATAAATTCACCAAGACAAAATCACACTTTTTTTTTGCTAGAATCTATGTTAGTATTTATGTGAATAAGATTATTCCTTTGTCTTTGACATTAAACTCAAAATTGGGCTCCTATGTTCAATTTTTGGTTTTTTAATGCAAGGATGAGTTATCTTAACAAGAAACCCAAGCATTCCCTTGCTAAGAGTTACAAATAAAGCTTAAATATGTACACAACAAGGAACATGAGGTGAAATGCAACAATTCGATTGATGAGCTTAAGGGGCTTTCTAATGAATGGTTCATAAAGCACAACACTTGGTGAAGGTTTTGCAAATGGGGTTGTAAGCTTTCTATTTAACCATGGAGGAAACTATGTAGTTAAGTGCACTCAGGCTAGAGTACTACTAGGATGGGTGACCTCCCAAGAATTCTCGGTGCTTCACCCCTATGAGCATCACCTAGATCCAATGAGTGCTAATTGTTCCATTTATTCTCATGAGAGATGGATTCATGTTGAATCACTGCAAATGAAACATGGGTCAATGAGTTTGACTCAAAATCACATAGTTAAATCTTGATAATAATATCATAAATTTAATAGGTGTAATTATTTAACTTAGCATATGAAATCAGCAACATGCCTAGGTGTAAGGCCTTCTAGGTTACAACCTTATACCAAATAAGAATTATAATTCAAAGTATTAGATCACATCCTCTATCTTCTACTCCTAATAATCATGTTATAATTCTCTTCGAGTCTATCGTCCTACATCTAACCAACTTTCTTATATAGCCTGTGAACCGACAAGTTAGCTAGTCAAGCATTTAGTTACATTATAGGTCCAATCTTGGGAGAGTACACAAAAACCCAAGAAAAGGACAACATAATATCACACACACTTAAGGTTAGGTCCATATGAGAGTTTGGAGTCAGTTCCCAAAGTTATGTAAGATGCCACATCATCATAGGAAACTAAGTGAATAGAAATAACATGGCTCACTAAATGGAAACTATAGGAAATAGAGACCAAAAAGAATGACACAAATATCAAAGAATAAAAAAATTCAAAATGTATGAACTTAGGGAAAGGATCAAGATTAGGTCATTGACTTGATCTCAATTGCACAAAACCTAAATTCAAAAGAAACAACAACTACTTTATGAACAATAAACTGGTATAGAAAACAAGAAATATATTTTTGGTTGATGCAATATTTCTCATTAACCAAAGATTTTATAAAATGGCATATTTCATACCTTGTAAGAGAACATCTCATGCAACACATATAAAATAACTATTTTTCAAAGAGATAGTGAGGTTGCATGGATTTGTGAAGATAATTTTTTCAAATAGAGATACCAAGTTCATTGGATACTTTTGGGAGACACTTTGGATAACTTGGATGTAAGATTACTTTGTTTCAAATATACATTTCTGAGTTCAAGGCAATCAAAGTACAAAATCCATGCTTATATCTTACCAAGGTCTACTAGGAATAGAAAAAGGTGAATACAAACCAAAATTCTAACTAGTTCATTTTTCTACTTGATAAACTCCATAACTTCTCACAAATTTATGAACATCCATATACATCTATGGCCAATAGTATCTTTCAACAAACAAATTTTGTATCTTATCAATTCCAAAATGTCCAACAAGTCCAAAAATATGCTTCTCTATTATAATATATAGTCCACCAATATAATTGAGAGGGGGTGGGGTGAATCAGTTATCCAACTAATATCACAATTATCAATCTTAGTAAACTTTAACCATATGAGCAATATGGTCAAAAACCACAAAAAGATACTCATACACAATAACACTAAATATGTTAACTAGGGAAACCCTTGATCAGAGGGAAAACCTTGGTGAGGATGGTACCCACAAGATGATGTACTAATATAGAAATATTCCTTGTTAGAGGATGGACCCTATTAGGAGTCTATAATAACATTCACTACATATCAATCCCTATTAGGAGATTTTCAATCCCTTTTAGAAGATTCCAATCTAATTAGGAGTTTTCCAAACCTATTAGGATTTGTGGAAGACAAATGGACCCACTATCCAAACAAATTTAGGGCAAGACCAATGAAACCATTATCAAAATGATCTCTATATTATTCCTTGTGGAATAATAGAAATGAATAGTAACACTCCTTCCTCTTTCTTTGTCCTATCAAACAAACTTTTTCTCCTTCTGATATTATAACTAGATCATAAATCTCACATCCAATAATCCCTTGGATCTCTTACTCATATTCACCAAACACTTTTCTCTTTTTTGCACTTCTCACTCAACACAAAAATCACAATTACTTCTTACAAACAAGGAAAATATATTTCCTCTATATGGCATCTTCAAAATAATTCCTTGAGTCAATCTTGAGGCTTTCCTAATTAATTATTATAAGATAATTAATTAATTCATAACTACAATAGCACTATCGACTCATATCCTACACAACTTCTCACATGTTCTACACTAAGGCTTGTACATTCACTGACATCATCATTAGATTGTCTTAATTCATTCTAGATTATATCTCTATCAAATGATATAATACAAACATGAGAAATTGCTTCTTAGGTACTCTATCTCTGTACTACTCTCTACAAATTGGGCATATCTTTTGTAAATATTTGACTTAGGTACTGTATATTGAACCTTAACATCATGACAAAATATCAAACATATCCATGAACACACATCACTAAAAAATCAAAATATTATCCGTACAAATAAGATCTTTGTCTACTACTTTTCTAGTCTTCATAGACTTACTACTATGTTGACATCAATGAAAAACATGGTCATGAATGCAACATGTCAATACTCTACAATGCTTAGGATACTCCCTTGAGGTAGTATTATTATCATTCATGCTAACAATCTCCCCCTTTGGCAGTGATAGAAACATAGATAAAAAACATTTAAGTTCCAAGAATACCAAAATAGTACTCTTATGTTGTTGTATTTGTTGTTCTCATCTTTTCAAATCTCCTTCATCAACCAATTTTGAAAATCTCTAGAACACAGCTATGTTCTACATCTTCTTAGGATTAGAAATAGTTTTTCACATTAAACAACTCATCATACATTAGAATTCCTCATGCTACATATCTCCCCCATAGAGATATTCCTCCTCCTTCCTTACATGAATCTTTCTAAATCTCCATAAAAAAGTAGATATTTTCATGCACCTTGTACTCTTCTCTCCCCATTGACATCAATGATAATGTCCTCATTATGTTGATTTACTATGCCAAGTCTTCAACCATCTCAAGTGTCCAAAGACATAGTTCAAGACCAAATACCAAGAGTCCTTAATGACTCAACTCATCATAGATACTCCCCCATATAGGAAGCATCAACATTTAGTCTAATCAAACAATAGTGCTTTGTACCACTAGACTGATGCAATCTCTATGCCATCTATTTAGAAGTAAGTAGGAGCATAACCCCAAACATACCTCTCAAGTAATCAAATGTATCTTTAGGTAAGGGCTTCATAAAGATATCTGCAATCTAATCTTTAGTACTCACATATTCCAATGGAATCTCTTTTTATGTTGCCTTCTCTCTTAAGAATACTTAATAGATATATACTTAGTCTTAGAATGAAACAAAAGATTCTGAGACATACTTATTGTACTTGTTTTATCATAGTATATGATAAAAGGTTCTGTAAAATCAATCCTAATATCCTGCAACATCTATTTGATCCACATAACTTGATTACAATTGTTTGTTGCTGCAACATACTCTGCCTTAGTTGTACTTTTTGAAATACAATCTTGTTTCTTGATTAGATAAGAAACCAATATTATTCCATGAAATGATACTCCACCACTAGTTCTCTTTTTATCATCCATACTGCCTACCCAATCTACATCAATATATGTGCATAGAGTGAAATCACTTGATCTTGCATACCATATTCCATAATCAGATGTTCCTTTCAAATATCTGAATATCCCCTTTACTATTACATAATGATACTCCTTAGGATAATCTTGAAATCTAGCTACAATCCCAATTTCATTTTCTATATCTGGTCTAGTGTGAATCAGATATCGCAAACCTCCAATCATGGATTTGTACTTCTTCTACTCAATTGTAGGTGTCTCATATTTTCTAGATAACTTGTGACTAGTTATCATAGGTGTACCAATAGGCTTAGAAATTTCCAATCAAAACCTTTTCAAAAAATAGTCCAAGTAATTATCTTGTGAAATAAAAATACCATCACTATTCTCCACAATCTATAACCTTAGGAAAAACTTCATTGCTCCTATCATGCTCATCTAAAACTCATTCTTCATTTCTTCAAAAAAAACTATCACTTGCTTCATCATTACCTCCAAATATTATGTCATCAAAAAATATTACTATTATCAACAAACATATTAGGAATAAGGTGTCTCAACCTTGGATAATTGCTATTCTTATTATTTGTTTTGTAAATATATTTTTTGCAAATAATGTAATTAAGTGTGAGTGTACATGTCTAGTTGGCATGTTGATGTGTCACTCTACTTGTATGTAAGGAGATCATGGCTGAAATGGTTGTGATGGATTCCTATAAAGTGTAAGAGCTATCTCTAGAATATTCAATGATGGGTGAAGATGTGAAGACATGTGGCAATTGATCATTGAGTACTATACACCTGAGTCTCTAACTCATGCACATGGAAAAACCCTAATATGATTGTTCTTTGGAAGTTTCCCTAAAAGGGAAAGTGTGTGATATAAGCATTTTTAGGATTACAAATTGGAGAGTGAGATAGTGTATTTTTGGTATGGTATGTTTCTATTGGATTGGTCTTCTATGTCATTGTTCTCCTAAAAGAACTTGCATTGTAAGTGTGTTGTAACCTTCTGTGTTAAAGATAATACATTGTGCAGGTTTTGGAGGGGTGGGGTTGTTTTACCTAAAGGTTTATCCCCACTTGCATATCTTTGTGTTTATGTGTTTTCTTTCTCCATCTATTTTATCTATCCATGGTTGACTACAATATTATTGTTTACATAATATCAAATATGAAATTGTAAGGATTAAATAGGAATTTGCACAATACTTTCCTTAAGGGATTAGTGTAGGAAGCTATTTCCACACTTGAGTTTCCTTAAAAAACCATTCTCGATTTCTTTCAAATACAAGTTACTATCTAACGTATCTTTAGCACATCAAATTTTTGGTAAATAGTTATCTAACCTTGCATACCAAGTTCTAGGTGCTTGCTTCAATCCATATAGAGATTTCTTTGGTCTGCATACCATATCTTTGCCTTCTGTTAGAGGGAAACCATTAGATTGCTCAATGTAAACCTCTTCTTTAAGTTCTCCATTCAAGAAGGCTAATTTAACATCCATCTAATATACTTTGAACTTCTTATTCATTGCATAAGCCATGACCAATCTTACTGATTCCATTTTTGCTATAGGAGCATATATCTCCTCATAGTCTATTCCTTCTTTCTGTGAATATCCTTTGCACACAAGTCTAGGTTGGTTTATTAAAACTTTGTCTTTCTCATTCATCTTATTTCTGAATACACATTTGGTTCTTGTAACATTTTGGTCTTTAGGTCTAGGAGCTAATTCCCATGTTTCATTCTTCAGAATTTTATCTAGTTCTTCCTTCATTTCTTGAATTTAGTGATCATATTTACATTCTTCATCCACACTCTTAGGTTCAACTTGAGAAATTAGGCATAATTCATCATTAACTCTATTTCTTTTTATCACACCTTTGGCTTTGCTTCTAATTATCTACTTTGGAGGCTGATTCTTAGTCATGTTTCTATTATAGGTAGGATTTTCCAACTCAACTCTTATCTCATCTCTTGGTTCAAATATATGTTCTCCTCTTTGTTCAACAGTGTTTACATCATTCTGTAGATCTGTAGTTCCTACCCCTAGGTCACATTTTTGTTATCATTGTCAAACTCTTTTAGGGCTAGTTTTATGTTGATGATTATTAGTAACATTATTTTGAGATTATCATATATTGTTTCAGATTTAGTTTATTATATGATGAGATTACTTGGTACTTTATAGTTCATGTATGCATGATGATTATTCAAGTGATTTCAGTTATTGATGATGATTAGATAGATGGTTTATTTTGTGGATACTTACCCCATACTTGCATGTGTATGTTGTGCGTGTTTGTTTTCTTTATGTATGGAATTTTTGATGTGGTTAAAGAAGGTAGTCGCAGTCACCTGCTAGTCAAGATCTATATGATACACCACTTCTTGCCATTTCCTGTTTAGCTTAGTATATATATTGTGCTTGTACATGCATGGGTTTTATGCAGGTTGCAGGTACTGGGTATCGACTTCTCTGAATTGCCAAGATGAGCATACCCTATTGCATTATCTCAATGGTAAGAGAGGGGAGATAAAATTCTCAAGTCCAAATCCCAACCCTCTAAGCTATTTGTCCTAATTGAAAATTAGGACAAGTATCTGAGTCAGGTACCCTTCGAATATGTCGGATGACATAATTTGTGATATTAACCCTTTTGGTTTAATTTTGTATGTGTTTTGCTATGATGGGTTTTTGTATTTTACTTTATGAGTCTTTAGTGTATTTTCTATTAATTAAGCCTAATTAAAAGATTTAATTAATGGTTTAATTTAATGGAAAATTAATATGATATTTATTTTATTTAATTAATTGAGAAATTAATTAAATAAAATAATTAAATTTGAAGATAAAAGTTATAAGTTTAAATTTAGAACATGATAATATTTATTAATTTAATAATAATATATTTACAGCTCATTTTTATTTTATCAATTAAGTTTCAAAAATAAATTTAAAAGTGGAAAAGATATTAAAATTATTAAAAGATTCTAGATCACATGATGTGTGCATGTGATTAAAATATATTAAGATAAAACAAGTGGATTTAATAAAGTGAGTGCATGAGATTTAAAATTAATAAATTAATTTAAAAAGGAGTCAAATGAATATTAAATAAAGAAATTTAATAAATTAATGTGCATTATTTTAATATTTATTCACATAGGAGTATGCAAACTCTTGTAAGTTATCATGTTGACAACACAGGAGTTTGCACTCTAATTATGCACGTGTTGTCTACACTTAGGAGTTAACATATTATTTGAGCACATGTTGTCTACAACATTCTAGAGACCTCATCATGTCTATCTTCTTGTCATGGAAGTTATGTGCTTAGTTGTCATGCTTATCTCCTAGTTCTTTCTAGACACATTCTAGATGTATCTTAGAGGCCTTTATATAGAGGCTCTCCTAGTGTGTTTGGACAAGCTTACATGCATTTGAGAAGCTCATATGCTTCTACATGCTCATATGCTTCTACAAGCACTTATGGTCACTTGGGGGTTTTGATTGGTTTGATTCTTGGAGGAATGGTAAATGTTGGAGAAGGACAGGATTTTTCTATGGACTTTTGAGGCATAGCAAAGTAGCATCAGTGTCCAGGTGCACTCATGATTTTCGCATATTCCATTTGCATTCTTTCTCATATGTGTTTGAATATACTCCATGAATGAATCTTCAATATTGAAATTGGAATCTAGATATGTATGTTAATTTTTATTTGGTTGCAAAGAAAACATTAGGAAACCCTAGTTTTATTTATGAAGGAAATTCATCACAAACTGCCTTGTCGTTGTCCCTTTCATAGACCCAAACTTAGGCATTCATAACATTTTACCTTGACCCAATTTATTTGATCTCTCAATTTAGATTCAGCACAACTTGGCCCTCTCCAACATATTTCAAATTTGGCCCAATCCAATGGTACATTAGGGAGATATGGCCCCCGTACTAGGACTGTTTTATTCAATGACAGTCATTCCTCCATTTTGCATGTAACCAAGAGTTCTTTGTGCTTAAACTTCACAAAAATAATCTATCAAAGCATGGAATGAATTAAAAACTAAACCAACATAGATCTAAGACATTTATACTCAATATTTTATCCAAATGAGAAGTCTTTTCAATACAAAAAGTATATTGTGCCCTTATGGCAGCAAGCTAGGACTTTGTAGAGAATTTAATTTGGTATTGTATGAAACTTTGTTAAATTGCATCATTTCGACCATAGACACCCTAAAAACTCCCTACCATTCCTCCCCTCCTAAAACTCATGCTCATAAATTCTAATAATACATTTCAAACCAGTTGCAACTTCCTCAAACTAGTTACAGTCAGTTATGATTGTTTACATTTAGTTGAATGTTTTGTTGTGTAGTTGACAACATGTTTGTCAACTTTGATAGCCTTACATCATTATGAATTTTATTAATATTCCAAATTATTTTCAAGATTTTTATCCCAACTTTAAATTCTCAAACCACTCTTAAATCCCATAGACCCTCTACGAGCCTTCTAGGCTTCATTTTGCCAATTTTTGGCAATTTACATTTTTAGGCACCTCAAGTGCATTTGACACCATATAATGGCTCTACTTTCCATATTAAAATAAATTGGACCTTTTAAGGTCTTTAAATAACTCATCTACCTTAGAATCTCGAAGTGAACCCTAGGTACACTAACTCCCAAAATGCCATTAAGGCTACATCATTGATCCTTTTACAAAGTGATCAATCAAAACATTTAAAACATAAACAAAACATTTTTAAGTGACCATTGTGGAATTATTACAATCAAATGACCCTTCAAGGTCATGTTCATCCTTTGATCCCCCTAGGATCTAATTAGTGACCCTAGTTCCTCTAGGCCTTTTGTCCTTGGCCCTAGTTCTCCTACACCAGTTAATAGTAGAAGAAGTGTAATTAATTATTAGTCAATTTAAATATTAACAAGTGGAATTAAATAATTAAATTATTAATGAGATTGATTTTACTAAAAATCAATAAAAATTATTTTAAATAAATGCTTGTCCTTGAAGTTTTTTAAGGAAATTGTAAACTAATTATTTGAAAGTTGATAAGTATTATTCTTATGATTTGAATAATGGGAGATGCTCTTGGAATTAAGGGAGTTTCATTTAATTATTAGTAACATTGATTTTAGTAAAATAATGCAATGATTTTATTAAAAGTCAATGGGAATTGGTTTAATGATTTAAATAAGTAAATAATTATCTTCTAATTATTTTAGGAAATTGTTTTAAAATAATCGAGGGATAATTCTATGTTTTATTCAAAAAAATAAATGGGTTAAGTTGTAGATTAAATGAAAAATCTTATACACTTGAAATGTACTTGAAAATGAAAACTGAAACCTAATATTTGACTTAACCATGTGATTGTGAAAGAAAACTAAAATATGTGTTTGTATCTTGTTCTTTATGCTATCCATGTTTGGGGTTTGGGTGGTCCTAGAGTGTTGACCAATTAGGATGTCTACCAGAGGCTTGGGAGTTATTCGAATGTGATGGCATGTTGATGTTTTTTGGTCTCGATTCTTTTAAAACCCAACCATGGTAATGTGATGGCATGCTCTATGAGATGTTTGTATTTACTGATTGTTATTGCTTTTCAGTATTCTTGTGTGAAGCTGAGGTGTATGTATTTGAGACACTTGACTTAACCATTTTTGAGTCATCGATAAGTTATCCTTGGACTACTTTCTAGTTTCCATGATGGGACTAAAGTGTTGATTTATTTCTTGATGTTGTCATGTTGTGACATGTTTTGACTCAACCATTTTGGAGTCTTCGATCAGTATTATTTTTTTTGAGATGCCTTTTTGGTTGCTCATTGAGAACCAATGGATATGGTGATTTATCATTGATATGGATATTGAGATTTATTTTGAGATACTATATGGTTGCTTGATGAGGATCGATGGATATTGTGATTATCATTGATACCTTCAGTTGCTAATAGAGGACTGTTGTGGTCATGATTATCAATGGATGCTTTTCATTTGCTTATGGAGATTTGATGCTTTTATTATGGATTACCTTTTTGTATTTTTTTTCTAGTCGCTTGTATGGGACTGTGATGATTTTGTGATTTATGATACCATGAGCCTAGGGTAGGTTATCTAATTGTAGTGTTGGGAAGTGGCTTGCAAAGGGGGTCGGAGCCCTAAGTGGCTGCCAGGGTAACTCATTGTAAGTTGTTTTAATAAGTGAAAATATTTACACTAAATGGGGATTAAAATGTTCCTAATAAGATAATTGTATGTTCTCGCCCATGCCTCTAGTGCTAGTACAGACTAGGATGGGAGTAGAGAGAATTCTTGGTTGCGACCTTGCATTTCGTAGTACACCTTATCACTATGAGAGGATACTAGTGGCCACATAGGGATCACTAGGGGGCTGGGGTCTATTGAGAGACTACCAGGGTAACTCTAGCGTGATTCGTGTGATGACACTTTCTTGCTTACATAGTAGGTTTCCTACATGTCTTTATTGTGCCTCTAGGAAGTAGATGTCAATCTGTGTATTGGAACCTTTGAGTTAGTATACTTTTAAGATTCCTAGACCTAGAGAGTACTTGTGTTATGTGATTTGATATCCTATTTAGAACTTGAGACTATCTCCTCACCACGGTGGGAGTGGGTCATTTAGGTTCCACGTGGTCGGGTGGTAGTGCTTTTTCACTCTTACGATTTGAGATCCGTCTGAGACACCATGGTTGATGCATTCCTTGTTGGCATCTATCTTCATTCTGTTCCTAGATTATGATGGTGGACATGTATCCTTATATTGATGATTAGCATATGATAGATGATGTTGTTTACTTATCTTAAGCCTTATTTTGCATGATTAGATTTCTGATGCATATGTTGTAGCATGTTAGATTGCTTTCAGCATATGATGCAGTATGTTTTAGGAGTGATGTCCCTACTATGATAATATCGATGATCTCTTCAGTGACTTGGGATGTTACGTACAGAGGGATGGCTAGGGCCCACAATGGTCTAATGATGCTATTTATGGTTGGGAGGAACCATGCATTTAGATAATTATGTGTAGTGTTTATGATTTATGGCTATCTTTTATGATGGATGTTTATACCTTCTATGATGATGTATCATTTATGGAATTTGGTTTCATTTACTTTATTACACTTGCATCATGAATTAGAATAGGATGATGTATCTTTATTTTTACATATGTATATTCTTTTAATCCTTTCATACCCTATGTCATGTATAGTGGATGATTGAGCATTCTGAATTTAATTGCCAAGAGGCATTCAAAAAAAATGTGTAATATGGACATTGGACTTTTTATTTATTCTTTCATGTGGATGTGGCAGTGGTTAGACTTAGTATTAATTAGATCAAATGTGACTCAATGTCTTGGGATCCTTAAGGAATGTAACTTGTTATGAATTTTTTTAATTGTATGTATGTTATTACTTCCGCTACTATGTGTTTGATATGAATGGTTTATCTTTCATGTTTTAAAAAAAAAAATTGTTTGGCAAACTTAGTAAAATTTTAGGTTAATTCTTTTGGATCCCTTGGCAGGGCATTACAAGATCATTGTTAGTCTCAAAGAAAACTTCTACATTCTATCTAACAATTCTAGTATTATCTTCTTCTTCATTTGAATTGTAATCTAAAATATTTTCCTTAGTTCCAAACTTTTCATCAATCTTTACATTTGTGCATTCAACTATTGTCTTAGTTCTATGATTAAAAGATATGTATGCCTTGGTTTTCAATGAATATCCAAGAAAAATACCTTCATTACTTCTTGCATAAAACTTGCCAATATCATCATCTCTCTTAATGTAACATTGACTTCCAAAAATTCTAAAATATTTAACTGATGGTGAATGACCAAACCATAATTCATAAGGTTTCTTGTTCATACCTTTTCTGATCTATGCTCTATTCACAGTGTATACTGTTGTATTGAAAAGTTCTTTCAAAAAGTCTTAGAAAAATTATTCTCAAACAACATTGCTCTTGTTGCTTCTACTACTAATCTATTTCTTCCTTTTGCAATCTCATTCTATTCAAGTGTCCTAGGTGAAGATAAATGTCTCTTGATTCCATTATCTTCAAAAAACATGTTAAACTCTCTAGATGTGAATTTTCCTCTTGTATCTGATCTCAAACATTTTATCTAACACCAAATTCATTCTCAACTCTATTCTTGAATATCTTAAACTTCTCAGAATCTTCAAACTTCTCTTTAAGGAATACTACCCACATCATTCTAGTGAAATCATCCAAAAAAATTATGAAATACCTTTCACCAAATAATCTTCTTATTCTAGAGGGACCACTTAGATCTATGTGAATAGTCTCTAGCTTCTCTATGGTTGTGAACTTCTTGTTGGGAAATGATATCTTCTTCTTGTTAGCTAAAATACACTCTTTGCAAACAACATTAATAGGCTTTATTATCTTAGGAAAGTCTCTAACTGCAAACGTGCTACTAAATTTCATAATATTATCAAATTTTATATGAAAAAATCTCCTATTGCATAACCAAATTTTATCCACTTTTGCAACCAAACATGTAATTTCAGTGGGATTCAACTAAAATACATTACCTCTGGACCTAGTTCTAGTTCCAATCATCTTACCATCTTTATCCTTGACAGTGCAAGTCTTTCTTGTGAATTGTAATTGGTACCCTTTATCCACCAACTATCCAACACTCAAAAATTATGTTTTAATCCATCAATAAAGAAGACATCATCAATGTTAGTCTTTCCATCTAAAGTAATGGATCCTATTCCTATAATGTGACATGATGCATTGTTACCAACTCTAACAATACCTACAACATAGTTCCTGAATTTAACAAACTTATTCATATCACCAGTCATGTCATGTGAACATCCACTATCTATTATCCAATCATATTTCTTCTCTAATTTCTTTGTCAAGATCATCCTCCTTAATATCTACAAATCCTATCCCATCATCACTTTTACTCTAACATTTTTCATCAAATTTCTCTTATTCATTAGCATGCAGACAATTCTTAGGTCTCCTAGGATTAAACTTTCCCTTAAACTTTTTCTCTCGTTTAGCATATTTAGATGCATAATGACCAAACCCATTACAAGTCCAACATTTAAAGATATTCTTACCATATTTTTCTCTTCTCACAAGAAGGGCTATACCTTTTTCAATCTTCTTATCTTCATCATATATGGTTTTTTGGTACTAGAAAAATCTCCATGTGCACTTGTCTTTCTAAACAAACTTGGTCAAACATTTAGGGGACTGGAAGCTCTCTCCACTCTTGTCAGTTCTCCTAATTGTCTTAGACATACTTATGTTGTTTCCAATCTTCCAAGAAAAATTTCCTTAGTAAAATCCTTAGTACAAGGTATTATTAGTTGAATCATTTGAGATACTTTCTTGAATGGTGGTATCAAAGTCTTCAAGATCTTCCACACAACCTCATCTTCTTCCTTGGTTCCACCATATATCTTGATTCCTTTAGCAATCTCTTATATCCTACCAATATAGCTTCTTATAGATTCATCTTCCATCATGTTGGCATCTTTAAATGCACATATCCAAATTTACAATCTCACTCTTTTTGTATGTGTATCACCTTCAAAAATGGATTCTAATATTTTCCAAATCTTATGAGATGTTTGAAGTGACTTTAACTAACTGTATTCATTCTCCAGAAGAGTTGATAGTAAACCTTCTTTGGCTCTCATGTTACACATGAATAAATCTCTCTTCTTCACTACATTCTTCAGTCTTCTCTTCTTTGACAATTACCTTTTTCTTTTAGTCAAAATCAAATAACCTGGACCCATACATAATAGATGAGTCTTCATCTTCTCCTTCCAAATGCCATAGTTGGCCCCATCAAATATAGGACTATCCTTTTTGAAAAGATTCGCCATTGATCTCCCAAAGCTATTAAAATTTTCTTTCAAGGACCTGATCCTCTAGTACCTATTGTTAGAATATATAGTCCACCAATATAAATGAGAGAGGGGGTGAATCAATTATCCAACTAATATCACAATTATCAACCTTATTAAGCTTTACCCATATGAGAAATATAATAAGAAACCACAACAAGATACTCATACACAATAACACCATATATGTTAACAAGGGAAACCCTTGATCAGAGGGAAAACCCCAATAGGGATGTTACTCACAAGATGATGTACTAATATAAATATTCCTTGTTAGAGGATGGAACCTTTTAGGAGTCTATAACAACGTTCAGTACATATTAGTCCCTATTATGAGACTTTGAATCCCTATTAGGAGATTCCAACCTTGTTAGGAGTTGTGGCACACATATGGACCCACTATCCAAACAGCTTCAGGACAAGATCAATGAACCCACTGTCCAAATTATTTATGTATTATTTCTTACAAAATAATAGAAATAAACAATATTGATCCTTGCTCTTTCTTTTTCCTCTCAAATCCAATAAATCTCACATCCAATAATCCCTTGGATTGCTTACTCACATTCAAAAACACCTTGCTCCTTTTTTCACTTCTCACTCAATACAACGATCACAGCTACTTCTTATAAACAAGGAAAACATCTTTCCTTTATACAATATCTTCAAAATAATTCCTTGAGTCATCCTTGAGGCTTTTCCAATTAATTATAATAAGATAATTAGTTAATTCATAATTACAATAGCATTGTCAGCTCACAATCTATATAACTTCTCACATGTGTGACACTAGGGCATGCACATTTTCCAATGTCATCATCAGACTATCTTATGTCCCTAGCTAACTACACATCTCTAGATTATATCTCTATTGGACAATATAATACAAACATCATAAACTACTTCTTAGGCACTCTGTCTCTATACTGCTCTCTGGAAATCAGGCATATCTTTTGTATGTCTTTGACTCTAGTATTGCACATTGAACCTTAACATTAGGACACAATATCAAACATGTCCATGAACATGCATCAAAAGACAATCAAAACAATTTTCATACAACTCATATTATTGTCTGCTACTTTTCCAATATTCACAGACTTACTACTATGTTGACATCAATGGCAAATATCATCATGAATACAACATGTTAATACTCTCCAATGCTTAGGATAATCCTCCATTGTAGTATCATCAACATTCATGCTAACATTCACTCTAATGATGTTACTCCTCATAGATCCTCTAGTTATGCAAAGTTGAATTCCTTTGAACAATATGTCATCCTAAATAAAATATTTAATCTTCTTATCTTGTTTAGTTGTCAAATGATACTTACAAGCTTTCCAAGGTTCTAAAAAATCAATGTCAATTTCATACAAAGTCTTCAAATCATCAAAACCAAGTACTTCAAACATCATTTCTATTAGAAAACTCCTTCTTCTACTCAAAGCATTAACAACTTTTTTTGATTTTCCACTTCTATAATTCAACAAAAAGGTGAAATTTTGCAAATATTTTATCCACTTCATACATATTTGATGCAATTTTTTCTAACTTCCAATATACTGCAAGGCCTTATGATATGTATGTAAGAAAAATTCTTTAGGCATCAAATAATGTCTCTACTTCTTTAGAGCTTGAACTATGGCATACAATTCTTGATCATAAACTGAGTATTTCCTTCTAGAATCCTTCAATTTCTCACTAAAGAAAGCTACACATATTCCTTGTTGAATTAAAAAATTTCCAATTAAATTCCCACTAGCATTACAACCTACTTGAAAAACCTTAGTGAAATATGGAAAAGAAAGTGTATGTAATTCTACAACCTTTTGTTTTAATGTTTCAAAACTCTTATTTTCTCCGTTTGCCCACTTGAAATCCCTTTTATTTCCTCTCATAGTCTCTGTCATAGAATTACATACTGAACTGACATTTCTAATAAAATTTCTTTAAAAACTTGCCAACCCATGAAATGATCTTGTTGGAATATTATAGAATAACTGAGAGGGGGTTGAATTAGTTATCCAAGGTCCAAATGTACAAATACAACTTTTTAGTTCTTAACAAATTCATATCCGTAAAACCATATCATGCATGCATCCATTACATCATCCATTAGTTTAAATTAGTAGGCCACTATCCTAGGTCAAAATAACTTTGTAGAAATGTAAACATGAAATACTACAGACTCATTCACACAATTTGACACAAGGATTTTACATGGAAGCCCAATTTTGGAAAAACCACTAATAACATGCTACCCAATTTCACTCTTCTGATATAATGTCATGTTAAATGACAAACCTATTAAAGGTTACAATGCACATAGTTAAATGTGACCTGGTTAAAGGATTTCAATCAACATATTAGGAGTGAGCCTTGATAGAGAACTTTAGAACATTCCATTAGAATGTCACTCAGTTAAAGGACTTACAAATGGTTGTTAGGTTGACCTTAACCCAAAGTATTTATCCATAATGATATAGTTATTAGAAAGTAACAACAAGATTTGATCTAATAATAAAATATAACTCACTTGCATATTAAGGATCTCTAGTTCAGTCCTTCATTCTTCTTGGCATTCATACTCTTCATCTCTATTGACTTGTTCACCCTTCAAGCATTCAACCTCTTAAACCTTCTTTTTTCGTATACCAATTGTAGTTTCTTCTATTCGGCCACCATATGAATTAACACCCTAGACTTCTTGTCTTCCTTAGGTTCTCACATATGACAAACTTTTTTTCTAGCCTACTATCTCTATAAATAGAGAATTTAGATATTTTTTCATTTAACCATAATCATCCATTTTAGGGTTAGGTAAGATTCAATGAATCTACCCACTTTTCCATTTTAGTTCCTCTAGAAACTTCTTCTACTTGATCTTCCTTGAATTTTCCTTAAAATGGTCCATCTTGAATTTTTTGCCACTAGCTCATCATACCTATCTTCCACATGCTTCACATAATTTAAGAAATCAAATTAGTCAGCTCAGATTCATCAAATCTTTAATTTAACACTTTTTGTTGTGCGTTGTCATCTACATAGTTCACTTGAAAATAACAATCTTCTAATGCTCAAAACCAACACAGAGTTTCTTTGCACCAACTACATCTTCTCAGATCAATCACTACTATTATTTCCTTGATGCTCAATACTTACTAAATTTTACTAACACTTGACATATACTAACTTTCTACTCAGCCCAAACTAGAATTTTCTTGGCTTACATTGTTTTCTCAACCAGGCTTGGCAAACACTTTTTATGGAAACAATTCTTCTTGGTTTAGAAAAAATAACCATTTACTTTACCCTTAAGTAGATCAATAACACCTAATATCATCAATTTCTTACTTGGTCTTAGTTCTCCTTCTATACACTAAATAACTCAACCTTTCTCTAGGTTCTCTTTTTATCTTCTCTTTTCAAATCCTTTTCATTAATCAAATAAATGATAGAATTCAAACCAAAAATAAATTTTCTTACTAGCAAGAAACAGGTTTGACATCATTGACAAAATAATGATTGTCCCATGATAGTTTCTACACTTCAAACAATCTCTTTTCAACAATCTCCCTCTTTGGCATTAATGGCAAACCAACACCAAAAAGAAAATTAATATCTATGAATTTGAAATTTCTCCCTCTATCAAAATATGTGCCTCTTTCTAATATCTTCCTTAAACTTATATCTCCTTCTTTGATCTCTCTCTACTATTTATCTCCCTCTTTCCAAGGATAACTTTAAGAAACCCCTCATGAGAAAAATATGTAAAATGCTAGCGAATTCAAAATTAAATATGCAAGAAAAAATTCTAACCGAGGGCGATTTTTTCATTGGAGGCAAGGGAGAAAATTATTTTCTATTGGAAAAATTTTTATTTCCATATCAAAATTTAAGAATAATTGTGGCGAATTAATTTTATTTTTTTTGGTATGCAAATAAATGTAGGCAATTTTTTTTGTTGGTCATAAACATTTTTGTAAAGAGGAAAATTAATTGTTTTATATAACACAAAATATTAATATAGTTGGATAATATTTCAATTTCCAAAGAGATATTATTTAAATTTTTGGTGATTTTATAGAGTCAAAAGTGGTCCATGACCCACATGCCAATTGTACACTATACAGTGTACTTGTAGTATGCCAATCCATTAAGATTCAATTAATAATATACCCTTTTTTATTGCCAACTTGGTCATCATCACTTTTAATGTTGTCATTTTATGGTGAAAAGAATTAATTTGGACCGTTGATTTAATATAGATCAATGGCTTCATTCTATTTCGGGCCTAATTTTAAAAGATGTACAATAAAGTCTCAATCTTTTTGGAATTAGGACACGTGTGCCAAAGACTAAAACATAAAATAGTTGGCTAAATGGGGATACTTAGAGACACATGTCAGTAAAATGGTGGGCAATGCACAACTCAAGGGAAAATATTATTTTATTTTAAGGGCAAAATAAGATTGTCCAATAAGAAAATATTAGGGAAATGTAGGTGAAAATTTTAAAATAATTGTGTTTTAAATGTAGATTACATTGGTGATTGGACTAGGATTTGCGACCAATTATGTGTAAACTAATAAGCGATTAGCCTTGGATTTTGACCCAAATTATTTAATATCTTGGCAACATGGTTGACCCCGTATGTAGGTTTTATTTGCCAAATTATGATTTCCCAAAGATATGGAATAGCCAATTGGCAAAGATTCACAACTAAAAAAATCACTGCCTCTTTCTTATATCTCCCTCTTTGAAAAAAATGCCAAAGACTTGGCATCTTTTCATGTAAATATAATCAATTTAGGTTCTCCCTCTATCACCTTGCATGTGATTGTAAATCTTCTAATTCAACTCCTTCATTACTTTAGTAAGCTCCTAAAGTAAGATTTGCTGCACCAAATATGTTGAATATGACATTCAACTCAATTGATGTAGGGTACTACTCTTGCTTCTTAAGTAACTTTGGATAGGGTTATCACCCCTTTTTACCTCTAAGATATTCATGGGCATCCTTACGTAATATTTTTGTGAATATATCAACTATTGGTTCTTTTGTGTTCACATATTCCATTCCCACTTCTTTGTCTTGAACCAACTCTCTCAAGTAATGATACTTGATTGCAATGTGCTTTGTCTTTATGTTCATCATAGGATTCTTTGATATGTTTATATCACTTGTATTATCACAATAAAGTACCATAGATTCACTAATTGCTTCCTTCATTCCTTTTAGTGGTTTTTTGATTCATACAACATTTGTAAAATTTGCTATAGTAGCAACATATTTAGCTTCAGCAGTATATTGAGATATACAAATTTGTTTCTTACTACTCTAGCTGACCAATCTCTTTCCTATGAAAAATGCTTCACCACTTGTACTCTTTCTATCATCAATGTTTCTGGCCCAATCAACATCTATATAGGTTCTTGATTCAAACTTATCATTCTTCTTATAGTAAAGACCATAGTCTTATGTTCCTTTCAATTATCTCATGATCCTTTTAATAACCATCAAATGATTCTCCTTAGGATTTAAAGAAAATCTTGCAACAATCCTAATAGCTAATGCAACATAAGGTTGATTATTTACTAGATATTGCAAATTGCCAATCATAGACCTATATAATTTTTTATTTACTTCAGCAAGATCGCCAATTTTGGATAGTTTGTGTCCTATCACCATAGGAGTACTAACAAGTTTTGAATCCTCAATTCCAAAAAAATTCAATATTTCCTTTACATACTTAGATTGAGTGATGTAAATACCATATTTCATCTGATATACTTGCAAATCAACAATGAACTTTATCTCTCCAAACATAGACATCTAAAAC
Organism: Cupressus sempervirens; assembly: GCA_028749045.1. Lineage (NCBI taxonomy): Eukaryota > Viridiplantae > Streptophyta > Pinopsida > Cupressales > Cupressaceae > Cupressus > Cupressus sempervirens. The sequence goes on from CM053788.1 coordinate 471,238,161, forward strand.
TCTTTCTTTATTTCATTTGCAAATGTTTTACACAATGCATTTTGTCCTCCAAGTATGATATCATTAACAAATTTTTCTACTAATAAAATCCCTTTACCTCCTTCTATATTCAAGTATAAATTGTTGTTATCATCAGTCTTCTCAAAACCAATCTTCACAAGATAATTGTGAAGCCTTTCATACTATGCTCTTGGGGTTTGCTTCCAACCATATAAAGCTTTGTGTAATTTACATACCATGTTGTTGTAGTTTGGATCAACATTACCTTTTGGTTATTCAATGTAAACCTTCTCTTCTACTATACCATTTAGAAATGTTGACTTCACATACATTTGATAAACTTTGAAACCTTTATATGTAGAATAAGCAAGTAGATTTCTTACTCCTTCCAATCTTGCAACTGCGGAAAATGTCTCTCCATAGTCAATTCCCTCTTCTTGTGCATATCGTTTGCAAACTAATCTTTCCTTATTCCTTGTGACTTCACCATTCTCATCTAGTTTGTTCCAATTACATTCTTGTTCTCTGGTCCAGGTACTAGAGTCCATGTTTTGTTCTTCTCAATCCAATCAATCTCTTATTTTATGGCTTTACTTCAGTCTTCATTCTCTAATGCATCTTTCACTAAGCTAGGATCATGCATGATCAAAAAACATGTATCACTTCTCAACCTATTCCTTTTCATTGTTCTCACTTCTTTATTTCTTATAATTTTTTCAGCAAGGTGATGTCTCCTGACATACTTGGACAATCTTGGTTCTACTCTTCTTTCTTAAATGGGTATGTTAACTTTAGAATCACTATGCACTCCTCTATTAGGTAAATTGGCATTCCTTTCATGTATATTGGTCTTAGTATCATAATGTACCTTGGCTTCCATCTACAACTCAACTCCTGAATGTAACTTTATTCTTGAATGCAACTTGGTTCCTGAATGCAACTCGACATCCATTGTACATGAATTGATTGTCAGTGATAGTTGCTCATATTGATTTACACCTTGGTTCATAGCTTCATTAGAATTTATGTTTTCATAGTAGTATATGAAGGTTTTTTAATCTTTAGGTTCCTTCTTAGGTTTAGCTTCATGTACCTTTGTATATTCATCAAAATTCACATTTTTACTTTCCACAACTTTGTTAGTGTTAGTATTTAAACACTTATAAGCTTTATTTCTTGTAGAATAGCCTAGGAATATACCTTCTTCACTTTTAGCATCAAGTTTACCATTATTTATGTCATTAAGAATGTAACACTTGCTTCTAAATACCTTAAAATGTTTTACATTGGATGAGTATCCATACCATGGTTAAAAAGGTGTGGAATTTGTACCTTTGTTGACTTATACTTAGTTCAAGGTATAGATAGTTGTACTTACATTTTCTCTATAGTATTTCAAAGCAACATTCTTCTCCATCATCAATGTTCTAGCATAATCTATTATAGATATGTTTCTCCTTTCAACAATTGCATTTTGTGGAGGGGTCCTAGCTGTAGAAGTCTACCTTTTGATACCTCTATCATTATAGAATATCTCAAACTCATTTGATGTAAATTCTCCACCTTTTTCAGGTTTCATACATTTCAAGCTTTTGCCAATCTCCTTTTCAACTCTTGCCAGATACCAATTAAACATTTGAAAAGCATTAGATTTTTATTTCAAAAACATAATTATTATCATCTTAGAATAATCATGAACAAATAGGATAATGTACTTGTCACCTCTGTACCTTTTCACATCAATTAGTCCACACAAATCAGTGTGAACTAATCCTAGAATTTCTTTTAAGGAGTGATTCTTACTTTCAAAATTAGATTTTGTCATTTTTCCTAGCTTACATTGTTTGCAAATCACATTATCAAGTTTCTTCAGCTTTGGAAAACCTCCAACTCTTTTCATGTTACTAATATTGACTAAGCTATCAAAGTTAACATGACATTACCTCATGTTCCATAGCCACACATCATCAAATTTTAGAAGAAGACAAGTAGCATCATTAATGTCAAGATAAAATAGATTACCTCTATTCTAATCTCTATTTCCAATTAGTTTTCCATTAGTGTCAGATATCTTTGTTTTCTTTTTATCAAATTCAACTTTGCAACCTAAACTATTCAATTGTGACACACTCAACAAGTTATAAATAAGCCCTTCTACATAGTAAACATTATCACATATGATCTTTCTTATCAGTTTGATTGATCATTTACCTTTTATCAAACAAGGTGCATCATTACCAAATCTAACACTATTTTCATTGTAGTACTCAAGGGTAATAAACTTACTTTTATCTCCAGTCATGTGATGTGAACATCCATAGTCAATGATCCATCTATCACTTTTGTTCACATAAGATATCAATGTAGTTGCCTCATCCTCATTAGAATCATCTTTCATAGCAACATACACAACTTCATCATCATGGTCATCAGATCCATCTTTTGTGTCCTCTTTAGTAATGTAGAAATACTTGTTTCCTTTGTCTTTATAATCTTTTTTGTTCTCATCTCTTTTACCTCTATATTTATCTCCACTTCTATTATTATTCTTCTTTAGACACCTACCAATAATATGACCAACCTTATTACAATTGAAACACAAGATAGGTATCTTACCTTTATATTTACCTCTATGAAATCTCCTTGCCAACAATAATTTAATCTCTTCTACATCATCTTCATCTATATCACTGTCACTAGAAACATGCTTGACCTTTTTCTTTTTCTCTTTAGGTTCTTTCAATGTCAATTTATCTTTGAAAGAAGATTCAACATTTTTAGTTTTGAAATTATCAAAATTAGAAAGTTCAAAAGTAGTGATTCTACCCATCAATCCTTCAAGGGTTAGATTATTACCAGGACCACACCTTAGTTCTTGTATGGCATAGACTCTAATATCATAGAAAGGAAGAAGGGTTATCAATACTTTGGTGATCATAGTCTCTACTCTAATAACACCATTTTCTCCTCTGATAGCATTCACAACATATTTTATTATTGTGCAATATTGGACTATAGTCTCACCTTCTTGAATTTTCATGTCATCAAAGTTTCCTCTTAGATTTTCAGTTTTGGCTCTCAGAATATTCTTATCTCCTCCATTGATCATATCTATAGCATCCCACATGTTCTTAGCATAGTTACATCCTTTGATGTCATCAAACTCTGAGTAGCTTAAGGTAGAGGCAAACTCTAACATTGCCTAATTGTGTTCTTTCTTCTTTTTCAAATCATCAATAGTAAGGGCTCTAGTAGGATCAACATGCTCAATGGTGATAGAAGATTGTGCATAGTCTCCAAGACATCCTAGATGTAGCTTCATCAAATTTTTCCATGTAGGAAATTTTTCCTTGTTTAGTTTGGGCACCTCATTTCTATACATCTTTATCTTTATCTTTTAGTACCATCAAACTATTTCATTACAACTACTAATGCTCTAATACCAATTGTTGGAATACTTTAGAATTATTGACTGGGGGATGAATTAGTTATCCAAGGTCCAAATGTACAAATAAAACTTTTTAGTGTAAAATATATTCATATCCATAAAACTATACCATGCATGCATCCTTTAGATCATCCAATACCTTAACTTAGTAGGTCACTATCCAAGGTCAAAATAAATTTGTAGAAATGTAAACATGAAATAATAAAAACTCATTCACACAATTTTACACAGTGATTTTATGTGGAAACCCAATTTGGGGAAAGCCATTAGTAACATGCTACCCAATTCTATTAAAGGCCGACCTTGTTAAAGGTTAATACACAATATTAGATGTGACCTAGTTAAAGGATTTCAATCACCCTATTAGTAGTGAGCCTTGTTAGAGGACTTTAGAAAATTCCATTAGAATGTCATCTAGTTAAAGGATTTAAAGATGACTATTAGGTCAACCTTAATCCAAAGGATTTATCCAAACTGATACAGTTGCTAGTAAGTAACAACGAGACTTGATCTATTAATAAAATACAACTCGTAGATTATAGATCTTTACTTTAGTCCTCCAATTTTGCTTGGCATTCATACTCTTCATCTCTGACAACGTGTTCACCCTTCAAGCATTCAAAATTAATCCTTCTTTCTTTGTATACCATATGTAGTCTCTTCTATTTGGCCACCATATGAAGAAACACCCTATACTTCTTGTCTTCCTTAGGTTCTCACAAATGATAACCTTTGCTTCTAGCCTACTATATCTATAAATAGAGAATTTAGATCTTTTGTCATTTAAACACAATTGTCCATTTTTGGGTTAGGTAAGATTCAATGAATCTATCCACTTTTCCATTTTAGTTCCTCTAGAAACTTCTTCTACAATCTTTCTTGAATTTTCCTCAAAATGGTTCATCTTGAATTTTGTGCCCCCAAACTTATCTTCCACATGCTTAACGTAATTCAATTATCAAACTAGTCAGCTAAGATTTGTCAAATCTTTGATTTAACACTTTTTGTTGTCACTCAACATCTACACTATTCACTTAGAAATAACAGTCTTGTGATGCTCGACCAACACTAGGTTGCTCAACACCAACTACATCTTCTCAGCTTGGTCACTATTGTTATTTCCTTGATGCTCTACACTTACTAAATTTTACTAACACTCCACATATATACTAACTTTTTTCTCAACCTAAACTAGAATTCTCTTAGCTTACACTGCTTGCTTAGCCAAGCTTGGCATATACTTTTTATGAAAAGACTTCTTCTTGTCTTATCTAAAGTAACCATTTACTTGAGCCTTAAGTATATCAACAATACATGATATCATCATTGTCTTACTTGACCTTAGTGCTCCTTTTTTACACTAAATAACTCAACCTCTCTCTAGGTTCTCTTGTTATCTTCTCTTTTCAAATCCTCTTCATCAATCAAACAAATGATAGCGTTTAGAACAAAAAGAAATTGTCTCACTAGCAAGAAGTAGGTTTGATATCATTGACAAAATGATGATTGTTCCATGATAGGTTCTACACTTCAAAAAATCTCTTTTTAACAGATCTAACTTCTCAAATAGTCTTTGGTTTAGGTCATTCCATTATAGCTTTTAACATTTCAGGATCCATCTTCAAACCCTCAACATAAATCACAAAGCCAAGATATACTAGCTCCTCTTTTATAAAAGAACATTTCTTCTATGTTTACAACACTTGCCTGATATGCTCAAGATGTTCTTATTTAGGCTTACTAAAAATCAATATTTCATCAAGGTGCAAAATCAAAAATTCTCCCAAGAATTTTCTCAAAACCTCATTCGTCAATCTCATGAAAGTACTAGGTGCATTTGTTAAACCTGAAGGCATAACCAAGCATTCATAAAAACCTTCATTAGTCTTAAAAGTAGTTTTCCATTCATCTCCTTCTCTAATTTTGATCTAATGATATCCAATTTTAAAATCAATTTTGATAAAGTATCTAACTCCACTCAAATAATCCATGATGTCATCAATCCTAGGTAAAGGAAACCTATACTTCATTGTGATCTTGTTTATAGCTCTGGAATGATCATAAATTCTCCATTCTCCATTCTTCTTAGGTGCAAATACACCATGTTTAGCATAAGGACTTAAACTTTCTCTTATCAAACCTCTCTCAAGAAACTCTTTCCCTTATCTATTCAGCTCAACATTATCTATAGAGGTTAGTCCACTCCATGTGGTTCCTTATTTGGTAAACTAGCTCCAAGTATCAAATCCATATAGTGACTAGTACTTCTCATAGGAGGAAAACCAATAGGTACATCCTTAGAAACAATATCTTGAAATTCATCTAACAAATATTATATCTCAAGTGCATGCTCAAGTTCATCTTTCTATTTAGTCTTCATAAGAATCAAGGCAAGGCATATGTTTTTGTTCCTTCATATCTTTAAAAAATTTATTTCCATCCACCAAACAAACTCTTATTCTAGTACAATGTTTCTCATCTAGTTTCTCAATCAAAGGTAACAAAATCTAATTCTTCCCATTTTTCCAAATAATATACTAATTCAATCTACCATCATGTAATGCTTATTTGTCATATTTCCAAGGTTTACTCAAAAAAATTTGGCAACAATCCATAGGCATAATATCACACAAGATTTCATCATAGTAATTTGCAATCTTAAATCTCACAAGACAATTTTCACTTACCAACAATTTATGCTCATCCTGAATCCAAGAAACATTATAAGAGTTTAGATGTCTCAACCTTTGTACCTTTAGTTTATTTTCCAGCTCCTTAGGAGCCAATTTGTCTAAACTACCACTATCAATGATCACTTTACAACATTTTTCATCAATTTTACATCTGGTTTTGAATGGACTTCTCCTCAAAATAGGTCCTTCATTTGATTTATCATTGCACAAGACTCTTCTTATCATTGAATTCTCACCATCCTTAGTTTCATTAGGTGTTTCAACAACTTCTTCACAAGAAAAAACATTAAATCCACTTCCTCTAGCCATTTCACCAGAATCAATACATTTAAAAGCTTTATTTCCTTCTTCCCCACATGTATAACAAGTACCCTTAAACCAAGATCTTTCATCCCACTTACTATTATTAGTATTCCTAGATTAACTAGTATAGCTACCTCTATTGTTGTTACCTCTCTTACTAGCATTGTCATCTTTCCAATCAAATTTCTCTTTTTCTTGTACTGCATATCTACTACTTTCTTTAAATATCCTACCTCTATTTCTTTAAAATCTTCCACCTCTTCCTCTCTTTCTTCAATCATGTTTCTTTGCCAATTTTTCTTTAGCTTTTAGAGAATACTTGTATGCCTCTTCTACACTATCCATCTTCACATAGCTGATCTCATCATGAATTGATGTCTACAGAGATATAGATATCTAGCCACTTTCTCAACTTCATCATCCACATGTCTAGATATAATATCCAACTTGTGGAATTCCTAGGTTTATTCCTTCACACTCATGTGTTTTTGTTTTAGATTCTACATTTTCCTCAACAAGTTAACTTGGTAATTAGTAAGGAGATATGCCTTCTTCATTTTTCCAATCATTTTTGCCCATGTCTTGATCTTTTATTTTCCTCTCTTTTGTCTTTTAGTTTGCAAATGATCCCACCAAATTGAAGCATGGCCCTTCAACTTTGTGACTTCTATCTTAACCTTTTTATAATTAGGAATACCTTCATACTGAAAGCACTTACCCATCTTAGTGATCCAATCCAATACAACATCAGTCTAAAGTCTTCTATCATAGCAAGAAACATCAGGAATAGGTCTTTCATTCACCCTAGATAAAACTCTCAAAAAAATTTCTTCATCTTGTTCAACCTCAGGTTTAGGATTAGGATTAGGTGTTTCTTCTTCATCATCACTAACATCTTCAAGATGTAAACCTCTTCTCTGTGATATGTCAATAGCTTCAAGTCTCACTGTAATATGCCTCAACTTATCCATAGTATAATTATCAACATTTCCTCTACCAAAAACCATTTTAGAAAATTGTTCCTTCAAGATCTTAACCTTCTACAAGTTATAACTCAGATATCAAATATGTCACCCTACATCCAAATTCAATAAGATTCTCCATGATCCAAGCCTCAAGAGATAACTCTTCTCTAATAGCACCTAATGAAAGTTCAAAGTATCTCAGTGAGAAACCCCAAGATAACCTTGCTAAGAGATACACATGGAAGAAGTTGCATTATATTCTTCCAACCCATCAATGTTAGGAATCTATGCTTCTCAAGTTAGGTCAGCACACTTTTTCATTTAGGGAAGATCCTATGGGGAACTAACCACTCCATGTTTGCATGGTAAAAAAATTTAGGCTACACTCCAAACTCAATATTTTCAAGTACCCATGATTTTTGTAGGATTAGGGAGAAGGGTTGAAATTTGAGTGTGGTGCCTTGATGACTAGACCAAGAAAATCTTAGTTGGATTTATTTATATTTAATAGTGGTCAAGAGATAGTCAAATATTATTTTTATAACTTTGATATTGTATATGTTAAGTTATTTCAACTTTACAGTCATTTCTATGTTCTAGAACTTTGAAATAAAATAATGTAACATTCTTATTTTGACCATCTTTTGTCAAAATTTTGTACTTTAACTCTTATTATTTTGAAATTATACCTTTGACTAGTATTTGGTCTTGCAACTATATCTATATTTTTTATTTGTGATGTATATGTTATATTGATGACATGGAAATTATTTAGAATTTTTTTGTCTTTATCAAAGTGGACCATCTAAAGTGATTGAGAGATTCTATGATTGAGTGTTGAGAGTGTGGTTTAACCTAAATCTTGATGTTACAAGACCACAGTTCAAATATCAATGATAAAAAAAGTTTAGGCCTAGAAAAGAAAGGTAAAAGGTTTATAGAATCCTAGAAACTCCCAATGATAGAGGGTTTGGAGCCCTAAGAATTATAATTTTTTTTACCAGACTAGAGATTTTGACAAAACCCAACCAAATTGACAGACCCTAGACATGAAAACCCTAAGACTAGTAAATGTGAGAGAAACAAAACAATGACCATGAGACCAAAACTTAAAAAACACAAATGACACAACAAACCAACATAGACAATATGATATTTTTCACTTGGCATAAGTAGACTAGAAAATTGAAAACCCTCAACACCTTGGGAAAATAAAATCATGGGATAGTAAAACTCAAGACCTATAAGTATGAATGGAAAATGATTAATAAAATCATGGGATAGTAAAACTTGAGACCTATAAGGATGAAGGGAAAATGATTCATACATAGAGTAAAACAACCAATTATGAAATCAAATGAAAATACACCTAGTTCTAGTATCACACCCTTGGAAAAGGCTCAACAAGACTAAAAAAAGCTCAAAAAAATGAAAGCAACAAAATACAATAAAAAAACAAAGAATAAAAGAAATTTCTATAGATAAAAATTGATAATGATATCACACTTAAATTCTAAAATAATTGGACTTATCAAAGGATTTGTATGTGTTAGCCCTAGAAACTATGAAACTTTGAAATTGTGAATGGAAAAGACAAGGGACCATGAGATCATTAGACACATAGGAATGTCAGACACCCAACACTCAAACCTCTATAAATGACATAAAGAAAAAGAACCCAAAGAAAAAAGGACTTTTGAGGTTTTGGAGATGCATGACATCCAATATCTTTGACCTCCAAAAAATTTATAGGATAAAAATATGGATTCATCAAGGTTTTTAAGGTTCCAAATTTTTAAAACTTTGAACTATCCAAAAGTACACAAAACTATAAAAATTTGATAAAAGTGGAGGAAAAGACGAAAAAGAAACAATCAAGAGAAAGAAAAACTCAAAAATCCTTGGAGGTTAACCTAAAGCATGACCCAACTATCAAGAATGTTAAACAATGCACAAAATATGACACACCTTGAAAGCATAGCTTACCAAACCAAGAAAGATCAATAATACAAGAAGAAGAAGAAAATAAGGGTAACAAATGATGGAAATGGGGTGTGTTATGAAACCACAATGATTTTTGATGGAGTAACTCATTGAACTTCTCTTCTACTAAACATTCACACACAAAAACATAGAAAATGGTTGGGTGCTTATTTGGAGACTTGTCACAATATGCTCCTTTGTTTGGTATTTCCATCTCTACAACAACCAAAGAGACACAATAAAAATAGTGATATATAATTGTATTGAATGATGAATATATAGTAATGTAAGAAATAGAATAGAAAAAGATCATGGTATGCTACTAGAGACATAAGTGAGGGACTCCCTTGTGAATATTGAGGTCTAATACTAATTGCAAATCCAAAGATCTAATAATAAAGTGAGAACTAGTCAAGACTCATAAGATATAAGGCAAGAAGTTATCCAAAATAATGAAGAATTTAAGAGAAATTAGAGTAATCAACCAAGAATAAAACAAGGTGTAGTGTCACCAAGAGCTTGAAGAAGAAGAAACAAATGAAAATGAAGGCCTTATATTTCATGTAGGTAAAATCTCATGAAACCAAGTAGAGTATTGAGATGTTAATATTGTAGGCTGGCAGTTTGTAACACCTGAATGAGAACCTATACATCTATAGATTCAATGATCTAGAACACTATATGTATTCCTTTGTAATGAAGACACATCCTATGTAGTCCAAGTAATCTGGAAAAGGTGTTTACATCATGATGTAAGTTATTGTGAGCTAATGATATAGAAATTGAGACTTACATTAAGGTATTGGTTACAAAGGATGACAATTTATATTAGGGTCTTAATTTATGCTATTAAAGATACTATGGTTATAATCTTTAAGAAAGAATAATAGAAAGAAAAAATAGTGTAAATAATTTCAGTTTTCATAAGATTAAGAAAAGGAAGTGTAGTTGGAAGGTGTAAAGCTATACAATCTTTTTAAGTATCCTTCCTACATTTGCAAAAATGGAACCTTTGAAAAATGGTGTTGGAAATCAATAAAAGTGTAGAATAAATATGGTCATATTCTTGGGGGGAAAATCACATCTCTTAGCTTGTGATGATTGAAAGATTGCACAAAAATACATTCTTTTAAAAAAATTCAAGAAAATGAAATTAACAATTATAAAGATAGATTCAAAAGCCTTTGTGAAAACCCTTTCTATTTGGGATAATTGGGAGATCTAAAACAAGGAATGGACATCCACAATAGTATGTTGAAGGCTATAAAGTGATTATAATATACAATAAATGGAGAGGATATTATTTTTGGGGATCTTCTATTACAACATTTTTATTAGCTTGAATGTTGATGATATTCCTATGGGGGGTATCCTTGCATTGGTGTAGAGATGATATAGTGGTCATATGTTGCATTCATGACTGTGTTTGTTATTGATGTTAACATACATTTTATTCTAATATTGATAGAGTAGAAGAAAGAGATTTAAGTCACATAGTTCAAGGATTAAAGATCAGGCTATGCGTAGTTGAGGAAATGTTCTACAAGGTATTCTAATGATGTGGTTAAGAGAACATGAAAAAATATGAAGACAGTAGATAGTTATTCAAGATTTATTGAAGATAGCATTCAAATAGAGTTCTTGTGTAGGAGTTACTAATATTTTAATTTTATCTCCTAAGAATCTAGTTACACAAGGTTTTGTAGAGGTAGAAGACAAGATAAACATGACATGGTTAAGTGAGAAAATTTAGAGGTTACATAAGTGAATATTTATGAAGACTATGAGCCAATGGTTTGGTTGAAATTGTGAAAATTTATAATATTTTAATGTAACATCTTAAGATGGTCCTATATTATTATTGTAAATTAAGAAAGCCCCAATGCTAACTCAATAACTTATTCTAGGACTTGGTATAAAGGAAAGTTTTTTTCCCTGTGGTAAAGTGTGATCAAGTGGTTGGAACAAATCATGTGTAATGCAAGTATGCAAACTTGTATGTGAGATCTAGTGAGCCTAATATTGAATATTTTTTGATAAGAGAAATATTCGGTGTAGTTGAGGCATGGTGAGTTAACAAAGAGACTATATTTGGTAAAGAAGTTATTGTGGACAATTGTATATTGGTATTATTTAAAGAAGGATGGTACTAAGGCCAATTGGATAGTGAGTTCAGTGGTCTTTCCCATGAAACCACAACTTCTAATATGTTTGGTACAACTCCTAATAGGGTTAGAATCGCCTAACAAGAATTCAAAGTCTTCTTATAGGGACTGATATGTACTAAATATATTTCATTGACTCCTAACAAGGTCCATCCTCTAACAAGGAGGTTATATAAATTAGTATATCATTTTGTGGGTACCATCCCCATTGATATTTTCTGTAGTTAAAAAATCTAATATTATTGTGTATGTTAATCTTTCTATGGTTGTTACATCTATTGTTTACATGTTTTGAATTTAATAAGGAAATTAAAAGTTGTTTTAATCTAATAACTAATTCTCCCCCCTCTCAATTATCTTGGTGGACTTTACTTTCTAACAATTGGTATCAAAGCATCATGTCCTTGAAGGAAAATATTAATAGCTTAAGGAGATCTATCATGAATCATTTTAGGAAAGAAAGTTTAAAGATAATCAAGTTAACAATGATAGTTGGAAGGAGAATATGAAGATGCATTTTCTATGCATGGGTCCTAGATATTAGTTGATCACTAAGATAAAAAAGGAAGTGGTTGATGAAGATAAGCTTGAAGAATGTACTAAGGTTAGAGGGAGATATTTATGTGTAATATGCATGGTGGAGAAGAACTTTTGACAACTCTTCAAAAAATTACTATAGTGAGGTAAAATATTTTAATTTAGCTCATGAGATTTGGACAGCTTTGGAATCTACATTTGAAGGTGATAAGCATGCTAGAAAGGTTTATTGGATATAAATATTCAATTGTGTGTTGTCTTTGATGTTACACAAATGTCATATCAGTTATCAGTTAGAGTCTACTGAGCTAAGTTGGTCAAAAAGGAAAAAGACAGAGTCTATCAAGCTCAAAAGGATAGCAAAGTGAATTACAAAATCTACAAAGCATTTGTAGAGGTTATACTATGAAGACAGCCTCTACCAAGCTCACTCGAGCACTGAAGGCTTCTATGGAAGAAAATCAATTTCAACTAAGCTAGAAAGGTCAGTGAAGGGAAATTAGTTTCTACCAAGCTCAGAAGGTCAACAAAGGAAAGTTAGTTCTTACTAAGTTCACTCGATCTCCAAAGGACTTTGTAGAGTTCACAATCTTTACCAAGCTTCACTTGGTTAACACTAGAAATCATTTTTTAAGCAGTATTTACCAAGCTGGGTCGGCCAATGAAGGATTTCATTATTTTGGGGAATAAAGTTTATTTATTTAATATAATGTTTATAGCTGACTGATGTATGGTTTATTGGTAAATGTAACTTGTAATTGAGCCGACTTGACAATCTATAATGTATAAATAAAAGGTCAAGTTGTGTTTTCAAATGTATGAATGAGCGAATATGCAAGTGAGTTGATTGTGAAGAATAAGTGTGTGTGAATTTTGAAGAAGGATCAGATATCCTTAAGGAGTAGAAAAGTTGTATTTGATCAGTTAGGATCTATTGAAGTAGAGCAAAGATCTATATCAGCAAAGTTTAGTTGCATCTCATTCAGGTCACTTATTGTTACTTTCTCACCATTGTAGTAATAATTCCTAAATCTCTTAACAGAGTTGGTCTAATAGCCATTTTGTAAATCCTCTAACAAGCTGGATAGTTCTACTAAATTGTTCTAAAGTCCTCTAGCAAGGCCACTCCTAATAGGGTGATTAAATCCTCTAACCAAGTCACACCTATCAGTGTATTTTGTAACCTTTAACAGGGTTGGTTACTAACAGGGCTCACTTTAGAAGAGTGAAAATTGGTAGCTAGTTGGTGGTTTTTTCCATATTGGGTTTCCACATTAAATTTGGTGTCTCTTGTGTTCATGTTATTTTCTTTTGCATGCATGTTAATAATTGTGAATACTTAAAGATCAGTAACCAATTAATCTATCGAGTCACAACATTTTTCTGTGTGGCTATCAAGTAACAACAGTAATTAAGTTTTAAGCCATCTAAGGGATCTATGGATTTATTTTGTGGTAACTAATTCTCCCCCCCCCCCCCCCCCCGCTCAGTTACTCCATCTATAATTTCAACAATAGGTATCAAAGCTTTTGGTGCTTGCAGGAAGGATTTCAAGGATCTAAGCTAAAGATCAAGATGTCTTACAAGAGGGAAATTCCAAGGCTTAACAGGGGTAACTTTTCAGCATGGCAAGGTCTCATGAGACTCTATTTGGCTTCTATTGGAGACACAAGATTAAAATATCTAGATGAAGCATATGTAACTCCTGGTACATTATCTACTAATGAAATTACTGAGAAGAAGGCTCACAACATCATGATGATAGACATTGCATCTACCCTAAGCTATGAAGAATTTGATGATGTCAAGGACTGCAAAACTACCTTTGAAATATGGAACAAGCTGAAAGAAATCTATGGAGGACATCATAATGCAAAAAGAGCCAAAGCATAAAGTTTAAGATGGAAATTTGATTAGATGAGGATGAGAGAGGATGAAAATATTGCAAAATATGTTGAAAGAGTCAAAGCAAGTGTTAGTGCAATCAACGCTTCTAGAGGAGATATCAAGGAGGAAATAATTATAAGTAAAGTTCTTAAAACATTACTTCCCATATATGCAATTAGAGTTTCTACAATTCAAGAAAGAAGATGTGAAGCAAATCATAAGATAAATTTAGAGGCCATAGTTGGAAGATTGACTACATTTGAGCTAGACAACTATGATAACTATGTTCTAGCTACCAAAAATATTGAATCGGCATTTGAAGCCAAGATTTCACTCAAGGAGAAAGGCAAGAAAATAATGGATTCTTAGTCAAAAAGTGAAGAAGAATCATAATAGAGTTTTGACAATGATCTTGAGGTGTTTGAAGCTCTACAAGCAAGGAAATACTCAAGAGGCAAAGTAAAATACAAAGGTAAGGTTCCTCTAATCTATTTTTCATATGAGGAAATTGGACATATTGTTGCTAGGTGCCCAAATAAGCAAAACAAGGATGATAAGAAAGGTCACAAGTGCAATGGCAAGAAATACTTCAAATCATTCAAGGACAAAGGTAAGAAAACATGTTTCATGGCTAATGATTCTAATGATGAAGAAGATGAAATTGTTTATGTTGCTATGAATGATGAATCTAACAATGATGAGGAAATGGCACTTATTTCTCATGTGAGAAAAAATGATACATGGATTATAGATAGTGGTTTTTCTCATCATATGACTGGTGATAAAATTAAGTTTGAACATTTTGAAGACTATGATGGTGGTAGTGTGAGATTTGGTAATAATGAACCTTGTTGCATTAAAGGAATAGGAAGAATCTCACTAACCAATGAGCTTGTATATGATAATGCATATTGGGTAGAAGGACTAAAAAACAATTTATTGAGTGTGACACAGCTACTCAATAATGGATTCAAAGTGAAATTCATGCATAGAAAAGAAAGACTACTAGATGGCAAAGGAAAGCTGATTGGATCAAGCACTCAAACAAAAGGTAACTTGTTCTATCTTGAACTTGGCGAATGTTCATATTTTTTTGCTTAAGTTGAGGAAAGTTGGTTATGGCATAGGAGTTTGTATCATGTGAACTTTGATAACTTGGTGAAAATAATTAAATTCAAGAACGTAAGAGGTATTCCTAATATAAAGAAACCCGAGGTTGGTCTATGCAAGAATTGTCAAATTGGCAAGATGGGAAAGACTAGCTTCAAAAGTAAAAATTATCAGTCTGAAGAAGTTTTAGAAATTGTGCATACTAATTTATGTGGACCTATTGGAATTGAAAGCTATAGTAGTGAAAAGTTCTTCATTATTTTTGTTGATGATTACTCAAGAATGATGATTGTCATGTACCTAAGAAAGAAGTTAGAAGCATTTGAGAAGTGCAAATGGTATTTGCCCAAAGTTGAAAAGGAAATAGGGAAAAGATTAAAATTCTTGAGGTTATATAGAGGTGCTGAATTCATTTCCCATGAGTTCAATAACTTTTGCATTGAAAGAGGGATCAAAAGATAGGTATCAACCCCTAGAACTCTTGAGCAAAATGGAATAGTTTGAAAGAAGGAACAAATCTATCATGGACTATGCAAGAACCTTAATGATTGAAAAGGACATTGCTATCAAATACTAGAAGGAATCCATCAACACCGCAGTTCATACCTTGAATTGAGTACAGCTAAAGAAGGATTCATTTAAAACCTGCTATGAGTTATGGTATGGCTATAAACCCAATGTAAGTTACCTAAAATTATTTGGAAGCAAATGTTACATTTTCAAAGAATCCAAAAAAGGTAAATTTGATGTGAAGGGTGATGAAAGAATATTTTTGGGATATTCTTGCAAAAGTAAAGCATATAGATGTTTGAACTTGTTGTTGATCTATAAGTAAGATTGACAAATGAGTGTCAACACACTTAATCATCTTCACTATACATGCCGAGTATACAATGGAAGTCGAGCTAGAATTTCTTTATGTGCTGAGTCACAGATAGTGCTAAGAAAACTATAGTTGTTGTCGAGCATAACACATTACAGTGGATGTTGAGTGACTCAGGATCCAACAGGAGCCAAGCAAAGCAAAAATTCAATAGGTGTCAAGTGACACAATAATCCTATACAAGCCGAGTAATTTAGGAATTAGTAGAAGCCAAGAAAAGAAAAAAACTAATAGGTGCCAAGTAATGCAGAAACTACAGTAGATGCCGAGCAATCCAGAATAGATGGTGTTGAGCATTAGTATTACTTCATGTGCTGAGCAATGCAAGATCAGCATAAAAATTTGTGCAATCACAAGCCAAGATGAAAAATGGTTATGCATGACTCATTGATAGGATAAAAGGATAAGATCAAATCCTCACAATCACCTATGTGATCCTCATACAACCAATCAGAAAATAGGAAATTGCATGCAGCCAATAGGTGAATTTCAAGGGTTTGAGTGGGAACATTTTAATCAAGGATGCATGACAGACCACTACTCTTTATAAGGGAGTCTTGACACCATTGAACATAGAGGAGAAAGGAATCGTGAGAAGAAGGAAAAGAAAAGCCTATTAAGGTCCCTATGTTAGATTATGATGACTGATCAGGAAAGTACTGTACATACTTCATAATTAGTGGGGTGGGCAAAAAAAAAATTCGTACGATTCGCCATTCGTAGAAATTTTTTCTATACTATTTTCCATTCATAGATTCGCCACTAAAGTTATGGCTAACATATGGCTGACATGTCATAACCCTAAAAAAACATAAAATACTTGTATAAAATGGTTTAGGGTTAGGTATTTTTTCATTTTTTTGTGATGCAAAATTGGTTCTTGTGGCGATATTGAGCTATAAGGGATTACAGATTGTAATCAAGTTGTAATCACTGGATTGTAATAAGATCAGACTTGCTGTTTGGTGGATGTAGCCCAGGGATTGGGTGAATCACATTAAATCTTGGTGCCTTGTGTTCATTTCTGTGTGATCTATTATTTTTTAGTTATTGGTTATATTTGCATGTAGTTTTTATTTTTGTCCATGGTTTATCCTAACACCCTATAGAATATTGCTGTCAAAGATTTAGAGGAAAGGACAACATTTACACATCCAGTTGACCATAACAGAATAAGGAACACAATCAGTAGATCAGATCTAGCATATATCAGTTAATAATAGAGTAGATCAAGTACCTGAGATTAGCATCAGAGATTGCATTAGATCAGGTGTATTATTCTAATACTCTCTCACAATTGTATTAGGAACTTGGAAATCCCATGGACTTGGGTAGCTTTAACAACCTTATGTAAATCTTTAATAGGGTGGCATTCTAAGTTGAATGTTGTAGCCTTTAACAGGCTAGGCCTTTAACAGGCTAGGCCTTTAACAGGGCAAACCATCAGAAGTGGTTGAAATCAATTGTTGCAATAATTTTGTTTGTATCATCCCCACCCCAATGTTACCTTCTTATTCCTGGAGGGCTTCTAGGTTACCAAAATCTCAAGTGTTATGTGGTGATGCATGTTTGTTTCTAATGATTGTTTAATGTTTATATGCATGCATGTTAATTTTAGTTATATGTTATTAAGGGTTTAAAAGTGGTTAAAAGGCTAGTACTTTTGATTCACCCCCACTCTCAAAAGCATTCTTCCCATTAAAAAATTCCAACAATTGGTATCAGAGCCAAGTTCTCTCAAGAAGAAGGCTAATAGCTTGGAGGAAAAGATCTGAAGATGGAAGTTTTCAAACTTGGAAAGATCATTGAGAACCATGTGATAGATGTGCATCTTGCTCTACACAAGGTAGAGGAAGCTAGAGAGGAATTAAGGAAATCCTTTAAAAGAAGGAAGGAAATAGCTATAGCCAAAAATGATATTCACTACAAGGAGATTGACACCACACAAGTATTTACCAAAGGATATTCCAAAGAATTTGATGCAACAATAGCATAACTGATGGAGAAAAACAAAATTCAAGCGAAAGAGATAAGAACTCTTAAGATAGAGCATGAATCATAGGCCATGATGCTATGTGAAATTATTAAACAAAAGAAAAGAGCAGTTGAGGATAGAGTCATGATGGAAGATGACAAAAGAAATCTTGCAAATAGTCTTGAAGAAAAATGTACTAAATTAACAAGGATCTCAAACATGCAGATGGATACACTTGCCCAATTGATGAATCTTCATCATGAACTAAATATGAAAGATATTGAGATCTCTACTTTGAGGATGCAGAATGAACAACTATAGAATGAATTGAACAGAGAAAAAGAAATAGCAGAGAATCTCAACAAGTCAAGTGAAGCTATCAAGTACTTTGAACAATTGCTGAAATCCCCAAGATCAGCCTATGATACATCAGGACTTGGATACATCAGCACTAAAGTTGGGGAATCATCAAAGAGTGATGAGAAAATAAGTGAAAAAGGTAAGGATTCTAAACCCACTTGTCATTACTTTAATAAAAAGGGGAATACTACTAATGTTTGCAGGAGTAGAAGGATCAATAAGCCAAACACACCCAAAAGCAACGGTTATTGTCACAAGTGCAACATGCAAGGACATATGACACAAGACTGAAGGTCTAAAGTCACAAGGACACAAAGATTTGATGGACATTGCCACAATTGCAAGAAGTATAGAGCCTTTGAGTGTATATCAAAGCCTATGTAGACACCAAATCAATATGTAAGAAGGGACAACTATGTACACCACTACAATTGGGATTACAATACAAGGCTAAGCTATCACTATTGTTAAGAGTATGGACATATACCCTAGAACTACATAAGAACACATTTCAAGGGGAACTATAAAAGATGGTTGAACCAAACTACTTGCTTCAGTTGCTTGACAACTAAACATGTCAGCAAGAATTTTCCAACAAAGGCCAAGGCACCCAAGACTAAAGCAAATAAGGGCAAAGAAAAAATTTATGAGGAACACACCAAAACAGACATGAAGAAGACATGGTAGAAAAAGGATAGGTCAAGTACATCCAATGGAAGGGTCACTTCACCCACAAGGTCAAGTGATCATATCTCATCCAACTAATTGCAAGATGAGCCTGTGGGGTTGATACATATAAGGATGTATCATACATCAGCCCTAAACTGTGATGATGCACTGCAAACTATAAATTTGCATGAGATAAGATGCTAAGACAAAACTTGAATGATGATGTCGAGCTATCTTTGGTTGTCAAGTAAAACTATAGTGGTGGCTGAGTTATTAACAAAGTCAATAGATGTCGAGTGGATGTTGAGTTGAAAAACCTTTGGAAGCTGAGTGGTAGGTGAAGGTACAAAAATGTATTAAATGCAAGGTTTTTGAGCCCCTTAAAAGTAAAAATCAATTCATTTTGAGTCATTCAAACAAAGAGAAATTACCAGGAGCATGATTAAGCAATTTCTCAAGCATTCAACTAGCAATTTACAGCAATTCAACATCTTCCCAAGTGATTTTAATCATCTAACTAGGTATTTCCTTTAGGTGTTGAGTTGTATAGTTTGTGAAGTTTGTTTTAAACTTCAAACCCTAGTTCAATCAAAATGGTGTCTAGTTCAAAGTTGACCCAAAGGAAGGAGAGCCATAAAATTCAACTTGTTAGTAACGAGGTTAAGCAACCCAAATTCAGGCCAATTCTAGAAGTTGCATATAAAAATGATCCCGCTAGTGCCCTATCCGCCATCCCTAAAAAAGTTGTTATGGTTCAAGATGTGCAAAAGTGTTACAACTGCAAAATAGGAGCCATAGGAGACTTGGAAATATTTAATGCCTTTGAAATTTTTTTTGATAATGGTATATTGAAAGATGAGTTTTCTATCATAGAGAAGAAGGGTTTAACCAAAGCCCTAGTTTTTCCAATCGTATTCAAAATTGAGTGGATACGCATAATACTTAGCAGAATCCATGATGGAGCATTCTAATTAGAGCAAGGACAAGTCAAGATTACCAAGAAAATGGTTCATAAGGTCATAGGTTTTCCAACCCTAGATTGGCCAAAGACATTGAGAAGTGAAAAGAAGGAAACAATTGAGAAGAACATAGGAGCAAAGTGGAATAATAGAGGCATGACCATAGACACTATAACTGATCCACTTCTAGACTTTGCTATGAGGATCATATCACACAAATTTTATCAGTCCAGTAGGTTGAATAGTGTACCTTGCATAGTAGTGGATGTGGCATATAAGCTTGTAAAGAAAGACCACACCTATGACCTTGCGGAGCTCATGTTGCAACAGATTAATGAAAATCTTAGAGCTATTAGAAAGTCTAAGGGAGCATAATGTAAATTTGGGTTAGTGCTACTTTGCATGTTCTTATATGTGATGAAGGAATTCCCTTCATTTGGCAAAGTCAACTAGAGTCAGAACAAAACAATTTTTGATCAAATAAATGATTTCATTGCACAAATAGGAGATAGCTTTGATGATCAAATGTCTATCTATTTTGATGATTTCAAGAATGCAATGAAGAAAAGAATGAGGATACCAGTTTCACTGGTAGAAAAGCATGTAAATGACATGTTCTTTTTGGTTGATATTGATTTTACTTACATCGAAGCACTCCTTCCAAGAGCAAGATGGCTTAGACCATTGGGATATGAGCTTGATGTTGACCAAGCTTCTGCAACCATCACACCATTACTTGAAGAGGAAATGGACAAAACTACAAAGGCATTTGGGACATATGACACTGTAAAATCAAGAGTGGTTACTAAACTCGAGACAACCATAGTAGTAAAGAAGAAGGAAAAGTTAGTAAAGAAGATAAAGAAGAAATTTGGTGTTGTAGAAACAAGTACAGCAAGTGAAGCAGAGGAGATTAGTGAAGGAGAAGAAGAAGGTGATGATGAGAAAGATGAGGATGAGCCAGAACAAGGGCCACTTGAATTAACACCAGGCCAAGGTGAAGACAAAGATGAGAGTGTTGAGGAAAAAGAAGCCAAGGAAGCACCCATCAAAGGCAAAGACACCTCCTGCTCCTCAGCCTAAACCAAAGAAAGTTACCATGACAACATCCAAGAAGCCAATAACCAGAGCTACAACAAGAGCTTCCACACAAAAGGCCAAAGAGGAAGACATAAAGAAGA
Source organism: Cupressus sempervirens (assembly GCA_028749045.1). NCBI lineage: Eukaryota > Viridiplantae > Streptophyta > Pinopsida > Cupressales > Cupressaceae > Cupressus > Cupressus sempervirens. The sequence goes on from CM053788.1 coordinate 471,259,279, forward strand.
AGACAACCAAGTGTATATGCTACTTTAGTATGCAAATAAACACTAATCTAATGAAATAAAAGCATTAGCATTAAACTAAATTAACATAACCTCAAGATAGACAAAAGAGAAGCTCTCAAATGAGAATATGATCCATTTAAGGGGCTCTCTCAATGAGATTGTTCTCTTGAGTTGGGGATGTTTCTATTTGATAGGATTTGGGATGTGTGCTCAAGATACTCAAACTATGCTTCAATGGAGATGGAAAATGGCAAATTGGTAGCTTTGTGAGCTCTCAATTTGTCATTATAAGGGTATGGTTAAGGGCTTTGTTTCTCACACTAGCATTATAACTTTAGCTTAAAGGTTGTGATGAAATGGCTTGGGAGGGGATCCAATTTATAGGCTAAGGGCTTGAGGGTTTGAGGGCTAAGATGTAAGGATGGGGAAAAGCTTATGGAGGGCTCAGATTGCATGAGAGGAGAGCACATGGATTGTGCTTCCTTACAGCCAATCAGAGAGTGACACATGTCACAGGGTGAGAGGATGGAGGAAAGGGCAAGGATGAGCCAACAAAAGAGGCTCAATGCCTTAAAGACCCTCATAAATGGCTTGTAAGAGAAATGAATGGGTTTGTAAGAGTCTTTATGGCCTTGTAAGAGCATTCATGGCTGGGTAGTTGGAATATTTTGGAGGGAGTTGAAGTTGTTGACTTTGCTTGGCTTAGGAAAGTCTTAAGCTTACTTAGGGAATGTGAAAAGGTTAGGGGGGGATTAGAGGTGATTTAGGATTAGATTAGGGATGTTAGAGACATGCAAGTGGATGGCATTCAATGAGGGTGGGTGAGTTAGTAGCTAAGCTTGGTTAGTATGGGTGGATGGGGTGGATTAGGCTAAAATGGAGGTTTAGAGATAGACTTAGGAAGAGGATAAAGTCCTTCTAGAAGAGTCTAGAACTTCATAAGGTTTTGAGGATAAATAAAGTTTATTTATCTCAAGGGTTTGGGTTGATGAAATATTTATTAAAACATTTTTAATAAACATGAGGATTGATATTTAACCTTAGTTAAATATTTTGAGTTGGGATTAAGGGTAGAAAATGATGTTATTAGCCTTTAATCGAAATTAAAGAAGGATTAGAAGATTTTGGGAGAGGTTAGTGGTCTTAAGGAAATTGGCCAAGTTTTGGGCAAAAAATAAATAAATTATTTATTTTGGGATTTTTTGGTCAATTTATTAATTAAATAATTAATAAATAAGGAAATAATGTTTAAATAAGATTTAAACATTTTTGGGAGGGATTCCTTAATTAAATATTTTTAATTAAGATAAAGGGATTTAATGACATAAAAATTAATTAATTAATAAATGATGATGTCATCAGGGACTTTTTCAGAAAATAAAAATACTTTATTTTTTAAAGGATTTTAGGTGTCTACACCAAGAAGGCATAGGAAGAGCCAAGGAAAAGGAAAAGATATGTGGCTCAACCTGATATTGATGAAGAAGATCAATTTGAAAAAGTAAGTCATCCTCCTAAGTCTTCAGTTGATACATTATGTGAAAAGATTAGGAATGGAGACTTAAGTGAAATGAAAAAGTTTGATTTCAATAAGTTCACCAAAGAGGAACAAAACAAAATAGAAGAATCAGTCTATGCATTAATGGCATAGTTCAAGTATACACCTCTTGAACTTGATGGGCAATTGCCAAAGGAATTGTCTAAAATTGTAGAGGACAGATGAGATTTCTGTCTAATGATGGAAAAGGAGATGAGGGAATCAACCCTAGCAAGTATACTACCTAATTTGACAAAGGAAAAAATAAGTAAAGTAGTCAAGAGGCATAATAAAAGGTTTACACCTAAATATAGGGCATTCTCCATTTTATAGAATAAAATTGAAGAAGTTGTACAAGAGACAACAAGATCATGGAGGAATCTATACAAAAGGGTTTTCAATGTATTTGAAGAAGAATACAAAGAAGAGGCTGCTATTTAGCCAGAAAAAAGAAGAAAGAGGAGAGAAGAGAAGATAGAAGTCAAGAAAAAGGTTGAAGAGGAGGAAGATAAGGGTACTAATGAGCAGCAAAGTGTGCAAGACACACAACTTCCACCTTCTAGCTCTCCTCCCTCTACTACCACACCTGCAAAAATCATAAAGATTAAGGATGTTGTTGACACCTCAATTCAAAACATCAACCCATTAATTGTAGAGGATCTCACTAAGATCCTTGACCAAACAACTCTTCAAGCACACTTGTGTATAAGTCCCATATTTGTCAGTGTAGATGATCTTCAAAAGACAGTAGATAAACTCAAAGAAGCCAAGGTGTCACCACAAGAACCACCTCAAATCATTCAAACCACTAGACTTCCATTTCTACCACCTCCATCACCACCAAGAATAGCCATGCAATCTCATCAAGACCCAAGTGCAATAGTAGGTGAAGTCACAGGTATAACAGTACAGAGAGAAAGTACACCCCCAACAGCAGTGATACAAGAAGAAGAAGATAAGAAAGAAGAAACATAGGATAAGGAGGAGTCTACAATACAAACTTTGGTTGAATTGCCAAAAATAGGTACTCCTACCAAACCTATCCAGCAACTGAGTACTGACAAGTTGACCTTACAAGTTAGTACACCAAGCTCAAGTTCTACTAGGGTAGCCATGACCATTCATTATGGTATTCCTAAGCTTGATGAAGAAATCCAAATACCCTATTATGATTCAAGCACTCTAACTGAGGAAAAGATGAATGAAATATAGAGTGCATTGGATAAGAGAAGGAAGCAAGAGGCATTGAGGGAAGACTACAAATACAAGCAGGCAATGAATGAGATCAAAGATATATTTATGGATGCCTTCAACCTACAACCTCCAGATTCAAGCAGGCCAATCCTTGAGCAACTATTTGATATAGTTGACCAAGTGAATAATGAAGACCATGATACAAATGTGAAACTCATGGAATGGTCAGAAAAGAAGTTTCTAGGCAAGGTCAATCAAAAGATAGCTAATAACATTATTTTGGAACAGGTTGACCTAGCCAAGAAACTAGATAATGTAAAGATTGTATTAGGGAATATCTTTTCCCTTTATAGCAAATTGTCTGATTTTTCTAGGTTCACACAAGAAACAAATTAGAAAATTTTGAGCCTTGAGAGCAACCTTAAGCTCTCCAGTATGAAACTACCCTTAAATCCTACATAGAGTGAGAAGCATTTTACTCAAAAACTTCACATTTAGAGGGAATTAGCTGCATTATCAGTAGAAGAGGCCACTATTAAAGAAAAGTTGATGCAAATACAAGCCTGTATCACTCCTCACTTGGAAATATTACATAAGGAAAAAATGTATGCAAAAACAATCCTAAAGAAAAATCTCAATATTTCTACTCATGAAGGACTTGTTGATCTAGTAGTAGAGATTGCAATCCAACACAAGTCATTGGATATTGCATTGAATAACTGGGATGCAGCTCTCAAAATACTCCTTGAGGCAAACAAGACATTTTTGGCCAAGCATGGCATTACTGTTTAGAACCCTTTGACATAAGTATCAAAAAGGGAGAGATAATGTAGAAAGGGGGAGATAATATAGATAATATATTAAGGTGGAGCACAATCACAATTGCCAAATTTTGAAAGCATGACATAATAAGGCATAATCAACTCACGGGGAGTCATAAGGTATATTGTTGTTCACTATATCTTTTTGAAATTTTGTAAGTGAAGAAAGGACACACAAGGATTGGATCATGAATGATCAGTAAGTATTTTTGACACTCATGTAAAAGGGGAAGATTGTTGATCTATAAGTAAGATTGAAAAATGAGTGTCAACACACTTAATCATCTTCACTATACATGACAAGTATACAATGGAAGCCGAGCTAGAATTTATTTATGTGTCAAGTCACAAATAGTGTTGAGCAAACTATAGTTTCTGCCACGCACAACACATTACAGTAGATGTTGAGTGACTTAGGATCTAGCAAGAGCCAAGCAAAGTAGGAATTCAATAGGTGCCGAGTAATGTAGAAACTACAGTAGATACCGAGCAATCCAGAATAGATGGTTCTAAGCATTAGTATTACTTCATGTGTCGAGTAATGCAGGATCAACAAAAAAATTTGTGCAATCACAAGCCAAGATGAAAAATGGTTATGCATGACTCATTGATAGGATAAAAGGATAAGATCAAATCCTCACAATCACCTATGTGATCCTCATTCAACCAATCAGAAAATAGGAAATTACATGCAACCAATAGGTGAATTTTAGGGGTTTGAGTGGGAACATTTTAATCAAGGATGCATGACAGACCACTACTCTTTATAAGGGAGTCTTGACACCATTGAACATAGAGAGGAGAAAGGAATCATGAGAAGAAGGAAAAGAAGAGCTTATTAAGGTCACTGTAGAAAATTGGTGTCAAAGATTTAGAGGAAAGGATAGCATTTACACATCCAGTTGATCATAACAGAATAAGGAACACAATCAGTAGATCAGATCTAGCATATATCAGTTAATAATAGAGTAGATCAAGTACCTAAGATTAGCATCAGAGATTGCATTAGATCAGGTGTATTATTCTAATACTCTCTCACAATTGTATTAGGAACTTGGAAATCCCATGGACTTGGGTAGGTTTAACAACCTTATGTAAATACTTTAATAGGGTGGCATTCTAAGTTGAATGTTCTTAAGTCCTCTAACAAGGCACACTCCTAACAGGGTGTAGAAATATTTTAATAGGGTCACATTTAATAGTGTGTTGTAGCCTTTAAGAGGGTAGGCCTTTAATAGGGAAAACCATCAGAAGTGGTTGAAATCAATTGCTACAGTAATTTTGTGGGTTTCATCCCCACCCAAGTTTTACTCTTTTATTCCTAGAGGGTTTCTGTGTTACCAAAATCTCAAGTGTTATGTGATGCATGTTTGTTTCTCATGATTTTTTAATGTTTATATGCATGCATGTTAATTTTAGTTATATGTTATTAAGGGTTTAAAATTGGTTAAAAGGTCAGTACTTCTGATTCACCCCCCACTCTCAGAAGCATTCTTCCGATTAAGACATTCCAACACTTGTCTACTCACAAAATCATAGAAAGTGCACATGTGAAATTTTATGAGTTTGTAGAAACAGCTGAAGAAGAAAGAAAAAGGTAACCAGAAGACTACATGAGATTTGTTTTCATTGAACCTGATATAGTGTCAAATACACCTGTTAGTCAAAAATCTTCTACTCGCGAGTCTTCAGTAACTGAGTTGTAGGAAGTTCAAACTGAGCTACAAGAACTCGAGTCATATTCTGACGCTACTGAGCCAATGCCTACAAAGTCTGAAGGACCCAAGCAAAAAAATAGAATAGCCAGAACTTGAAGCTAAAGTGCAAGATGATGAAAATGTAAAGCGTTCAAAAGGTAAGGAACATGTATTAGCTATGTATGTTAGAAGACATCATGCACTAGATCAAATAATTAGAGACAAATCTAAAGGAAGTATGACAAGAATTAAGTTGAGAGGTACTTGTTTACTTATTGATTTTGAACCTAGAAGTGTAAAAGATGCATTAGAAAATAAAAGTTGGATTGAGGCTATGAAAGAAGAAATAAAGTAGATAGAGAAAAATAAAACATGGACTCTTGTACCTAGGCCTAAAGAAAAAAATATGATTAGAACTAAGTGGGTATTTAGAAATAAGTTGAATGAAAATGGTAAGGTATCAAGGAACAAAGCTAGATTGGTATGCAAAGGATACTCTCAAGAAGAAGGAATAGACTATGGAGATACTTTTTCTCCTATTGCAAGATTGGAAGGTGTAAGGACCTTACCTATATATGTTGCATACAAAGGATTTAAAGTTTATCAAATGGATGTCAAGTCAGCATTTCTCAATGGTATACTAGATGAGGAGGTTTACATTGAACAACTTGAAGGTTTTGTTGATCCAGACAAGAAGGACATGGTTTGAAAATTGCACAAAGCATTGTATGGTCTAAAACAAGCCCCTAGAGCATGGTATGAAAGATTGCATAACTATCTTATTCAAATTGATTTTCAAAAAACTAATGATAACAATAGCTTGTATATCAAGGAAAGATCAGATAATAAGATTGTTTTGGCAGAAATATTTGTGGATGATACTTTGTTCATAGGAAATGATGATCTTTGCAAAGAATTTTCATAGCAAATGAACAAAGAATTTGAAATTTCAATGTTTGGTGAAATCAAATTATTTGTTGGTCTTCAAATCCAGCAAAGTAAGAATGGCATCTATATCACTTAATCTAAATACATCAAGGAGATATTGAAAATTTTTGGTATGGAAGATTGCAAACCACTTGGGACTTCTATGTGTACTAGACTGAAACTTACTAAGGATGATGAATCAAAGGAAGTGGATCATACATTGTATAGATCTATGATTGGAAAGTTGAAATATGTAGTGCATACAAGGAAAGATAGTGCCCTTGTAGTTGGTATTGTAGCAAGATTTTCAGCAAAACCAAGAGAAAATACATGATGGCAATCAAAAGGATCATGAGATATTTGAAAGGAACTAAAGATTATAGATTATGGTACAAATTTGGAGGTAATCTGGATTTAAAAGTATTTATTGATACAGATTGGGCTAGAAATGTTGATGACAAAAAAAGTACAAGTGGAGGAGCTTTCTTTCTTGGAAAGAGGTTAGTTTCTTGGACAAGTAAAAAGAAAAATTGTACATCCCAATCCACAACAAAAAGAGAGTATATTGCAGCAGTAGTAAACTATTCTAATATTGTTTGGTTCAAATAGTTATTGGAAGGTATGAAAGAAGAAATCAAAGAACCTATTGTTATGTTTTGTGACAATACAAGTTCAATTAACATATCCAAAAATCCGGTGATGCATTCAAAAACCAAACACATTGCAATAAAGTATCACTTTGTCAGAGAATTGGTGCAGGATAAGGAGATCAGATTGGAATATGTCCATACAAAGGAACAAATTGCTGACATATTCACAAATCCTTTACCTTAGGATGCATTTTTGTATTTAAGAGGTAAGTTAGGGGTCATTCCCCTATCTAAAGCTCACTAAAATGAAGTTTTAGTGATGCATGAATAGGTATCAAGTTGAAGATCTTTTAGTTGATGTAGAATAATCATGGAAATATTGCATATGAATCAGTACATAAGGTACATTACTATTTATTTGGTTTATGTTGTCTTTGGCATGTTTTGTCAAAGAGGGAGAGTATACTATCATATCTTTCTAAAATTTGATAAGAAGCTATGTAATTCCTTCATAGAGGGAGATTATTGTATTTGAGGAGTTTGAGGAATGAAATGTAAGAGGGAGAAACATTCTATCATAAAAGACTTGTTTTAAAACTTCATTTTGCTATGACATGTTGTGTTTCCATCAATGCCAAAGAGGGAGATTGTTGGATATAATTATTCAATTGTGTGTTGTCTTTGATGTTACACAAATGTCATATCAGTTATCAGTCAGAGGCTACCGAACTCAGTTGGTCAGCAAGAAAAAAGACAAAGTCTATCGAGCTTAGAAGGTTAGCAAAGTGAATTATAGAGTCTACCAAGCATTTATAGATGTTATACTATGAAGACATTCTCTACTGAGCTCACTCGGGTACTGAAGGCTTGTGTGACAGAAAATCAATTTCTGCCAAGCGAGCAAGGTCAGCAAAGGGAAATTAGTTTCTACCAAGCTCAAAAGGTTAGCAAAGGAAAGTTAGTTCTTACCAAGTTCACTCGATCTCCAAAGAATTTTCTAGAGTTTGCAGTGTTTATCGAGCTTCACTTGGTTAACACTGGAAATCATTTTTTGAGCAATATTTATTGAGCTACGTCAGCCAATGAAGGATTTAATTGTTTTGGGGAATAAAGTTTTTTTTTTTAATGTAATGTTTGTAGCTGACTGATGTATGGTTTATTGGTAAATGTAACTTGTAATTGAGCTGATTTGATAATCTATAATGTATAAATAAAAGGTCAAGTTGTGTTTTCAAATGTATGAATGGATGTAAAAATGAGAAAATATGCAAGTGAGTTGATTGTGAAGAATAACTGTGAGTGAATTTTGAAGAAGGATCAAATATCCTTGAGGAGCAGCAAATTTTTATTTGATCAGTCAGGATCTATTGAAGTAGAGAAAAGATCTGTATCAACAAAGTTCAGTTGCATCTCATTCAGGTCACTTATTATTACTTTCTCACCATTGCAATAATAATTCCTAAATCTCTTAATAGACTTGGTCTAACAACCATTTTGTAAATCCTCTAACAAGGTGGATAGTTCTACCAAATTTTTCTAAAGTCCTCTAGTAAGGCCACTCCTAATAGGGTGATAAAATCCTCTAACTAGGTCACACCTAATAGTGTGTTTTGTAACCTTTAACAAGGTTGGCTCCTAACAAGGATGACTTTAGAAGAGTGAAAATTAGTAGCTAGTTACTTTGTGGTTTTTTCCATATTGGGTTTCCACGTTAAATCTAGTGTCTCTTGTGTTAATGTTATTTTCTTTTGCATGCATGTTAATAATTGTGAATACTTAAAGATTAGTAACTAGTTAATCTACCAAGTTACATCATTTTTCTGTGTGGCAACTGAGTAACAATAGTAATTAAGTTTTAAGACATCTAAGGGATCTATGGATTTATTTTGTGGTAACTGATCCCCCCCCCCACTCTCAGTTACTCCATCTATAATTCCAACAAGGTTAGATTTCAAAATTTAATATGTTTATTTCAAGAAGCTAAATGATGGAAGATGAATCTATAACAAGTTACTTTGGTAGAATATCATGGATTTTTGCAGGAATTAAGACTTGTAATGGAAAGATGGCTGAATATGAAATTGTATGGGAGATCCTGAAAAATTTGACACCTACATATAAGAAGATAACACAAATGATTGAATAGGTTATATCTTGTACATAAAATTACACAAGAGAGACTCTTCTATGAAGACTAGAATTAGCTGAGATAGGAATAAGACAAAGTGGAGAACTATGTAAAATTGAGACTTCTTTCAATGCATTAAATGTTTGACCTACCTTGATAAGAAGTGCAAGTACAAGTGGATACTTTTCTAGTAATAGTAAAGAAAAATCAAAAGAGAACAAGACTGAAGAAGGCCTTTCCCTCATTATTCATAGAGAACCTAAAGGTACAATATTTTTTTTAATGTTGGACATTTAATGAGTACGGTCACTATTCTTGTAAATTTCCTTAGAGAAAACTAAAGCATAATAAGAATTCTTATAAGCGAAGGAGATGTCTATTTTCTAATTTTGAGGAATTAGATGCTTGTGTGGAAATAGTTTTGAGTGAAAGTGGTGATGAAAGTGATGGAATAGGATTTGTTACTAGTTAGGAAGAAAGTAATGAAAAAGATGAAGTTAGGGAAGAAAGAGTATTAATACCACATGTCGGAAAGAAGAAATTCTATTGGATTATTGATAGTTTTTGGTCTCATCATATGGCTAGAAATATGAAAAAATCATTGAATTCAATAGCTATGAAGGTGGAGTTGTTGGAGTTGGAAACAATGTAGCCTATCGTGTTAAGGGAAAAGGATCTATTATTCTAGATGTAAAGACTATCTTTGATGATATTTATTTTTTCAATGGTTTGAAACATAATATTTTGAGTGTTGTACAACTAGTTGAAAAGGGATATTAGTTTCAATTCATAGAGAATGTGTGCATTATCAAAGATATAGATAGTAAGTTGATTGGTACTGGTACAAGGACAAGTAGTAATGTTTTTTAGTTGAATCCTACCAAGATGTCATACCTAGTTTCTAAAGTTGATGATAGTAAGTTGTTTCATAAAAATTTTTGTTAAATAAACTTTAATAACATTGTGAAGATCAGAACTACACTTCCTATTAGATATTTTCCTAAAATTGTGAACCCTGTTAACATGTTATGCAAAAAATTTGTTATAGAAAAATAGAAGAAAAGTTCATTTCCAAGAAATAAGTTTTCTACATTAGAAAATTTGGAGATTTTACATACATATTTGAGTGGTCTTACAATGAAAAGAGATTTCTATGGTGAAACATATTTCATGATTCTTGTTGATGATTTCACTAGAATGATGTGGGTAGCATTTTTAGAGAAAAATATGAAGCATTTAAGAATTTTAATATATTCAAAAATAAAGTTGAAAATAAATGTGGATTAAATATTACATGTTTGAAATGTGATAGAGGAGGAGAGTTTACTTCGAATAAATTTAACAATTTTTGTGTAGTAAATTGAATTAAGAGACAAATTTCAACCCCTAAGACACCTGACAAGAATGGTATAGTAGAAAACAAAAATAGATTTGTAACATAGGTAGAAAGAGCTATGATGTTTGAGAATAGTGAAGTGAATAAATTTTAGAGAGAAGTAATAAAATAATAGTATGCACTATGAATAGAGTACAAATCAAAAAAGGTTGGTAAGACACCCTATGAAGTTTGGTTTGGACATGCAACGTTAGTTAAGTATTTTGAAATATTTGGAAGTGAGTGTTACATTAAAATGGATGATGAAATTGGAAAGTTTGGCTCAAGGAGTGATGAAGGTATGTTTCTTGGTTATTCATTGAAAAGAAAGGCTTATAAATGTTTTAATCAAAGAACTAAGACTATTTTTGAGAGCATAAATATTGGAGTGGATGAAAAGTTTAGAATTCAGGAAAGAATACTTGATTATAGTTCTAATGGTGAAACTAATCCAAGGGATAACCAAGAGAATATTGAGTTGTTTTATAAGACTGACACTAATCTGTAGAATGGGATACAAGTTGTAGACCACAGAGGAGAACCAAGGATTGAACCCAAAGAAGAAATCAAAGCTGAACCAATGACACCTAATAAGAGTTTGATAAAGAATCACCCTGATGATTAGATTATTAGAAGCAAAGATAGAATTTATGATGAGGAATAAGGTACATGAAGAATTATGTTTGATTCCTCAAGTTGAACCTAAAAGTTTTGATGAAGCTAGTAAAGATGGCATTTGGATTAAAGATATGAGAGAAGAGATAGATCATACTGAAAAGAATACTTTAGAGTGGGGTTGTTGTTGCACCAAAGGATTGATCTCTCAATACCTAATACAACCACTTAACTCATAGTACACATGAGCCAGTTAAGCCCTTATCAAGAATCTTGAGGGGAGCTAAACAAATTTCCAAAAATCCCCCCCATTAGTGTTATCTAAGGTTCAAAGGATTTGAACCTATGACCAAGCTATGTTACCATTTACAGAGAGGGGTTTCCATTACACCAAAATAATGATCTTTCAATTCTTGATACAACTACTCAACTTATATTACAAAGTAGGTAGCTAGTCCCTTGTCATAAATCCTAAGGGGGGTGTTGAAAAAATTTCCAATAGAATAATACTTGGGAATTAGTTCCTAGACTTAATGATAAGAATGTTATTGGAACTAAGTGGGTTTTTGGAAACAAGATGAAGGAGCAAGGTAAGGTTGTGAGAAATAAAGCAAGACTAGAATGTAAAGGTTATTCATAATAAGAAGGTATTGAGTATGAGGAAACATTTATACCTATTTCTAGAATAGAAGAAGTTAGAATAGTTTTGGCATATGTTGCTAACAAGAAATTCAAAGTATATCAAATGGATATCAAATCAACATTTCTAAATGGAGCACCTAAACAAGAAGTTTATGTTGAGAAGCCTGAAGCTTTTCCTTTGATTAAAGAAGGAGATATGGTTTTTAAGTTGAAGAAAGCTTTTATGGATTGAAATAATGATGTAGTACAATTTTGGATGTACCCCAAAATAAAGTGATCCATAAACTAGTAGACAAACACACAACAACAAATGAACGAGAGGAATGAAATTTAGATCCAAAGAGACAATATTCCATATAATCAAATCAAGAAGTTTACATCCAACATGCCTAACTATATGGCCTTCTGGGTTACGACCATTACAAAGAAGAATAGATCTTTCAATGAATAATAGATCTTCGAACTCAAGTGTGGACTTCTATCTCCAAGCTACTCCATACTAAGACTAGCTAAACTACATGACTTCTCCATGCTTCCCTACATCTCTCTCATCGAATAATAATGCCTAAGAATCTACCCAAGACCCTTTTAAATACTTCCATGGCTAAAAGTTAGCTTGTTGCAAATACAAAAAAGTAAAATCTTATATAAAATGCTAGAGAAAGCCACAAGCTGGATAACAAAAAATATTAAATACCTATCACAAAATTAACTACAAAGATCAGCTCAAACTAGAAACCAAACATAGACAAATCAGAATACACAAAAACTCATCAAACATTGCAACTTGACAAACATTGTGACTCAAAAAACACTACAATTAAAAAATCACTGGCTACCAACCAACTCAACACATGAAAGATCACTCAGTTGATACTGGAAGAATAAATGGGATAACACATCAACTAGTATGTTAAAACAATGTCAAAAAACTACAAATTTGTCAATACTAAATAATTATTGGCACTCACCAATTTTTGTAACTTGGCATCAACCAATAGAATTAGTGGGATAACACCATGGCCAGGATACTCCTACATCATTTTACTAGGGTAAATAGAAAATATTTCAAATGCTCCTATATTAGACTCCCTAGGTAAATAGAAAATTGTGTCCCACATTTTTCTTCCAAAAGAAAATTTTGTAGACAACTTCATCTTCACCAAAGGCTTCCAATCCATAAAAGAAAAGAGATCAAATTTGAAAATCAACCATCTATGCTTCATCCATTCAAAAATAAGAATCTCATCCAACCAATCAACATACTCAATCACCAGTAATCTATGCAACTTATCATCAAAAACATCCATAATAACATCCTTATATATGAAAACCAAATTAGCAGCAATATCCAGATCAAAAAACCAACTAACTTATCAACATATGAACTTAGATCCATAATAGTAGCAACAACAGTATTATATTCATTTCTCTACCAACTTGTAAATTAGTAACACCATCAAAATCCACAATATTAGCAACATCCATATCTTTCAACATCTTAGCAACAACGTATAAGTTCAGATCCATATCACTAACAACAACATCATGTCAATCCACCTCAATAACATCTCTAAAACCCTTAAGGACATCACCAATAGGAAATTCCATCTTATCATGATCAACATTCAGATCAACAACATCCATAATAGAAGGAATATGTAACTCTATATCAACATATAATCCTCAATCACATCTATATCAACATTAACATTATCTTGAATAATAAAAACTTCCAATTCCTTACCAACATAAGTGAAACTCTCCTCTTCAGCAATCTCCTGCGCACAATAAGATGCCCTGTAATTTCCATGTTAGATCTGTCCATCTGGTCATGAAAACCAAAATATACCTCATCAATTTCAGTAAAATCATCATGCATTTCCACAATCTATCTTCTTCTCTTCATAATCTTTTTAACTAACCAAACAACCTTTTTCTAATCCTGAGATACCAACACAAATCAAACTCTTCCAAATCATCAATCCTTTCATGAATTTTATCCCAAAAAGAATCATACTCATTGCTCTCAACATCATCAAGATGTCTTCCATTGTCTTGTGCTAACTCAATAGCTTCTACTCTAGCTGCAATGTAGGAGCATCATAATCATCATGTTATTCCATTGATTCTATTAGTTGTTGTTGAGTTACAAACATTGCCAAGTGCTAGTAATTATTCAGTATTGACTAAGTTGTAGTTTTTTGACATCATGTTAACCTAATAGTTTTCATTTTATCCTGTTTATTTTGCTAGTATCAATCAAGTGATCTTTCATGTGTTGAGTTGGTAGGTAGCCAGTGATTATCAAGTTGTAGTGTTTGTCAAGTCGCGGTATTTGCCGAGTTGTAGTGTTTGCCAAGTTGTAGTGTTTGTCAAGTTGTCTGTGTTCAGTTTCTAGTTTGAGTCAACCTTTGCATTTAAGTTTGTGATATGTATTAATACTTGTTGTGAGTCGACTTGTGGCTTTCTCTAGCATTTAATATAAGAGTTTATTTTTTTGTATTTGCAACAGGCCAACTTGTGGTCATACAAGTATTTAAATGGGTCTTGGGTAGATTCTTAGGAATTATTACTCAATGAGGGAGATGTAGGGAAGCATGGAGAAGTCATTCAGTTTAGTGAGTCTTAGCATGGAGTAGCTTGGAGATAGAAGTTTGCACTTGAGTCTAGAGATTTGTTCTTCTTTGAAAGATGTATTCTTCTTTGTAATGGTCATAACCCGAAAGGTCGTATAGTTAGGCATGTTGGATGTAAACTTCTTGATTGGATTATATAGAATATTGTCTATCTAAATTTGAATCTCATTCCTCTTGTTTATTTTTCATTGTGTGTTTGTGTGTTAATTTTTGGATCACCTCATTTTGGGGTACATCTAGAATCATACTGCATCAAACAAGAATCTAGAGCATGGTATGTGATATTGGACAAGTATTTGGAAAAATTAGGATTTTCTAAAGGTATTATAGATAGTAATTTTTATTTGGAGGATATTAAAAATGTCTTACTAATTATTGAAGTATCTATGGATGATGTAATATTTGGAGGTGATGATGACTCACATGAATCATTTGTAGAAGAAATGCAAAAAGAATTTGAGATGAGCATGATTGGTGGGATGAAATATTTCTTGGGATTTTAGATTGTGCAAAATAATGATAGTATTTTCATATCACAACCTAAGTATTTGAAGGATTTTTTAAAATATTTGGTTTAAAATTTTGAAAACCTATTGGAAAACCTATATTAACAAGTTACAACTTATCTAGAAAAGATAAAACAACTATTATTGAACAAAAGAAGTACACATCTATGATTGGAGGATTGCAATATCTAACACACACTAGGCCCAATATAGCTAATGTAGTTGGTATTATGGTGAGATTTCAATTTGATCCTAAAGAATCACATTATCTATCAATAAAAAGAATTTTTAGATATTTGAAGGGTACACCTAATTTTGGATTAGGGTATGATAGATCAAATGACTTTAACTTATGTGCATACACTAATGCAACTTGGGTATGCAATGTGGATGAAAAAAAGTACAAGTGGTAGAGCATTCTTCTTGGGAGGAAGATAGGTTTTTTGGCTAAGAAAGAAACAAGACTATATTTCACAAAGCATGATAGAAGAAGAGTATGTAGCAGCAACAAATAATTTTAATCAAATCATTTGGATGAAAAAAATATTGAAGGACATTGGAATTGAGTTTGAAGAGGCTCTTATCATACATTGTGATAAAACAAGTATAGTGAGTATGTCAAAGAATCCTATTTTGCATTCAAATAAAAAACATATATCTATTCAGTAATATTTTTTGAGAGATAAAGTTGTAGAGAAGGAAATAAGATTGGAGTTTATTAGTACAAAGGAGTAGATAGAAAACATATTTACAAAGCCTTTTCCAAAGGATATTTTTGAGTACTTGAGAGCTAAGCTTGGGGTCTTGCCCCAACCTACTTTTGAGTAATTGATATAGATATTAGATTAGTTTAGTGGTAGCAAAGCACTATTCTTTATTTGGTATGGATTCTTGATACTTCCTCTATGGGGGAGTATCTTTGTTTGAGTTAAGTCATGAATGAATATTGGTAACTAGTATTCAATAGTGTCTTTTGACACTTGAGATTATTGCATATCTTATGTATCTATATTGACATAATGATGCCTTTGTCATTGATATCAATGGGGAAGAGTGGCACTTGAAAACATCCTTTATGTATATATCTTTGGGAGGGTAGTAGATATCTTATGGGGAGAGTAATAAATGAAATTTATTTATATATACTTATATCAATGGGGAAAATTTTATATGAGAGATTAATGTTTCTATGAGATTTTTATTTTATTAATGGAGATGATTTGAAAAGATGGTTAGAGTAAAGTGGACATTTATGGGCAACATGACTTGGGGAGAAAATGTAGTAGAGACATTTGGTATTCATAGAACTTAGATGTTTTTCATCTATGTTCCCATTAATGCCAAAGGGGGAGATCATTAGAATAAATGTTGATGATATTCCTATGGGAGTTGATTACCCCAGCATTGTTGGAGATATGATATAGTGGTCATATGTTGCATTCATGATTGTGTTTGTCAGTGATGTCAACATACATGTTACTCTATGAGATTGATAGAGAAATAGATAGAGATTGAGGTCATGCAATTTGAGGATTAAAGATGAGGCTACGCATAGTTGGGGAGATTTTCTATAGAGTGTCCTAATGATGTGGTCAATAGAGTGTCCTAATGATGTGGAAATATGAAGAGAATGAATAATTATTCATGATTTATTGAAGACAACATTTAGATAGAGTTCTTTTGTATCACCTACTAATATTTTGATTATATCTCCTAACATAGATAGAATTTGGTTAAGCAATGTTGTACTAAGGTATATGATAGGTTGAAGATGATGTGGTTAAGTAAGCCAAGTAAGAGGTTACACATGTAAAAAGTTATGAAGAATTTGAGGTGATAGTTTGGTTGTAATTATGAAAATTTGTAATATTGTAGTGTAATATCTTAAGATGGTCCTATATTATTATTGTAAATTGAGAAAGCCACAAGGATGACTCAATAACTTATTCTAGGACTTGGTATAAAGGAAATTTGTTTTCCTTGTGGTAGAGTTTGATTAAGTTGTTGTGAATGAATTATGTGTAATGCCAATATGCAACCTAGTATGTGAGATCTAGTAAACTTAATATTGAATATCTTTTGATTAGAAAAGTATTTGGTGTAGTTGAGGCATAGTGAGATGGCAAAGAGATTGTATTTGGAAAATATTTTTATGTGAAAAATTGTATATTGGTATTATTCTAAGAAGGATAGTACTACTTGGCTAGTTGGATGGTGAGTTCAGTGGTCTTTGCCCTAAATCTGTTTAGATGGTGGGTCCTCCTATCTTCTACAACTCCTAATATAGTTGACACAAATCCTAAGTATAAGTAAACTTGCAACAAAAAATATAACCATTTCTACATAACCCATTAATATATCTAAAATAAATTTGTAATTAAAATCCACATGCAAGAGAATGAACAACATACCCACAAAATGTGACACAAGATATAACCTAGGAAACCCTCGTTGAGGGAAAAAACCATCCTCCAAAAGCATTGCAATGCAACCATGGAAGCCTTCAAATCCATAGGCAAAACCAAGTAATCCATGTGAACAAGCATGAACCCACACATCCCATGCCATGTTTCCAACCCACAAGCCTATATTTTCACTATGCCAAATTTTTGAAATTAAGTAAAAAGTATTTTGAAATTAGGGTTTTCATGTATGTTATTTTCTTGTTTCAAAAAAGAAAACCCTAAGTTTCGAAGTTTGTGCCTTGTGATTTTTCCAAATTTTATTTAAGCCCTAAGGCCATGAATGTATTCCAATCATATATCTTATGTGTTGCCAATAATAATTATATCCTATAGTCAACATTTAAATTATCCTAGATACTTTTGATAAGTGGGAAAATTGAAAGCTTAATTAAAATATTTCTAACCTATTTATGATAGTATGGTCTAGGGTTGAGTATGGAGTCATAGGTTGAGTTTCAAAGTCTCTTGATATTATGTCTCAAAGGTCAAGTGTAAAGGCATAAGAGCCATTCCTCAAGCTTCTTGACCTTACACTTATGTTGAAAGTGTATCACCATAGGTCTATTTTCTAAAGGCTCATGAATATTTATGATCTTATAGTCTAAAGGTAGAGCATAGATGCATAAGTTGCATCATGAAGGGTAATTAATATGTTCCAACGATACACTAAAGGTGAAGGCTTAAGATTGTAAGCCATAATTTTCAAGTTATAAAGATGTATATGATCTTACATGATATAAGGGTTTAGCATGCAGGCATAAAGAAATTAGGTATGTGACTTTTAAGTTCTCCATAGATATGATCAAAGGGAGTAAGATTGTGAGATGAGGTATGAAGGCTTCTGTAGTTATCATTGAAGAAAAGTTGTAGATCGTTGAATGAAGTGAAAAGAACTCTGATGCTATGGTAAGTGCTAAGTGTATGATTGGGAGGTTAAGTTAAAGGGAAATATTAGAGTTTCTAGATTTACAACATCTTGATTGGTTGACTATCAACATATGATCATAGTTAAAATAGAGATGAATAGTTTGGGTCTCTAACCTTGTGATAAATTCTAAAGTGTAAGGTCATAAGGTATATAAGGAATTCTTTTGATGCTATGGGAGGGGTTGATCGTAATATCCTAAGGTGTTTAAAATGAGTTTTTGATGTTATACAAAAGTATTATAAATAGCCAACATAAGTTTGCAACTTAGAGGAAAACATGGAAAATGAGATCTTTGATGCTTTGATAAATTGCTGAGCATAAGATTGAAGGGTTGAGTTGTTCATCCATATAGGGTTATGAAAGGTTAGAATTTCAATAGGATGTAAGATTAGAAACCCAAATTTCACATAAAGAATATGTGTTTTCTTTGAGTTGGAAAAGGATGAAGGATTTTGCGAATCAAATTTTTGAAAAGATGAGGTAAAAGATGTTTAACTTAACATTTAAGTTGAAATTTTTAGAAGAGACATTTAAGTTACAGATTTGAAATACTTGTGCATGCTAACAATTAATGAAATAAATGAGTTTTCTGAAGCACATATATGCATAAGAAAATTCTTTGAGAAATAAAAAGCTACCCATAGTTGAGAAAAGAAGGTTTATTGAGATCACGAGTTTGTAGAGATACTAGATTGCTAAGTGTGCTACAAGAGAAGTTGCAGAGTCCAAGAAGTTATTGCAGAGAAGATGTCTAAAATGGAGGTAGAAGAAGTTCAATCTAAGAATATAGAAGTTCCTAAAACTTTGACATCAAAGGTGGGTAAGACAAGGTAGAGAAAACCTAACAAGTATGCTGAGGATTGGATGATTTTTTTTCCTAAGTCATCAAATACTATCTCAAAAATGACCACAAATTCAAAGACCCATATGCATTTTGCAAAGATGAAATTTTCCTTGATACCAATAGATATGAATTATTCATGTTTTTCTACATAAATAGATTTGAAAAAGTACCAGCTTCAAACCCATGGGCAAGGAATCTTATAAATCTTATATTTCTAGAGGTATATGTGGACATGGACTTGGTAAAAGCCCTAATAAAGTCATACAATCCTATAACTAAATCTTTCCATTGACATGATAGAATTATTCTTTGCACACTCAATTTTTCTTCATTTAATGAATCTTTTGGGCTTGAGGGCCAAATGAGTGTGCCAATTGACATTGAAGATAGCTAGAAGAAATTTGAAAAGAATTAAAATTTCTACACTTGAAAGGCGATGATCCATCATATTCCTTTTAACCTCAAATCAAAGGAAGATATTCTGAAGAAGGTGGATAAGATACTCCCTATAGAAAAAATCAAAAACTACTTCTAGAAAATAGTTTATGGTATGCATAAGGCAATTGGAAATGATGGTTCTAAGGTGGTGTATGGGTTGATCTAAATTGTGACCTTGGATGTGAAAGACCCCTTTCTTAACATGGAATATGATTGTGTAGGGTATATTAACAAGAATATGTGAAAGTAGATTGAAGCAGCATAGAGAGGAGAATTAGGGAGCTTCAAGTTCCACCATTATTCATTGCTAATACATATGATACTGTATAATAATGTTGGATATCTTAGTCTAGATTTTATTGACTAGACATCAAATTAGAGTGGATATTTTATAGTACAATGATGAACATGGGTATGGGATAGATATTACCATTACTCTAATTCCTTGTCTTTCTTTAATAATTTTAGTTTTATAATAATGAGAATGTTAGATCACAAGTTGATTAGAGCCCCTAAAGTTTTGAAAAGGTTGATGAGGCCAACCCTTTTTGCCAGATAATATAAAAATTGATCATAATTGGGGTGATGTGATTTTATTCCAAGAACTTTTAATCTTGAGATTTTATGCCTATCCCTAGCCTCCTCATATATTGCCAAATTTTTCCCTCCTAGGTTAGCCATAATTGATTATGCGTGGTAATTAATTTTGATGGATGGGGAGTACCTAGGCCCTAAATTTCATAAAGGAACCTTCTTGTATAGATGTTTTAGGATAGGGGATTTTTCAATTGGAAAGGAGTCTCTTGACCAAATTCATGAGTATTTAAGACACTATAATTTATCACTACCCCTCATAGAATATATGAACCTAAGGGTTTTCTTAGGAATACTCTCAAGGAGATTAGAAACTATACATTGCCAAATAATAAAAAGTTTCCACATGAAGATTTAATTAAAAACATTGTAGCTGAAGGGGAAGCTAATGAAAGATTGAGAAAATATAAAGATATACTGAGGTGGAGAGGAAGCTAAAAAGAATAGACCAAGACTTCAAGGGTTTCTACTTAGAAACACCATATCCCCAAAGACTTGAGAAGCTACATGAGAATTATGTCCACATCATGTCACTAATGCCACAAGATATTGAGTGAAGAGGGGAGAATAAACCCTAATTCACCATAAGTAGATGTTGTCATGGAAGTAATAGATAATGAGCTTGAGACTTCTACATGGGTGACAAAGGGACACAAAAATAAAAGGATTATCCAGATGCCTAAAAATATAAAGGAGAGGAAAATACAGTTAATACTAGGAAAAAATCAACATTTTGCTCACATGAGGTAGAATTAACTACAAGATAGTATTGTAGCAATAGAGAAGTCTTTGACTAACTTACAATTGATAGTTGTTAGATTGGATGATAGAATCATCCAAGCTAAAAAAATTATTGAAGATGATGAGTTCATCAAATTTGTAGAATTAAAAAGTTTCTTTTACAGGAGAAAATAACATGAGTTGACATTGACTCTCAAACCAGGGGATTTAGAGGAAAAACAAAATGAGCTGGTTGAAATGCTATTAGCCTATGGCCCTGAGAGTGAATAGATGACCCTTGTTGAGGCCAGAGACCTTGTACAAAGAAGTGGTATGCTTCTAGTACCTAGTTGGGATCTAGAAAGGATTTTGTACTAGATCATATTAGTAGGTAGGACAAAGCAATATCTTATGAAGCATTTAGTGTTAAGGGGTTGTAGACAGGATCTGGATTCAACATAGATACAAAAACCTTATTTGTAAGGAGCATAGCATTGGAAACAAATAAGCTAAAGATAATGGATGTGCAAAACACAGTGCAAGGGACTACAATAGTGTGGACATTAGATAATACCATAGGTGAAGATCTTTCAAATTCTCTTAAACACTTTGTATTTATGAATGAAGCCAAGGTTGATCAGATTGAGACAATATTGGCTCAAAATTTTAGAGATTACATTGATGCAAGAAATCTTTATGAGGAAGAGCTCTAGAAAAAGTTATGTATATGAGAAGAGAATTAAAGAGATGGAGGAAAGAACTCAAGAATTGGAAAGACAAGTTGCATCATTAAGGAATAAATTCAGAGCTATGGAGAAAAACAAAGCTGAAATGAGAATTGAAGAGCCAGAAGGCCATTGAAGAAGCAACAATTCAAATTTTAGAAGAAATGAAAGAAGGTTCTAAGCCTCAAGTTGCTACAATGTACATTAAAACTCCTTAACAAAATAACAAATTAAAGGTGACTATGTTGAAAGATATGGTGAATCATAGGACAAGTGTGTTAAGGATAATCTCCTAGTAGGCACATAGTATTTTCATTTTATTAACATGGATATTACCAGTATTCAACCAATGGGTACCATATATACAATTCTTTGAGAGATTTATTATTTTAATGGCTAAGAAGTCAAATTTCCTAGACAAAATATTCACAGTGCAAGAGGAGATGGAAGTTGTGAAAGAGTTGATTGGATTTTTCACTAGAAATTTGAAAATTATTAGAAGTAAAGAAAACATAATGACTAAAGGAATTGATTCTTTTGTTCCATCAATTGTGGATAATGATAATAATTTAAAGGATGGGTAGGAGTGGTCAAGTTCATTTGATCAAATTCTAACATTGGAAAGGGTGACAATTATTTTTGATGGAGATGTTGATGAGATGGATTTTAAAGAGTTAATTGATTCTCTTTTTAAGGTGGAAATTGGTATGACTTGGTTTCTAATAGAATAAAGAGCTATCATAGATTCTAGATGGAACAAAAAATTTAATGATTTAGAATAGTTAAAGGCACTAAATGGCCCACAAAATGAGAGATCTACATGTGGGAAGCGACTAGAGAGGTTAAATCCTTACATATAGGAAGTAGTTAGATGACAGCTGGTGAATGTAAAAGAGACAAATAAAGGGGGGACAAAGATCTTAATAGGCTATCTTACCTTTTCATTGTATTGTGGATATACCTTTGGATCAAATCAAGATTTTACTTGAACTTTTCATGCTAGGTGTCATATTTTAGATTGTTCCTTTTCTTTCTTTGTTTAAAGTGAAGATAATTTTGTTTTAAGGAGAATATTTGTCTTTCTCTATAAATACTTCAAGATTCATGTGTTGACATGTGTCTTCCCATCTGAATCTTATTGTAATCCTTATTCTATAAAAGGATTTCCAAGATGTGGAGTGAAGGTCCAAATTTTGAGTCATTTTGATGATAATATCATTTTGAGTTGGTCCATGGTTCATGCTTAGTTTTTTGATGTTCTATCTTGTGTTCCTAGAATTTTATAAATTAAATGAAAGACTAGTTTTAGCTCTTTGTTATATGCAAAGCCTTATATCATAGATATGTATCATTCTTAAGAAGATTATTAATAAGAGTAGTTGCAAGTCATCTATGCATTCTGAATTTTGTCTCCATTTTGTATGTCTATGACTTTGAGAATAAATGAATAAGGTTCATATTATTTGAATGCAAGTTAGATGAATTGTGTATTAGTTTATTTTTGCTTTTAATTCAAGGAGTTAAATAAATTTTTCTATGAAGTGATAGGGTTATTGATGTGTGGAAGGGATATTGTAAGTATGGATTTTAGGGTTTAACAACTAATACATTTAATTACAATTCAATTACATAGGTCTAATTAATTGATATGACTCTATTATAAAAATGGATTAAGGCACAGGTCAAGATTTGAGAATCAAGAAGTCTAGTCATAATTTGCATTACATCATTCATTTTAAATCAAAATTAATTCATGATGTTTATGGAGATGAAGTTCAATGTTGGTCATTGCTTATTGCAAAAGTTTAACAAGTTTTAGTTTGATGATGTAGTCTTATTTTCAATTGCAAATTTTAAGAAGTCTTAGAGATCAAATCTACTATAAGGGATTTTTAGTGTGATAATGTTTAGAAATGGTTGAGATCCCTAGGTTAACCCACCTTGGTTAGCAGAGCCTAAAGTGTAGAAAGCATTATTGCCTTGTTTATTGGTCCAGATGTAAATAGCATGTGTCAATCATGAGAAGTAGGTAAACCCTAGGTATCATATTATTTATTGTCTTCTAGTACTATTAAATCAGAATTCCAATGAAATGGTGACTTTGCTAGGGAATACTACTAAGTAATTTGCAATTTATGATAGTATTTGTCAGTTTCTTGTCCTATTGGTGAGACATAAATATCATATGTAAAATTATTTCTTTTATGAGTATCATTTAGTGAAGTCAACTCTATGCACTAAGTGATAGGTGACTTACTATTTTGATAATTTGGATGTTTCAAAATCATATTCTGGTAGATAGTGGGTGGCAACTCAAAGATTACAAAACCAATATCAAAGTTTTGTTTGAAGAAATGGATAGAAGAAAGAATACTTGGGCATATATTAGGAAGAATCCTAAAGTAGATCTCTAAGGAGAACTTCCTCCTAAAGGAAGGAAGGGTTGGTCAGAAAAGAAGAGTGAACCACCAACAGAATTAGACCCTAAAGAACAAGTTACTACTAGTATATAGTTTCATCATTCTATCAATTAAAAGGAGTCTTCCTACAACATTTCTAAGTCTATTAGTGAGCTCTTTGATGATAATTGTTATGACACCCCAGAAGTCATAGGTTAGGAGAAGGTAATATACCAAGACCTAATGAATGTGGAATAAAGAAGAAACAATAATTTTTTTCGTACCCATCAAGACCCTATCCTTTCAAATCATTCCCATAAGGGGTCAGCACATGTATACCTTGTAGATATAGACATGACTTCTAGTTCTAAGGAGGTTAGACCAAAACCAAATGATTTGAAAAAAATGAGAATGTAATATGATAATAAATTGGAAATCAAAAGAAATCTTCATAAAGAAAGGGAAGAAGAAATAAGGAGAGTGATATAAGAAAGAGAAAATCTAATTAAAAGTATTGTTATTCTGAAAGAAAACAACAAGAGATTTTCTTGTCCTTGGTAACCCACTATGCTAGATGATGTTGCTAACTTGATAAAGGAGTGAGAGTTTTTTTGAAAAACCAAGAATTCAAAGAGCAAGGCCCTATTGTTGGATAGGAGCAAAGTTAAAAACCTATAACAATTGAGCCTCACATTCAGATAAGAATAAAGAACCCTCTATAACTAAGAAGGAAAAAGGTAATCAAAAGGTTACTAGTATCAAAATAATAAAACCAATGAGAGTAAAAGTAGTTCAAGAAACTATGTCAGCTTCTAATATAGAATTGGAGAAGAAAATTAAAGCGAGGGTAGATTTGGAAAAGGAGTTTGAAAGAGTGGAGAAAGAGGTTACTATCATAGATTTCAAAAGGAGAATCCACTTTATCAATAGCACCTCTAATGTTCAAACATCAATCATTCCTAAAATAGGAATTTCTTCTAGATCCATGCCAAATACTAATATTAATAAGGTTGTTACATTTAATGTTCCTCCTTCATCTTCTCAAAAAGTGGATACTACTGTTAAGATGGTTGCAAATACTAGTAAAAATAACACATCTAGCTCTAGTGGTTAGGTTGGGATAGGATCACAAAGGAGGTCAATCCAATTAGAGGGATCAAGGAAGCTATGTTTAATAGAATCCCTAGGTAGCCAAATACCATTATGCAAGAATTAAGAAACAAACTAACAAAGTTTTTTGGAAATAATGTTATCACTTGTGAAGATCATTTGAGATGTTTTCTAGATGTGCTAATTTATTATGAAGTTGAGCATGAAGATGTGGTTATGAATTTATTTGTGCAATCACTAACCTAAGATGCAAGGGAGTGGTTCAAGATATTTCCTAAAGGATATATATCCTCATGCAAAGATTTGGGGCATTTTTTAAAGAGAAATATGGTGATAAACCAAATGCTAGTTATATTTTGAATGAGTTCAATAATATAAAGAAGCTCCAAAATGAATTGGTCCCCAAATTCAATGCTAGATTTCAAAAGGGGATGTACAAATTTTTTGAAGTTATGAGACTTGATAATAAGGGATGTTTTACCACTTATTTCAATTATTTTGATGGTAAGATGGGATACTTGTTAAGAGAAAAAGATCCAAGAGCTCTTAGAGATGCCTTTAAGATTGCAATAAATATTGAAAATATATGAGGATCTCTGGTAAGTTGAGAAATAAGGACAACCCAAAATTGTTTGGAAGTAGGGAAAATAAGAAAGAAGATCCAAAACCTCTGGGAATTAAGAAGCAAGAGCTAGACAAGATGGATCAAGTCCTTAATTCCATTAAAGATCTCAAAATCCCCACAAATAAAAATGAAAAAGCCCCTCCCACAGATAAATCCCAGTTCCAAGAAAACTACAATAGGTAGAGTAGGGTGTAGAATTACCCCTACAATACCCAATGGAAGGATGGTAAATCTATACTTCTACCTCAAAAAAATAAAAATGAGAAAGTCACCCCTGATCCTTTACAAAGAGTTTTGGTCAAGATGATATTTGATTCTCAATGATGCATGGTATGTCACTTACCTTACTCGTCAGAACATTGTGATGTTGCTATTTCTTTTTCTAATTCTCAAAATAAAAATGATGAACAACCTAATCAGGAAGATAATACTGATGAGATAGGTTGTAACATGGATGAATCCTACTATGATGATTTATCTAATTATGATGATGTTGATAAAGATGTAAATATTAGAAGATAGATTCATGATGTTATACATCAGTAGGCCTTCTTAGATGAAGATGAAATAAATGATGTGACTTGCAATATGACTTCATCGAAAAGATGAAGTAGTATTGAGAAGGCCTACTAAGGGGGAGATTGATGAGATCATTGCTAACATGGTTGCACAAGTACAAACAAGATGTATGATATCCAACAATGAAGGGGGTAAAGTGGCTAGTATTCTTGTCAAGAAAATAGATCCTAAGGAGCCTAAAATAAGTAAATCTAAGGATGGATATGACATTAAGATCAAGAGTGTAAGAAAAAAATGGGAATCCAAGAAAGAAAATGCTTCAAATATTCCCAAGGCTCAAAATAAAGATAGAAAGAAAGAAGGAGAGAAGTTATCTAATGCTACTAAGAATAAAGAGCAAAAAAATGGTGGTGTTGCTATTATCTCTAATAAACACAAAGAAATAAAAGGTATGAAAATAGATACTCCTCCCACCCCTGTTGTTGATATATTATCTATGCTATCACAAATTATAGTAAAATTTCCACTCTCATAATTATCAAGAATCTCATAACATAAGGATAAAGCCATGGCATGGGTTGGTAATGTTAAAGAAAACATTGATCTTAATTATAATTCAAGTGAGAACCCTATTCGAAAAAGGGAAAAGGTAGGAATGGAGCGAGTTTTGTCTCAAATCCCACCTTTGTATTTGGATGATTCAGTGAATCAATGTTTAGGAAATATCAACCCATTCTTTTAAAGCATTATAGTAAATGTGAAAAAATTGAAAATGTGTATAATAGATTCAGGTGCATTTAATATAGTAATGCCCTTTGAAGTTATGAAAGAATTAGGACTAAAATTAGATACCACCCAAGGAAGATGGTGTGCAATGGATCAAAGGGAAGTTACTATTATAGGGACAATAAGTGCACTACCTTATAGATTATCTTCTTATCCTGATAAAGAATTGACAATGACTATCTTAGTGGTTGATATTCCACCTCAATATGGTATGTTGTTGTCTAGGAAATGAAGTCTAGCTATGGATGGAAGCTAGCAATGTGATTTGTCCCATGGAACTTTTCACATTGATGACAAATTGGTTAAGATTAATAGAGAACCAAAAAGTGTCTACATGATTAAACAAAAGGTCGATGATGATATGACATGCTTTTTAGACACTAACATCAATACTTTTAGGGCATAAGTCTTGGTTCTAGAAAAACAATATGTCAAGCCATCTATTGCAGTAAAAGTTGATTCAAAACTAGAAAAGGGATATTTATGGACTATGTAGTTTGATGGAGCGTGTTGTAAGAATGGATTTGGTGTAGATATTCTCCTAATTTCTCCTAAGGGAATTACCCATAATTTTTCTTTTACTTTGAGTTTTCCATGTACCAATAATATTGTTGAAAATGAGGCCTTGCTACTAGGTTTGAGATTAGCCTATGAATATGGGATTAAATGTTTATATGTGATTGGTAATTCTAAGTTGGTAGTTTATCAAGTAAAATTAGTCTATGTCTCTAAAAATAAAAGGTTGAAGTAGTATAGGAATGTTGTATGGGACATGTGAGGGGGTTTTGATGCATTTGGTATAGCTTGGATGGAAATAAGCAATAACAAGATGATTGGTCTATTAGAAAATATTGCTATAAAGCTTGATGATGTCACATTTTCTATCATATGAAATATAGAAGTACAGATTAGACCATTTGTACCTGATAATGTCCAAAATTGGCAAGGTTTTGAAAATGATCAAGATATTATAAAATTTCTAAATTGTGAAGATCAATTATTTGGTCAAGAGATTGATTGTGCAACATTAGTTCAGACAGCAAAAGGTAAGGATACTATTTTTGGCAAAGAAGTTGTTTAGCTTGAAACAAACAAAATCCCAAAGGGGCTAGTTGAATTGGAAACCATTTTTGACAGTTAGGATAGATTTAGGCTAAACACTAAGGATCAAGATGCAAAAGATTTGGAAGAGGTAAATCTTGGAACTAAGGATGCACCTAAGAAGGTATATATTGATAAGAAATTATCTCCTAAAATAAGAAAGAATTTGGTTTATTTGTTGAAAAAGTATAGTCATGTATTTTCCTAGTCTTATGATGATCTAAAAGCTTAGAGAGAATATTTGTTCCAACATGAAGTTCCATTGAAGGAAGGAGTTAATCTTTTTAGACAAAAATATAGGCCTATTAATCCAACTTTGGCACCAAAAATGCAAGAAGAACTGATGATGAAATTAAGGGATGTTGGAATCATTGAACCAATAAGACATTGTTCTTGTGTGTCTAACTTAGTTCTTGTTAGTAAAAAGAATGGAGACATAAGACTATGCATTCATCTCAAAAATTTGAATGTTTCTTCATTGAAAGACAATTATGGTTTGCCAAATATAGAGGCCAGGTTATAGAGGGTCACTAGATTAGAGTTAAAGTTAATGATGGATGGATTCTCAAGATGTAACCAAGTGGTTGTAAAAGAATCATAAAAACACAAAACTACTTTTACAACACCTTGGGGGGCATATGTTTATAGTATCTAGGATACCATTTGGCTTAACCAATGTTGGTGATACTTTTCAAAGAGCTATGGGTGTGCCCTTTGTAGACATCATAGATAAGTTTTTAGTATTATATTAGGATGATCTTATAGAATTTTCAAAGAAGATCATTGCATGCATCTAGAAAAGGTATTTACTAGAGCCTTGAAATATGGCATTTCATTAAACCCAAGAAAGTGTGCTTTTGGAGTTATTAAAGGTAAAATTTTAGGACATCTAGTTAGAAAAGATGGAGTTAGAATAGACTCTAAGAGGGTGGAAGCCATTGACAAGATTCAAAATCCTAAGAATGTAAAAGGTATTCAATCCTTCTTTGTGAAAATAAATTTTCTTATAAGGTTTGTTACAAACTTTGCAAAAGTAACTAGACCCATTTCTATAATACTTAAGAAGGGATATGAGGTTAAGTGGAATGGTGAACCAACTAATGGTTTCCAGAAAGAAAAAAATTATATATATATTCAAGATGCCCATAATTAAAATCTTTTGATTATTCCAAGCCAATGCATATATTTTCTTTTGCTTCATTCCATATTGTTGTAGTAGTATTGTTACAAAAAAATGAAGAGTTGTTTGAGCAACTAGTTGCATTCTTTAGAAAATCTCTTCAGGCTGTAGAGTTAAAATATGAAATTAAAGAGAAACATTCCTATTTGTTAGTCAAATTTTTCTAAGGCATTTAGGTGTTATCTTATGGGAGCTACTATGATTTCTTTCGTTCCTAGGGCTACAGTGAAAGATATATTCTCTCAACAAAAAGTTTTAGGAAGAAGATGCAGATAGATCAATAGGATCCAAGAGTTCAATATAGACCTCCAAATTACTAATTTGGTAAGGGGACAATGACTTGCAAAATTAATGGTAGAGACTAATTTGGGAGAAAAATAGATAAACTAGCTTGATGGTGATTATAGAAGTTACTTGTATGATATGGATTCTTATGAATGGTACAAAGATGTAATCTATTACCTACAATACATGAAGACTACACAAGAAGTGAGTGATAACTAGAAGAGGGTATTGAACTTACAAGCAATAAAATATGTAACTTTTAAAGGGGACTTATGGCAGAGAAATATAGATGGTGTGTTGTTAAAATGTGTTGATGAGCTATATTCATCAAAAATCCTGGATGAAATGCATACTGGAGTGTGTGGAAGTCATTATATAGATAAGACAACAGCTCATAAGGTAATTAGAGATGGACTTTGGTGGCCTACATTATTTAAGAATTCACAAAAACTTGTAAGGAAGTGTGTTTTGGAAATATGGCTAGTTAGATGTCTGAAGTATTGTTATTTATGCAATCACAATTAGAAAATTGTCTAAGTATTAGATAGATTGTAGTGGTACAAAGATAGATACAACATGTATGGATGAATGAGTTTGAGTTAGGACATGGATAGTTAAGGATCATTAGATGAAAACATGGTGATGATGTATGTTAGTGTGTAGACCTATATTGATGATATGATGCAAGTTATAGTCAAGATACCAATTCATATATTTAACAGAACATAACAAACTATATTAGAGAATTGGATCATATGACTTCAGGAATTATTTTGGTGACAAAAAATTACTAATTCATGATGGTCTGATAGCCTAGATGTTTACCCTAAGTCTATGTTATAGCTGGTCAAGCATGTGAAAGCATTAAGGCTGACTGGGACAAGATTTATTATTTTACCAAATGCAAGTAAAGATCATATCTTGAGCAAATAAGATGTGAAATAATGTGAAGTAGATGTCAAGTGAATGATTGAGAAGAAATATTAAATGATATGTGAACCTTATGTTATGTGAAATCTGATGTATGATTAGAGCAAGTGCGAGATACATCAGTAAGACATTATTGTATGTATACCTACTTTTGTGAAGAAACTAAATTGTATAATTGCATGTTAGGGCAGTGGGCTCTTCTTGCATACATTATATTTTTTCTACCAACTTCTAATAGTGTTGAGGCTTTTAATAGGGCCTATTCCTCTAGCAAGGACTCGAGACACTATATATATTTCACAAACTCCCAACAAGGTCAATATCCTTAATAGGATTATTTTGTTTACTGAATCATCTTGTGGGTACCATCCCCACCAAGATTTTCCCTTGGCTAGGGTTTTCGTAGTTAACAAATAATGGTGTTATGAGTTCTCTTTGTGCATGGTCATATTTACTATTCATCATTATTGGTTTACTTTCATATGCAAGTTGCACAGTAATTCAAAATATTTAGTTGTAGGAAAAAGTTTGAAGAATACTAATTCACACCCACCTCCAGTATTATCTATTTCTAAAAATTAGTATTAGAGCCTAGTTACTAAGAAGAGGCTTAACAGCTTGAGTAAGATCCCTATAGATATGGAACAATTAAAGATAAACCTTGAAGAAGATCTTGAAAAAACTGATCTTCTTATAGAGGAAAGAGACAACTTGAAAGATAGGTATGAGGATGCAAAAGTCTACATTGGTAAACTAAAAGACAAAATTGATGATCTAAAATCTTGCAAGGAATCAAATGTGTAGACTAGTAACAATGATGAAGTAGGAGTTATCAAGAAAGTAAATGAGATTTTAAAACATGAACTGAAAATTGTTCAACTTAAGTTGAGTCTTAAGAAAGATGACAGTAAGAATGAACATGATCTAAAATTTGAGAATGTAGACCTTAGATCCCAGTTGAGTCAAGTAACATCTAAATTAGATTCTATCAAGATTGAGTATGTAGAATTAGAAAAGTACAATACCATTATCAATGGATAATTAACACAAGCTAAGAAACAATTAGAAAAACTTTATTCTAGTAGTGAGAAAATTGATGAACAAATATTTTACTAGATACCTTCATATGAAAAGACATGTCTTGGATATCTTATTGGAAAATAGTCAAAAAAAGAAAATTAAAATTAGGAAGGAACCAGATCCAATTGTTGAGTCCCCTAAAAATTTTGATCTGAGTAAGTTTGAATCAAGCACAACTATTGAAGTATTTAAAGAGATTGAACTACTTCATATGTCTATGAAATATATGAACCAAAGAAAATAGAGCAAGTTTATAAACCTAAACAAGATGAACCATCCAAGGAAGTTAGACATGAATTTAGAGGTAGATGTTTCATATGCAATGAAGTTGGTCATCTGAAAAAAGACTGCACAGGTAAGTCTTTCAAACCCCTTACTATTTTTTATTGTTATAATTGTCATGGTTATGGACATAAAGTAGTAGATTGTAAGAGACTTAAGTTTAATTTTAATAATGGGAATAATAGAATTTTAAGGAATACTAACCCTATAGGTAATGAAAGAGGAAGATCACAAAGCAGATCCAATGATGGAGAAAGATCTAATAGTGAAAAGAAATATGTTGTATGTTACAAGTGTAACAATCCTAGACATATTGCAAGGAATTGTAGAGCACCTAAAAATCAG
The DNA here is from genome assembly GCA_028749045.1 of Cupressus sempervirens. NCBI lineage: Eukaryota > Viridiplantae > Streptophyta > Pinopsida > Cupressales > Cupressaceae > Cupressus > Cupressus sempervirens. The sequence continues at coordinate 471,291,306 of CM053788.1, forward strand.
AATGGAACTAATCAAAGAAGAAATGCACCTATATGTTAGTTATGTAATAACTTTGGACACACACCAAGATTCTATAGAATGGATAGAAGGAACTTCAATAGAAATCCCAATTATAGAAGGAACAATAATAGGAATAATAGAAGGAATGATAATAGCAATGATAATAGTTAGAAAGAAGTAGTAAAAGAACATGTTGATGAATTTAAAGGAGTGTTCATAAAAGCTAAGGATCCATAAATTTCTTATATAGTTTAGGATTAATAGTATTTTGATGCACCTGATGAGAAATTGAAGTCTAAAATTTTTTATGACTCATCCTATTTGAATTAAGCATTTCTAGTATAGGCGGAGCATCAATTGATCAAAATTGATGAAATATTGTGAATTAGAAGTTTTACAGTCAGTAGAAGGTAGAGGACATAGAATGAAAGCCATGGTAAAGTACCCAAGCATTTGTGTAATCACAGTAAGCCGTATGGAAGAAAAAAGTTTATTGGTACTTAGTGACAACTTTTTGAAGAAGCAAATGTGCATTTAATGCAAAGAAAGATTTGAAGCAATTTAAGGATTGTAAGAAAGATTTAGAGTAACATTTTTTTGTGTAAAAATAATGAAACAATTTAGAGCGATTTAACAGTGAATTCAAGTACAAAAAAAGGCATTTGAAGTGCAAACTATAGAAGCCCTAAACACAACATTAAAGGTATTTTACAAATATTTTGTTGGAATTTCTATTATATTCTATGAGCAACATGGTAGGTTAGTCATTATGTGATGTAAGTGATAGACCTAGATATAAGTTCAAGAAACACCCATTTGTTTCTCTCATAGATGCTCTATTAGGAGCATTTTCTCAAATTCTACCAAATGTATTTCATGTAGAAGATGTTAGAAGTTACATTTACTATAAATTTGAGAGCATTGATGATGAGGATATCTATAAGGATTTAGCAGTCATGTGTAATGCTGATTTAACCCTAAAGTCTAAGTATGTATATCTAAATGAGCTGAATTTGATTAAGCATTTTTTCTACATGGAATTTGATAATCCTAAGTGAACCAAAATTATCCTAAGTAGAGTTCATGAAGAGATTTTTTGGATAGGTGATGTACTAGTCACAATTGAAAATGACCTAATTCATAAGGTCACAAGTCTCAAAAATGAAGGATCCAATCCAGTGAGTGATAGGAATGTAAGAAAGATAGTTGAGACAAACCTATATACCAGGTTTGATGGAAGGAACATGAAAGTTGAGGTGATTTGGGATAAAGGAGTCAAGTGTTGAGAAAAATTTTAGGATATAAGTTGAATCACATTTCTAGACTAAAATTTGTGCTAGTAGGATTTATGCATGTAGCATATGTTATAGCAGTTGAGAAAAGGAAGGTAAACTTGTGTGAGATAGTTAGAACGCAACTATTAGACAACATTATGAAACTTAAAAAGACTAAGAATGCAATATTTATATTTGAATCTTTGTTAATACATCTATTCTTCTATGTAACCAAGCAGTTCCCTGGCATCACAAGTTGGGAAAGTGATGAATGTTCTATGAAGTTATTAATACAATATTATAGGGCCAGATTGAAGAATTTCAAAGAAAGTGACATTGATAGATTGATAAAGAAATTTCAATTGGAGACGAAGAAAAGATAAAAAATATGATGGAGACATGACCCAAGCATAGAAATGACACAACAAGAAAGGGAAAATTGTATTAACTGTGTAAATATGCTATTACATTCAGTACAGAGAAAATAGACTTCAAAACATGCCCTAAGGGCTTACAATAGTATAAGTCTGGAGATAATTTCTCCTTTTAGTACCTCCTCTCAAACTCCACCCTGAACTATCTTTTACAATGCCATAAATGTTCTTAAATAGACCCCAGAGGGTTAAAGATTAGCATACATTCTAGAAAGTGCTAGTTGGCATCCACTGACCAAATAGAAGGCTCTAGAAGTCACATTAGAAGTCGGCACAAAATTAGAAGAATCCAAAAATGGTAATCGAACTTCTGGGAGGCATAACTTTTGAACTGTAGCTTCGATTGACAAACCATTTACATTTTCAGAAAGCTCTCGAAGTGCTCTATAGCCTTATGGACTAGCTTTGCTCGTCCCCCATTTTTTTGGCCCCATTCAAGGTCATTTAATGCCCCTAACCTAACTTTGAAGCATTCTTAGGAGGTCTCCAAAAACTAAAAAAATTGCAATAACTTTCAAACCATGGGGCCTTTCGACCTGATTCTTTTTCTGGAATGCTCTAAATTACAATTACAATCTTTTGACCAATTTACACCTTCTAGTTCACCAAAATGATGGCTCAATTACATACTCCTATTTTTTCAACATTTACATGTATCTCAAGGTGTTCAAATACTCTATCCTAGAACACTTATAGTGGAACTGTGAGAGGTGGAACCTTTATTTGACCCAAATGGGTATCCAAAAATGAAAACACATGAAATAGAAACTAAGTCTAAGTGCATTTTTTTGGTTGACACAGGATTGCCCTTATACCTCTGGATGCTCCTACATCAAAATACCTCCCTCTATGGTAGAGAAGTATAAAAATGAGATATGTTTCATTGTTGAAACTGATACTACTTGTATGGAACTAGTAGAACCTAGGGTGAAATTCATTGAACCCAAGGGATATGAAATTAGAGAAGAACTCATTGAAGGTTATGTGCAGATCATATTGCAGTCAAAGAAGGATGCAGAATGCCCTAGATGGGGTACATATGAGGAAAAGATGAGGGAATTTCATTCTAAACTTCATAGCAAGGAGATTAAGAAGAATGTGAAGAAGAAGATGTGTATGTGCAGGATCATGGTCAACCAAACTACAGCCTTAAGTGGCAATGAAAAACCAAAAAAATAGGGTTATGTTAACTGGACACATAATTTTAAAGTATTTATGGGATTTAGATAAAAATGTTATAAAAAAATAACCTGTAAGCAACTGAATGTAGTTTCTAAACTACTAGACCTTATCTCGACAAAAATTGTTTGATTAGTCAAAATTTTGGATTTTAATGTAGTACTACCAAAAATTTAGGGGAAAAATAAAAAGTAAGTGTATGTTTGACCACCTTCATTAAAATCAAATGATAATATTTTTAAATATAATTACAAATATAAAAAAGTAAACTTGTGCTTGGATGTGATGCATATTTTTGGGTATTTTTACTCCAAATAAATAATTAGAGATAAATTTTCTACTATAAATTTTTCAAAATAAAAAAACCATCATGCCTGAACACCTTAACTAATTGAAAACTATAAAATATTAATTTTTTCTTCTTTTTTTATTATACTAGGTAAAGCATAGAATGTGACGCAACTTTTGGATTTCAAAAATGTTATACCGTTTGAAAGTTATAGTTATTTTTCAATCAGTATGTCAATCAATAGTTTACAAACATTTTCATTAAAAATTCTAATAAATACTTATCAAACTCAAAATTTGATATCAATTATATTGATTGAGTCTTGAGAGTTTTATCTAAAAATCCTTTTTGTTTCATTTAACTTCAATGAAAAAAATATTGTGATATTGCTATCAGGATTTAACTATGTGATTTTGAGTCAAACTCATTGACAGAAAAAAAAAAATTGTCAGATGGCTACTTGAAGTTTGAATGTCACTAAAACATATCTCAAACACATTTTTTTAGTTGGCCAAAGAGGTTTGGTAAATACCAAGCCTAATCAGGTACTTGATCCTAGATTGAATACCCAATTTCAAATCAGGTACCCAAAATTTGGTGGCAAAAAAATTGAAAAATTGAGCGCCTGAATTTCAAAGGGAAATCAATTTGGCAAGTGTGGGAAATCAATAACTATTGTATATTATTATATATTAGTATATTATTATTAAATATAATACAATAAAATGTGATTATTATTAAATATAATATAGTAAAATGTGACTATTATTAAATACAATATAGTAATTTATATGATTATTATTATTACTATTACTATTATATAATATAGTAATTTATTATTATTATTATATTGTAATGGAGTCATGGGCTAGCCCACAACCCATTTGACCCATAGCATCAACTACCCTATGTCCCTAGGGGTCCTAGACCCGTAGAGACACATGTTGTAATGTAATGGGTCCAATAGGGTCATGAACTAGCCCATAACCCCATCAGACCCATTGCATTGATTACCCTATGTCCCTAGGGATCCTAGGACCCTTAGGGACACATGTTGCAATGTAATAGATCCATGGGGTCATGAGCTAGCCCATTTGACCCATTGTATCGATTACCCTATGTCCCCAAGGGTCCTAGGAATCAATCCATTACATCGATTGTCCTATGTTTCTAGGGGTCCCAGGATCCCTAGGGACATATTTTGTCATGAAATGCATTGAAAGGGGTCATAGGATAACCTATGACCCCTTTCAACCCATTCAAACAAATGAAATAGGTCCCTAGGGGTCCTAGGACCCCTAGGGACATATTTTATCATAAAATGCATTGAAAGGAGTCATAGGTTATCCTATGATCCCCTTCAACCCACTCAAATAAATGGAATAGATCCCTAGGGGTCCTAGGACCCCTAAAGACAAATGTTGTCATAAAATTTGTCGAAAGGGGTCATAGGTTATCGTATGATCCATTTCAACCCATTCAAACAAATGAAATAGTTCCCTAAGGGTTGTAGGACCCATAGGGACATATGTTGTCATGAAATGCATCGAAAGGCATCTTTCAACCTATTCGACCAAATGAAATATGTCTCTAGGGGTATGTTATCATGAAATGCATCAAAAGAGGTCATAGGTTATTTTATGACCACTTTCAACCCATTCAAACAAATGAAATAAGTCCCTAGGGTTCTAGGACACCTAGGGACATATGTTGTCATGAAAAGCATGAAAAAGGGTCATAGGATAACCTATGACCCCTTTTGACGCTTTCAAACAAATTAAATAGGTCCCTAGGGGTCCTAGCAACCCTAGGGACATATGCTGTCATGAAATACATTTAAAGGGGCCATAGGTTATCATATGACCCCTTTCGATCCATTTGAACAAATGAAATAGGTCCTTAGGGGTCATAGAGGGGTCGTAGTATCCCTAGGGACATATGTTGTCATGAAATGCATTGAAAGGGGTAATAGGTTATCATATGATCTTTTTTGACCCATTTGAACAAATGAAATAGGTCTCTAGGGGTCCTAAGACCCCTAGGAACATATGTTGTCATGAAATGCTTTGAAAAGGGTCAAGGTTATCCTATGACCCCTTTCTACACATTCAAACAAATGAAATAGGTCCCTAAGGGTCCTAAGACCCCTAGGGACATATGTTGTCATGAAATGCGTCGAACCTATCACCCCTTTTGACTCACTCGAACAAATGAAATAGGTCCCTAAGGGTGTTGGGACCCCTAGGGACATATGTTGTCATAAAATCATGGCATGTTTCCCTAGGTGTCCTAGGACCCTTAGGGACATAGGGTAATGGATGCAATGGATCGAATGAGGTCATGGGCTATTGATTACCCTAGCCTACACCCCATTACTATATTATTATTATTATTATTATTATTATACGTTATTGTATTATATAATAATAATATATGATTGTATCAAATATAATAATAATAATCATATATATTACTATATTATATTTAATAATAATAATACATTACTATATTATATAATAATAGCACTATGACTATATATTAAATCTCTCCCCATGATAGGAGACTGCAATTGTAAAGGGGAAGTATAAAATATGGAAAGCCACATAAAAAAACACATAGAATTATAGAACTTCATGATTGTTTCCTTCCTACCAAGATTGGCTACAACCAAGTTTGTTGATACTTTTTGCAACATTTGTTTAGTTGTTTTCATGGTAATAGTCATTTTATAAGCATTCTCTGAAACTCATATGTTAATCTATTATATGCATCTTGTGTCAACCCTTGAAAGGTTTTGTCATCATAACCATTAACTTATACTTTTCTCATATATCACTATAGCTATACCAAGAAAGCTTCATGAATTAATATATATACTATAGTGATGATGTCATGGTCATAAGAAAACTTGGGTGTTATATCGCTATGACATGTAGCAATCTCTTCTATCACTATGTAGAGAAAGCATAAAATATACATAGTGATGAGTGATAAGGAAGATATATCACTATAACAGCTAGCGATTATTGGCAAGAAGAAATGAAATATAGTCATCCTGGTGATGGGAGATAAAGATATTATATCACTATATGTCTCAGTGATTAGTGTTTTTGGTGATTGAAAAGGGGAGGATTTTGCTATGGTGATCAGTGATAGAAAATACATGATCACCATAACTTGTGGCAGTTGTAATTTAATCTCTCAAAAGGTCACTATATAATATAATGATAGGTCAAAAGGATCACGTGTCATGTTTGGAGTTAACATGACAGAGCAATAAGTAATGAAGACACATGTATCATTATGTGTTATGATGTCAAAGCAATATAGGTCACTATATAATATAGTAATGGGTTAAAAGGATTGTGTGTCGCATTTGGAGTAAACATGACATAGTGATAAGTGATGAAGATAGGTGTATTGTTATGTGTTATGATGAAAAAATAGTATAGGTCTCTATATATTATAATGATGGGTCAAAAGGATCATACATCATGTTTGGTGTAAACATGACATAGTGGTAAACAATGAAGAGACATATATCACTTTGTGTTATGATGAAAAAGAAGTATGGCTATAAGAAGGATCGCTATAGATTATAGAGATAAGAAAAATTTGCTCATGGATCTCTTTTATAGAAAAATGGATATGGCAATGAGCATTAGGGTTATTGATGTTTCTATAGAAATAAAATTTAAAAAATTAATAGATCATTATTACAAATAATGAGATAAAGCGATCAATGGTGTTTTGTTGCTAGGAGTTACAACGATAATTTATTTGAATATATTTTTTGTGGAGTGGGTGAGTAATGACCAAAAATGACTACTGACAGAGATCTTGTGATGTTGTATTTTTTTTGTGTGTTGAAGGAGATGCATCAAATGAGTCAAATATCAAATTAATATTGTCTTTCTACTCATTCAACATTCACAGGTCAAAAATTATTGGCATCACTATATGATACAATGATCATCCCTAATCAAAATGACAATGTTTCAGCTTTGGTGATTAGCAATGTGATGGAGGTTATTGCTATGATATGTAGTGATTATCAGTGACTAAAGAATGATAGCTTGTGCTTTGGCAATGATACTCTAAAAATTTAGGTCCATCACTAAGCAAAGTATAATTTATGGAGTCATGGTGATCAGTGATAGGATTGGATTATCGCTATACCCTATGCTAATAGATCTTATCAAAAAATGGAGGAGATGCGATTTCACTTGAGCAATGAGCAATAAGTCTTCATACATCACTATATGTTACAATGATCAAGGTCCATCACTTTGTGGTGAAAAATATTAGAGATATCATGATTACCAATAAAAATAAGTAGATCGTTGTGACTTATAGCAATTATCAGTAATCAAAATATAAAGGTTTTAGTCTCGACGATGAGTGATAAAACTTTTACATATCTCCATAACATACAGTGATAGGAGTAATAATAAAAATTTAAGTTGGCATCATTATAAGCTACAATGATCATCACTATTCAAAATGATAATGTTTTAGCGTTGGTGATTACAGATGAGATGGAGGTTATTGCTATGATATGTAGCAATTATCAGTGATTGAAGAATGATATCTTGTTGTTTGGTGATGATGCTCTGAAGATTCAAGTACTCGATATCATATCAAGATTGGATACTTGATAATATTAGATACCCAATATGGGATCAGGTAGCCAAATTCTTTTACTAGCAGACTCCCAAAATATTCTCTGTTACTGTAGACCTGATAATCACATTTTTTTGGGGCCATTTTCATGGGTTTGGATAAAAAGATTGTTTGGGGCCCATACAATCAAAAAGGTTTCTACAAGATTTGATTAGGTGTCCCATATTGCTTCCTGAATGGGGAGCAATAGTCATCGATAGGCTAAGTACAAAAGGAAGGTATTGAATGAAGACATTGCAACATATATGGAAAGAGACAAGGTAAATTAGCAAAGGAAGAGACAAATTATGTTAAATGTGAATCAAGTTGACAATGTATTGATTGAAGGTGAAATCATAGAGTCAATAAATAAATATGTTCAGTTGGAGAATGAAAATGTACCAATTGATAATGATAATGTCAAGATTGAAAAATTGGAGTATAAAAATTTGCTAGTTCATAATGTAAATGCCATGATTGACCATGTCAAAAATGAAAATGCACAAGAATGTTACATATCTTCTAATTATAATAGACATGAAAGTCCTAAAACACCAGAATAGATAATCAAAATTGATGAAATGATTATTACCAATTTGGAAGGGAAAAAATTACAAAAAATAATTTAGTTATGGGCTTCAAGACTATATAAGATATTTTTTTGTAACAAGACAGTGGTGGAGCAATGTCAACTTTGTATGCACCTAATAAAGGTACAAAATATGAGACCTACACTATCCAAATTGAAGATTCATGTCAATAAAAAAATGGAAAGAAGCACCATTATTGTGAAGAATATTTTTAGTGCTCTCAATAGCATTGGAAAAAATAGCAAGGAGAAGGATAAGAGGGTTTCTCAAAGGGTTATTATAACATATTTGATAAGTCGTCATTTGAGAAAGGGTATATATATGAGACAAACTTGTATTGACTTGAACCTAAAACTTACTATTTTGAGAAGATAAATTACTAGATGAGATAGAATTGAAGGTCCTTTTCAAGATGAAACATGGGCTTTTGGTGGGAGACTTCCACATTTTGATAAGAAGCTATCCAATGATGTAAAGCAAGAAATTAAATAGTTTTGACACTTTAGATCAAGAGTATCAACCAATTCTAAAGACATGTTGAAGTTGAGATTTTTCATTAGAGAGTGCATGCCACATCTTAAACATTATTTACAGGTAAATCAAATTATGTTGGTTAAAGAATTTAGAGAGAGTCATCTAGGATTGCATATATCACAAAGGGCTTTTGAATCCTTGAATCCATTTTATTGTATGCCACTTAAAATTTGAAATATATGTTGTTGCAAATATCATGTGGAGTTTCCTATGCACCATGAACTATTATGCTCCATCTATTCTACTTTGAATAGTAAAGAAATATTGGGGAATTGTGGTGCTAGTGGACTTCCAAAATCATCAAGAGACTTGCTAGATCAATTTTTATGTCCTAGAGTTTATGGTTATTTCTTTTATAGAAATGCTTGTTTAAATGAGGAGTGTTCAGAATGTGGTGGCTTATCCAAGTTTGACACATGTTTCCATGAGGGGTGCAAACAAGATCTTGGGAGGACAATCATAAAAAATTTGGTATATGAAATGGTGAAATACACATTGAAGAGTGGAGGTGGGGGCTCTAGATGTGAATTGGTTTCAAAAAAAATTAGTATTGCTAGTTTTATTTCAAATTTTAAGACAAATATTTTTTACAAGTATGCAAGGCATAGTCACAGGTCTCAGTGGTTGGATCATAAATTTAGAATAAGGAGACTTTTCCCATTGGTATTGTTATATCAATTTTTGACTTTTCAAAGAACTACACATTACAGGCCCAAAATGAGGCACAATCTCAGTATTACAATGTCATTCCAATTGTTATTTTTATCTACATAACATATAGACATACCCCTGATAATGCAAAAGATAATTGGAAGGTTAATAGAGAGTACCATTTTTACATGAGTGATGATAGATCTCACTCTCACAAGTTTGTGGAACATTGTTTCAAGAATTTTTTTGATTTCTTATAGGAGCATGACATTGCTATGAATAGACATATCATTTGGTCAGATGATTGCATAGGTTAATTCAAGAATGCTCACATATTTTATTGGTTGTGTAAGATGCACATAGAGAAGGGGGTGCCTCATATTTGGATTTTTTTTGAGTTTGGCCATGGGAAAGGGAAGCATGATGGATTAGGGGCATGTGTGAAGACATCTCTAGTTAAGGATAAATTCAAGACTTTAGGAGCATAGTTTCTTGATGCTCGTAGCATTTTTTACTGGTGTAGTTCAGCATTATCACAAGGGGTATTCTTGATTCAGCAGTACATAAGTTCTTTTGGTTGGTTAAGGAAGGGTCCATAGGTGATAGATAAAATTTTGCTTCTATTAGAGATTCATCAAAATTGCATTAATTATGGAGCTCTAATTCTAGTACATGAATCATTTGGACATGACAGCTAGCTTGGTTTTGTCCTAGTTGTTTTTAGTGTGATTGGGATCACTATGAGTCAAGTGAGTGGGTGGACACATGGGCTCCACCTTATCTTACTCCATTTTCTATCATACCCTCTATGAGAAATGATCACATGGAAAGTTCACTTGACCATATTCATCTATCAAATCATCTTTAGCTAGGATATGATGTCTTTGCATTGGTTGCACCATAGGTGAATGATGAGAAATCAAATTATTGGTTAGTACATTGTGTAAGAGGTAAACAAAAGTTTACACAACTAATCATAGATGATGATGGATTCACATATCCTACTGATTCAATTGTTGTTCTGAAACATTACTTTAGACATACATGCTTAGAAAGAATGGAATTCCTACATTCAAAGACTATCAAAAGCACAAAAAAATTCTCATATATTCACATCTTATTATACTAACAAATGTGGATTTTTTGAAACATCAAGGAATGTTGAGATAAAGGGTGTTGCACACATTTCATAATATTTTTATATTGTATTATTTTATTTTATTATGTAATGGTGCACTTAGATGGATGTGCAACATGTAAAGATTCCCATGGGATATATTTGATGAGTTGTATTGTAACATTGTGATAATATTTCATGTAATTATTTAATATTGGAGAAAAGAATTAAATTTCTAATGTTAAATGTGGGGTTAATGGGTTAGGTAGTGTTGATCTCGGATTGGTTTTGACAAGTGAGTGTTAACACACTTAAGCCATTTACTTAGTTCATGTTGAACTAGTAAACATGTTGAGTATAACATATAAATATTAGATCATGTCGAGTTGCAATGAGTGTTGAGTCACTCATGTGCTAAGAAAATAGACCATATTTTGTTGTAATGAGTGTCAAATCACTCATATGCTGAGTCACTTAGGTGTCGAGAAGATAGACCATGTTGAGTGATTCAAGAGCCAAGTAAATAGTGGATGCCAAGTAATGCAGGTGTTGAGTCATAATATATAGAATAATGCATGTTGAGCATTAGAGACTTCATATGCCAAGTAACATAGTTTTGACATATTTGTTTGTAATGGCACAAACAACTATGTATACCATTTTTAGCTGACTTAAGGATAGATTACAATCTTTTGGAGATAAGGACAAATCTATATTTGGATTCCCTATGCAATTGCATGTAGCAATTCAGAAAATGGGAAGGTTTAAGCATCAATATAGATGAATATCAATTGTAAATTCATACCTAACCCTAAGACACCTAAGTCTTCTTAAGGGGGACAAAGCCCTAAACTCTTTATGATAGAGGAGGGTGAATGTGGAAGGAATTAAAGGAGTGAACAAGATAGTTTTCATGCAGAGCATTAAAGGTGACTTAGAATTAAGAGTGAATTGTAGAATCAGTTAGAGAAGAATAGAAGATAGAGAAAAGGATACAACATTGAGACATCTGATTGTGAAGGATCAATTAGACATTGTGTAGAGGTGATCTCTCATCAGGCAAGGAAGTGCCAATCACAGGATCTATGTTGAGACATTTTAAAAGGTGATTTTAGTTAAATCTCTTAACAAAGTAGTCCTAACAAGCTATATGAAATCTTCTAATAAGGTGCTTACTTAATTTTAAGTTGAAGTCCTCTAACCAAGCACACTTATAGTGTGTTGAAATCCTCTAACAAGGTAAGACCTAACAGTCTTTGTAAGCCTTTAACAAGGCATACCTTTCATAGAGTAGATCATGTTTCATGGTCAAATTATTGTAACCTTTATTGAATACACTTTATTTCAACAGTAGTAAAGATTTATGGATGTCATCTCCACCCTAGTTTTACCTACTCACTTAGAGCATTTTTGGATAATCATATCTAGTGTTATGTGTGATTGCTTACATATTTACATGATTTAGATACATATGCTTTACATGTTATTTTAGTTTACATATTGAATGCATATGGTGAATGAATGGTGAAAGTTTTATGGGTCCAAGTTTAAACTCTTGATTCACCCCCTCCCAAAAGTTTACTCTTTCCCATTGTAATTCCAACAATTGGTATTAGAGCCTAGTTCTCTGAAAGAGAATCTTTGCAACTTTGAATAAAGATCTTGAAATGGAAGTCTAAAAGTTGGAAAAGACTATTGAGAACTAAGAAATTGAAATACATCTCATATTACATCAACTGAATGAGGCAAGAGAGGAACTAAAGAAATACTTGAAGAGAAGGAAAGAGATTGCTATTACAGAGAATGACACACTATACAAAGAGATAGACACTACCAAGCTATTTGTAGATGGTGACTCCAATGAATTTGGTGCAACAGTTGCAAATCTAATGGAAAAGAATAGAGTCCAAGCTAAGGAAATCAAAAATCTCTAGCTAAAGAAAGAATCACAAGCTATACTACTATGTGAGGTGACTAAACAAAAGAAGAAATCTATAGAAGACAAAACCATGGTTAAATTCTGGCAAACAAACTAGAAGAGAAGTCAATAGAACTAACCAAGATTTCCAACATGCAATTGGATACTCTAAGTCAAATGATGAATATCAACTATGAACTGAATGTCAAAGAGATTGAGATAACTACATTAAAGTTACAGAATGAACAATTGCAGAGTGACCTGAAAAGAGAAAAGGAAGTCGTTGAAAGCTTCAACAAGCCAAATGAAGCCATCAAATACTTTGATTAATTATTGAAATCCCCTAGATCTAACAATGATACATCAGGAATGGGCTACACAAGCACTAAAGAAGGAGAATCATCCAAAGTTGCTAAAGAAAGGAACATTAAAGGTAAGAACTCCAAACCTACTTGTCATAATTGTGGTAAGAAAGGACATACTCCTAATATGTGCAAGAGAAAAACTACAAATTAGAATGTCAAGCCTAAGAAAATGACTCGTTGTCATAAGTGCAACAAGCAAGGCCATCAGGCACAGGAATGCAAAACTAGGACCATGATTTGAAGTATATTGCTACAATTGTTAGAAGTATGGACATAGAGCTTTTGAATACAAATCCAAATCCATATGGTCATCAAACTAGCCAAAAAAGGTAAGAAACAATGGAATAGTTGGGATTATAGAACAAGATATAGCTGTCATTATTGTCAAGAATATGGACATGTTCCTAAGAATTGTATTAGGACACACTTTAGTAGAAATTACAAAAGATGGTTAAGTCAAACTACATGTTTTAGTTGTTTGAAGACTGGTCACATCAGTAAGAATTGTCCAACTAGGTCAAAGGCACCAAGTTTTGAATTTGATAAAGGTAAAAGCAAGGAAGATGTTGAACACATTAGAGATGAGATGAACAAGACATGGAAAAAGAAAGATGATTGTAGCACATCAAATGGAGAAGGGATCACTTCACCTAATGGGTCAAGTGATCACACCTCATCAAACTAGGCAATCAAGAGGTATGTGAGACTAATACTTAAAGGTTATATTATAGATTAGTTCGAAAGGAGATAGTGCTGAAAAGACTACATTAGCATGAATAAAAATGCAAGACATTAAAAATTCAATTAAATCTTTTAATTTTTCACATTGTTGCCAAGTATGAAAAGTTTCCTATATGTGTCAAGTGGAATTTTAATTGATGCCAAGTTGCCAAATTATCTAATAGATTCTGAACTTGTAGTAGCTACCAAGTGATGGAAATATCACTGGATGCCAAGTGAACCCAAAAATGGTTATTGCCTAGCTTATAGCTATGTAAGCACTTAGCATTAAATGCAAGATTTTTTAAGGGTATATGATGAATTTTTTTCTCATTCTTCATCATTTCAAATTTGAGAAATAGAAAGTAGAGAAGAAGGAAATTTAGAAACCTATTCAAAGCATTTGAAAATATTCTAGTAGTGATTTCATCACCAGATCAATAGATTTCCAAGGTATTTATCACAAGCTGAGCTATGCATAAACCCTAGTTTGACAAGATGACATCTAGTTCAAAAAATGTTGAAGGGAAGGAGGTTTTAAATGTTTGGCTTGTTAGTAATGAAGTTTAATAGCCCTTGTTTAAATCCATTCCTGACATAACCTATAAACAAGACCCATCTGGCGCATTATCTATGATCCCGCCAAATGTAATAATGGTGCAAGATGTGAGGAGATGCTATAACTAAAAATTTGGTAGCATTGCAAACATGGAAATATGGGATACATACAAAAAATTGTGTGAAAATGGTTTCTTGAAGGAAGAATACAAAATAGTTGAGAAAAAGGGTTTAACACGGGCCCTAGATTTTCCTAATGTGTTTAAGACTAAGTGGATTCAAATTGTGTTGAGCCAAATTCATGATGGTTCTTTATGGCTAGAAGCAGGACTGATCAAGATTACCAAGAGAATAATTCATAGGGTTACTAGCTATCCAACCCTAGATCAGCCAAAGACACTTAGGAGTAATTCCAAGGAAGTCATTAAAAGGAACACTAGAGCAAAATGGAATAAGAGAGGCATGACAATAGATACAATTGTTGACCCATTGTTAAACTTTGTTGAAAGGGTAATCTCACACAAGTACTATCAATCTAGTAGATTGAATAATGTACCCTATATATCGGTAGATGTTGGTTACAAGATTGTAAAGAAAGATCATACATATGATCTGGTAGAGCTACAATTACAACAACTGATGGAGAATCTTGGAGCTATCAGGAAGACCAAGAGTGCATAGTGCAAGTTTGGTTCCATGCTAGTTTGTATATTATTCTATGTATAGAATATATTTCCCTCATTTGGTATAGTAGGATGGAAGACAAATAGATCAATTGTAGTGTAGATTAATGAGTACATTGAATAGCTAGGAGAAAACTTTGAATCTATAATGACAAGTTACTATGAAGATTTCAAGAAGTCAATGAAGGAAAGGATGAGGATACCAATTTCTTTGGTTGAACAACACTATAATGACATATATTTTCTTGCTCATGTTGATTACACTTTTTTGCAAGCTAACATACCAAGGGTAAGATGGTTAAGACCCTTAGGGTATGAGATAAATGTTGATGAAGCCTTAGCAACTATCACAGCTCTACTAGTAGAGGAAGTAGATAAGACTGCTAAAGTCTTTGGAAACTATGAGATGGTAAAATCAAAGATCGCCATGGAAATAAATATTGCCTCCACAAAAAAGAAAAAGGACAAGCTATTAAAGAAATTGAAAGCCAAATTTGGAAATGTTTTTAAAGATGAAGAGGAAGAAGAGGAAGAAAAAACACAAGTAGACAAACCTCTAGCTCTAACTCAAGGCATGAGAGAAGGTAAGGAAGAAGAGGAGACTATAGGTGTTGAGGGAGAAGAAGTTGAGGGAGGACCTTCTACTGCCAAGTCAAAGAAGAGGAAGGCTAAGGCACAACCAATGATAAAGGCAAAGAAGATTGTCAAACATAGCCAAGCCAAGCCCACCTCACCTACCACCAGAGCCAGCACACATGCAAATATTCAAAATGCCAAGGAAAAGTCAAAGCAAATAGAGCAAGGTGAATAGTAGTAGAAAAGATAAAGAAGGAAATATATGGCACAACTAGATTTTGATGAAGAAAGGACAAAATTAGATGAAAATAATCAATTTATAGTGGTAAGTCACAATCCTCTCTCTAGTCTTGAAAATTTATGTAAAAATGTTATATGGTTTGAAACATATTGATTTTGATTAACTTGGAAAAGAAGAGAAAAACCAAGTGGAAGAGGCATTATATGCCATGATGTCAAATTTTAAAATACTCCACTAGAATTTTCCAACTCAATATCAAAAGGACCATATGATATTGTTGAGCAAAAATGGCATAATTGTCTGAATGTGGAAAGACAAATCAGGGAAACAACATTAGCTCAAGTAATGCCATAGTTATTAGAGGGACAAATTGCTAAGGCTATTAAGAAATATGTAGTTAGGTTCACACCTAAGCATAAAACCTTCAGTACTCTTCAAAATAACATTGAAGATGTGGTCAAGAAATCAACTCAAACATGGAAACTTATCTATGGGTTGACCATTGTGAAACAAGGAGAAGGTGACCCTTTCGGTGGTAAACATGATGATAAGGATGATGATAAAGATGATGACAAGGAAGATGATAAGAAATATAATATAGTTGGGGAAGAAATAAAAAATAAAAATGATGACAAGGAAATAGTTAAGTAGCAGCAAGATGAACAGAGTGTGCAGGACACACAAGTGTTGAGTGTCAACCCTTCCCACTACACAACTACTAAGAATATAATTGTAGAGGATGTTCTTGATTATTTGGCTTAGAATATCAATCCACTTACTATAGAATATTTGAAGAAAATACTAGATCAGTCTACACTCCATGCTAAACTTTGTGAACATCTAGTTTTGGTTTGTGTAGAAGAATTGCAAAAGGTAGTAATTGAGGTCACAAGGGAAAAGATGAATCCATAAGAACCACCTTCAATCATCCCTTTAGTTACTCATGTAAAACCTTTGATTCAAAAAATAGTAGACATATCCACCAAGGTTGATACAAGTATTAAAATTGATACAATTGAGAAGAAGGCAAAAGCGAAAGACACTACTATAGGTCAATAGTAGGAAATAGGAAAAATAGATTCATCTGTACCTACAACATGGGAACAAGGTGCTAGCCAATTCATAGTGGTAGACTAGGGCAAGCCTAAAGAGTGTGAGAAAACACCAAAGGTGAATGAACAAGTTGCCATCCAAGCACTAGTAGCCTTTCCAGCATCTGTCACTCCTTGTACACAAACTCTTCAGAGGCAAGGCAATGAAGCCATTCCATTGCAAATTTCAAGGCCAAGCTCAAGCTCATCAAAGGTAGAAAAGGTAATCCATTATGGAAACATAAGCCTAAAGTGTGATTCCAAAGTATGACTATGATACTATGACATTGGAACAAATAGGCATTTTACAACAAGCCTTAGAGAGGAAAAAGCATCAAGAAATGATTAGGAGAGAACACTGGTAGAAGCAAGCACTACAAGATATAAAGGACATCTTTTTAGATGAATTTAGCCTACCAACTCCTAAAGAGACTAGGCCACTCATAGAGAAATTGATAGAAATACTGGAAAAGGTCACTAATGAATACCTTGATATAAATGCAAAACTTTTAGAATGGTTTGAAAAGAAGTTTCAAGGAAAGGTAAATGAGAAAATATCCAGTGAGATAGCACTACAAGAAGTTGCATTGGAAAAAAAGGTTGAGGATGTGAAGAAGGTACTTGAGAATATATTCTCACTATACACAAAACTATGCAATCCTACATTCTTCACACAAGAGACCCAAAGTCACATTATGAGTCTGGAAAGTCAAATATCTATATCAGATGCAAAACTACCATCAAATCTAGCTCAAAGTGAGAGGCATATTAGAAAATTGTTTCAAACACAAAGTCAATTAGTTGTCTTAATAGTAGATGAGGCTAATATTAGAGCCAAACTAACAAGTATTCAGGCTACCCTTACCCCTCATATGGAGATAATGCACAAGGAGCTAGGCTATGTTGAGACTTTACTGAAGAAAGACCCCAATCTTTCTACTCTAGATGGTCTAATGCACCTTGTTGTCAAGATTGCAATCCAAATTAAATAATTGGATGTTGCATGTGATAACTAGGATGCAGCTCTAAGAACATTAATGGATGTCCAGAAATCATTTTTGGACAAACAAACTATAGGTGTATAACCCATTTGACATAAGTGTCAAAAAGGGGGAGATATAATATGAGAAACATATTTTGAGAACATATTTGGGGGAGAATGAACAAAAGGGAGAGAAATAACAAAGGGGGAGCATATTAACAGAGTTAATAAAGGGGGAGATATAATAACCCATTTGACAAAAGTGTCAAAAAGGGGGAGATATAATAAAGGGGGAGATTTTAAAGATACAAGGGAGAGATATAATATGAGAAACATATTTTGAGAACATATTTGGGGGAGTATGAACAAAAGGGCAAGAAATAACAAAGGGGGAGCATATTAATAAATACAAATATTAGCTAAGTCAGAGCATATCAAATGAAATAGTATCAATATTACAACACATTTACTCGAAGAGGAGCACATATCTTAGATGCAATACAAACATATTAACTCAAGAGGAGTTATCACATTTTGAGGTATACAAGTTAGTACAAACTTTTGAAATTTTGAAGTTTTTTATATATGTCAAGTCACGGATATGTTATGCTTGAGGGATTAAGGTTGATCATGAATATTTAAGTGTTTTTGACACTCATGTCAAAGAGGGAGATTTTTTATCTTAGATTGGTTTTGAAAAGTGAGTGTCAACACACTTTAGCCATTTACTCAGTTCATGCCAAACTAGTAATACATGTTGAACACAACATGTAAATATTAGATCATGTTGAGTTGCAATGAGTGTCGACTCATCCATCTGTTAAGTCACTTAGGTGATGAGCAAATAGACCATGCCAAGTTGCAATGAATGTCATGTCACTCATGTGCTAAGTCACTCAGGTGTTGAGAAAATAGACCATGTCAAGTGATTCAGGAGCTGTGTAGATAGTGGATGCCTAGTAATGTAGGTGCGGAGTCATAGTATATAGAACATTGCATGTCAAGTATTAGAGACTTCATATGCAGAGTGACATAGTTTTGACATATTTTTGTAATAGCACAAACAACTATGTAAACTATTTTTTAGCTAACTTAAGAATAGATTACAATATTTTGAAGATAAGGACAAATCTATATTTGGATTTCCTATGCAATTGCATGCAACTGATCAAAAAATGGGAAGGTTTAAGAAGAAATATGGATGAATATTAGTTGTAGCTTCATACCTAACCCTAAGCCACCTAAGTTTTCTTAAGGAGGATGAAGCCCTAAACTCTTTAACAAAAAGGAGAGTGAATGTGGAGGGAATTGAAGGAGTGAACAAGATAGTTTGCATGCAGAACATTCAAGGTGACTTAGAATTAAGAGTGAATTGTAGAATTAGTTAGAGAGAAATAGAAGATAGAGAAAAGGATACAACATTAAGATATTTGGTCATGAAGGATCAATTAAAAAAATTTGTAGAGGTGATTTATCATTAGGAAAGCAAGTGCCAATTGCAAGATCTATGCTAAGACATTTTAATAGGTGATTTTAGTTAAATCTCTTAATAGAGTGGTCCTCATAGGTTGTATGAAATCTTTTAATAGGGTGCTTGCTTAATTTTAAGTTGAAGTCCTCTAACCAGGTATACTTCTAACAGGGTATTGAAATCCTCTAACAAGGTGAGACCTAATATTCTTTGTAAGCCTTTAAAAGGGCAGACCATTCATAGGGTAGATCATCTTTCATGGTCAAATCATTGTAACCTACATTGGATACACTTTATTACTGCAGTAGTGAAGAATTGTGGGTGTCATCCCCACCTCAATTTTACCTTATCACTTGGAGGGTTTTTGAGTAATCATGTCTAGTGTTATGTGTGTGATTGCTTACATGTTTACATGATTTAGATACATATGCTTTACATGTTATTTTAGTTTACATATTGAATGCACAAGGTGAATGAATGGTGAAAGTTTTATGGGTCCAAGTTTAAACTTATGATTCACACCCCCCCTTCTTCCCCTCAGAAGTTTATTCGTTTCCCTTGTAATTCCAATAGGTAGCACATGATTTATGTAATACCACTTGGTGGTTTTGTGGGACTTGCCACTATATAAGTAGCCACAAGGGTAGTTTTTGTATGAGAAGCCAAAAGGGAAAAATGAAAGATTTGAGTGGGACAAGGCTTGATAGGTTAGCCAAGGGAGCATTTGTTAAGGTTGGAAGCATGGCATGGGATGTGTGGATTCATGCTTTTTCACATGGATTTCTTGGTTGTGGCTATGGAATTGAAGGCTTCCATGGTTGTATTTCAATGGTGTTTTTTGCTAAATAATACATGGTGGTGGATGCTTTTGGAGGCTAATTTTTTTCCCTCAATGAGGATTTCCCAAGGTATATCATGTGTCACATTTTTGTGGGTATGTTTTCTATTCTCTTCAATGTGAATTTCAATTACATGTTTATTTCAAATCTATTATGGGTTATGTGGAAACAGTTATATTATTTGTTGCAAGTTTCCTTACAAGTGGTATCAAAGTTATGGTTTTATTGTTATAACCCTAGATTGAATCCATAGGAATGCATGAGAGGATAAAAGAGAGGGCAAGATATATGATTTTTTTATTACAGATCTAAGGGTTTTGGATTTTATGTTATGATGGGATGTTGAAATATTATGGGCATGTGAAATTGTTAGTCAAAAAGGTTTTTCAGAGGTTTCATTTAAATGAGTGTTTTAGGAGGGGCTTGTATAAATGACCTCTTGGGTAAAAATAAACCTCACCATTGGATTTGGGTTGATACTTTCATAAATTTTGATATATAATATGCCCTAGTTTGGCCATGTTCAGAGGAAATGAAAGGGTTTTTTAGTTTCAGCCAATGATGGTTGTCAAATTTTATCTTGTTAAAAATTTTGTCAAAAAAGTTGCAATGAAAATGGTAAAAAGATCATCTTAGTAAAATGGCCATAACTTTCTCTCAATATATCAAATTTCAGACTTCTTATAGGCATTGGAAAGATAATTCAAAGAAATACAACTTGTTGTAGGTTTGGTTCTATGATTTTGAAATTTTATTAGGTTTTAAAAGTCCAAAAGTCATATCTTATTTATTTTGAACACAAATTGGGCATAACTTGAGCATACAGAGTCAAATTTTGAACTTTGAGTAGTCAATGGAGAGCTTGACACATTGGTTCAGATTTGGTGCAAGTTTGGCATGGTTTATTTGGTGATATATTAATCTAAACAATTTATGGCATATATTGAGTATGGTAGCATTGTGAGTTTTTGACATTGTATGTTTGGAGATTTAAGATTTGATGTCATTGTATACTCAGTTTATATTTCAAATTGGTTTCATGATTATATGGTTATTAGTATCTAGTTTCGATATGTATGATGAATTGTTGGGTCTACAAGTTATTTTGTGTTGTAAGCAGTCTACACTTATAGGTTACATTTATGGCTTGGTTATGGGTTGTCTTTTCCCATTGGTCTTTCATTATTCATGTATATTTAGATTGGTGGCTTGTATTTTGGTTGTTTATGCCCTGATTCACATGATTTGCTAATTTTTTCTTCATGTAGAATAGATGAGATGTTGTTATTAGGAATAGTCATGGTGGAAGATTGTGATTGACTATTTTATTCTAATAGGTTGGACACTGAGATTTAGTTGTTCAGTTCATGGATGTGATTGTGGTGTCATGGATTTTACCATGACATAATTAGATGTATAGGTACATCATTGATGTTCATTGGCTTGGATTTATGATTTGGTTAAGGTGGTATATCTTCTTGGTTAAGGATCATGGTTATTTGGTTTCTTTGAGGAGCTCATGATGTACACTTTGGGTTCTTTGATGGTTTGATACCTTGGTTGATTCTCATGGTTAGAGGATAGTTTTTTCATCATGATTTCATGGACAACTTGGATACATAGTTTAGTGGGAGCTTCTGATAGTGATGAGGTGGCAATGTAGGACTAGTTCCTAGTTTGGTTTGTATCTTCTTGGTTTGGAGATCTTGGTTTTCACTTGGTACTAACACTTTGGTTATGTGTATAGACCTAAAGGATCTTCATGTAGGAGATGGATCTATATGATGCCATGGATGACTCAGTACCATGGTTGACTAGGAGTTGTTGGAATTGATATATTTATTGAGTGTTTATAGATGTTGGAAGTTTGTCTTATATCCTATTACTACATAAGAATCTTTGACATTTTCATGGTGAACTTGATTTCTTCAAGGTATGTGGAGATGGTTTTCTTTATGGTGTGTGGAGATGGTTGCATCTCAAAGACTAATGGGGTTCTTAGTAAAGGTGTGTTTTATGCTTTCATTTGGCATGTTATCCTTGGAATTAGGATGGTTTTATTTATTATGTCATGGTATACTCTTGATATGTTTTTAGAGTTTTGACATGTTATGGTATGTTCATATGGAGAATGTTATCTCTTTGGTTGATATGGTAAGATTATGTTGCAATATTTATGTTCCTAAGGCCATGGTTTTAACTTTGACATTGACCTTGGTTTAGTTTTTTGGTATTGAGTACATTGATCATAAGCTAGCTACTTCATGATATTGCTATGTTGTATTTAGAGTTGGCATGGATTGATTGGTTATAGGTACTTATGGATACCTAAAGACCATGATGATTTTGATTTCTCTTGGATTAGAGAAGTATTTGTTGGGACAGTTGTTTGGTTTTAGTAGGAAGTCTAAGAGGCATTTACTTGATATGGACTTGAGAGGAGATTGTTCTTAGAGGAGTCTTGATTAGAAACTTGGATATCTTGATGAGAATTCTCATTCCCCACTCATGGTCTACTCGACAATTTTGCTACTTGAGAGGTATAGCCCATTGTTTCTCTCAAGTGCATTGTATTTATTCTTGTATTTCATGGATATGGATCTTGAGCTACAGTACATGAGTTAGTTCTGAAGAATTCATTTGAGAGATGGATTAGCATTATTTATCTCCTTATGCATTTTTTGTTGTTATGCTAGTTGATTTTAGGAGATGGTTTTATATTGAGAATATTCCTTGGATTATGAATGGTTATTCCTTAGTTTAGGAATGGTTTATGAGTTTGATCTTCTTGTGAGAGGCTTACATCCATGATTAGTTATATAGTATGGTTTGAATGTTGTTGAGGCTTCTTGGTTGGGGTTTTATGGAGGAAATCATACTTGCATAGTTTACATCTAGAGGTGTGTGTATAAGAACGTGATACAGGTTATGATTTTCATTATTTCTCTCTAGTCTTGGTTATTGTTAGGATTAACCTCAAAAAAAAATAATAGTTACATGAAAATATAAACAATATCCAAAAATAATAGATTGCACATAAGAGAAAACAAGACACCAAGATTTAATGTGGTTCACCCAATCTGTGGGCTATGTCCACCAAAAGCAAGTCCAATATTATTATGATCTAGTGATTATAGCCTGATTACAACCTATAATCCCTTACAGCTCAATATCACCACAAGAACCAATTTTTGCATCACACATTATGAAAATCCCTAATCCTAAGCCTTTTTATACAAGCTTTTTGTCGCTTACAAAATTAGGGCTAGAATAATAGAACAATAGTAGTCGACGTCTTTTATAATATAAGGTCATTTTTGGCTTTGGGGGTGCTACTTCTTAAAACCCCCATAGGGGCATTGCCCCTCAACCCCACCATGTACTACAACATGGAGTGCACCTAGGGTGCTACCCCAGGACCCTACAAAAGTGTTGATCCTAGACCCCATCTTGGGGATGCTACCCCTTGACCCCATCTTAAGGGTGTTGCCCACAAACCCCTATAGAAATAATATGGGGAGAAAAACTACACCGAATAAACCTTTGAGTCTGATTAGGATCCACATCACAACAATCTCCCACTTGGAGACTAATCGAGCTCCACAACAATAACCTCCCACTTGGAGACTGATAATAGCACTATGATGCAGAGCATCTTATAAATTAGCTAATCAGTGGGATATATGCTGATCCCTTCAAAATATATTAAATAATTCCATTAACTAGAGGCATCTCCTGAGGCAAAACAAAGCATTTTCCAACACAAAAACATCAATTCTTCTCCATTCACATATCCTAATTTCTATATATGATTCCTTTATTCATAAATTTTAATCATTTACATTTATTTCCAAACCCTTTACATTAATTGTTCCAAATTATCCCTTTTAATTCATATCCAAATTTGATAGACATCCAATAAACCAGTTACAAGTTATCGTCTTTGTATCAAGACCCATTTTCTATGTCATAAACCAAAAACAAAATTGATAACCCTTCCAAGGGCATCAAATAATTTTCTCAAAATGACTCCAAATAAAACCAAAAAAATTTCATATTGATCCTATATTTTTAAGCCATTAATTTATCCAATACATAAATCATTTTAAAAGATCAAATCTTTGTCTGCACCTTCAATGGAGATCCTTAAAACCTAGTCTTCACTCAAATATCCATAACTTACACAAATCTAAATGAAAACAACACAAACCAATTGAAAGTGAAATCTAGTTCATATATATTTCCAATAAATATAAATATATTTCTTGTTCCATTCAAATGTGTCTAGATACCAAACATTTCAATCTGATTGTAGTTGGGCATCTTGAAATCTGCAATTCACAAGCTTTGCCAAAACTTCCATAACTTCTTCATTTATATATGAAATAAATCCAAATCAAAGCCAAAAGAAGTTTTATTCAGTAATCTATCCATATATACAAATTTTACATGGTTTCCAAGCTATACATGGCCGTAAAAGACTTGAAACCAATACTAAAACTAAAAAATCAATCAAAATAACTTGGAATATTACCAAATTTGTTTCAAAATGTATCTCTTCCTTTCATTAATGATTTGGTTCAACCATACATCTATTTTTATATTTTTTTTTTGTTGGTTATAACTTCCAAACCACCTTTTAAACCAACCCATTATATTCTTTTAACCCTTTTTGCATTTTTGACAATATTTTATGCACTTTATGCATTTTTGCATTACAACTTTCATATAAACCAAAAATAGACCAAAATTATGACTCAAATGACTTTAGATGGATTATAATAGATCCATTCACATATTAAATAAACATTTTCACATTATTGATCATAATAAGACCTTCTTTTACAATTTTGACAACTTATTACAAATGGCTTCTCTAGCCTTTACATCTTGACTCAAAAGACTCAAATATATCATAAATGGAACACATTAATTCAATATATAACTTAAGGACTTTAAACCTCCTTATTCTCTTTAAATTTAGATGCCTCTACACCACACTGCTAAACTTATAGCTCCCACTGGAATATCAAACCACCCTAGACTCTATTGTTCTTTGATTCTTTTCAGTCTAGAAGACCAATCCAAACTAAAGAGGACTTTAGCTTCTCACTTGTCACTACCTTTTTAATAATATCCATTGGATTTTCCTATGTACATATCTTCTCTATCTTTAACTTTCCATCATCTAAAATTGAATGAATGAAATGGTACCGCAACTGTATCTATTTTTTCTTTGAATGTAGAGCTGAATTATTTGCAAGATGAATGGCAGTCTTGTTATATGTGAACAAATAATTATCCCTCTGTGGGTGTCTCAACTCTTCCAAGAAGAATTGAATTCATATCATTATCTCCTTGGCTACCTTTTTAGCAACAATATACTCTACCTCTATAGTGGATAAAGCATTAACCTTCTACAATCAAAAAACCTAGCTCATTGTTGCCCCACCAATAATAAATAAATAAACTTTAGTACTTTGCTTGGTATCAATATCCCTTGTCAAATTTGAGTCAATATATCCATTTAAATTAGTAGTAGAGCCCACAAAATATAGAAACTTACTAGATGTTCCTCTCAGATATCTGAGAATCCATTTTACTACATTTCAATGCTTAATTCCTCGATGACTCATATACTTACTAATGACTCCCATTGCATGTGCAATATCTAGCCTTGTACATACCATAGAATACATCAAGATTCATATATTTGAGGCATAAGGTACCTTATACATCTTTTCCTCCTCTTCTTGTGTCATGGGACACATCTCCTTAGTCAACTTCAAATGACTAGGTAAAGGTGTGCTGACAGCTTTAACATTCTCCATAGAGAAATGTTGCAACACCTTCTCAATATAATTAGCCTAAGATAATGTCAATTTCTTGTTCTTCCTATCTCTACAAATCTTCATACCAAGAATTTTTTTTTCTTCCCCCAAATCCTTCATAGAAAATGCATGTGCTAACTGACATTTCAACCCCTTAATATGATCTTTGTTAGACCTAGTTACAAGCATATCATCAATATATAAACATAAAATAATGTAGCTGTCATTATCCAACCTCTGAAAATAAACACAATGATCTGAATGACACCTTATATATCCATGCTCATGCATAAATCCATCAAATTTTAGATACCATTTCCAAGGTGCTTGCTTTGAGCCATATAAATGTTTCTTCAATCTACACACTAAGCTCTCCTTACCTTTGACCTCAAATCCCTATGGTTGTGCCACATATATCTCTCCATCCAAATCACCATGAAGAAATATTGTTTATACATTAAGCTACTCTAAATGAAAATCTTCAATAGCCACAATACTTAAAATAGTGTGAATAGAAGTCATTTTAACAATAAGATAAAATATCTTATCAAAATCAATTCCCTTTTTCTATGCAAATCCTTTTACCACTAACCTAGCTCTGATACCACTTGTTGAGATTAACCTTAGACAAAAATAATAGTTACATGCAAATATAACCAATATTGTAAAATAATAGATTGCACATAATAGAATACAAGACACTAAGATTTAACATGGTTGACCTAGTCCCTAGGCTACATCCACCAACAACAAGTCCAATATTATTATGATCCAGTGATTACAACCTAATTACAATCTATAGTCCCTTGCAGCTCAATACTGCTACAAGAACCAATTTTTACATCACACATTATGAAAATCCTTAACCCTAACCCTTTTTATAAAAACTTTTTGCTGCTTATAAATTAGGGCTAAAATAATAGAAAAATAGTAGCCAATGCCTTTTACAATATAAGGTCATTTTTTTCTTTAGGGGCGCTACATCTAAAAACCCCTATAGGGGTGTTGCCCCTCGACCCCACCCTATACTACAACAGAGAGTGCACCTGGGGCACTACCCTATGGCCCCCATAGGGGCACTACCCCTTAACCTTATCTTAGGGCCGATACCCCAAAACCCCTATAGAAATAATATGGGGAGAAAAACTGTGTCGAAGAAACCTCTAAGTCTGTTTAGGATTCAGGTCACTATACTTATCTTCCTGGATGTTCAATTTTGCTTACATTGGGTTTGAAATTGGTTAGAGATTATGATGGTTGGTTTGCACTCATGTATGTCATATGAGAGATGACATGGTTATTCTTTTATCTCTTTCCTCTATTGGCTGTGGAGAGCTTGGGAGACTAATGGAGATTATTGGAGATTTTTAATGAGAGTTATTCTTATAGGTTATTAGTTTATGTGTTGTGGATGTCCTTGAGACTACATGGATTCACTTCTTTCAGATGTTGAGTGATTGGTTATAGATTTGACATCATCTTTTTGCAATGGGAACTTCTTGGTATATATGTGGTAGGTATTGCTCTTGAGGCTTGTAATTGTAGGTTATAGATTGGATATGTTGATTGTGTGAGATTCACTTGGTACACCTTTGGAGTTATGGATAGTTGGATGGGTTAGCAGTTGTTGTAGGTACTATTTCAGCTATGGATATTTTAATAACTACAGATACATGTGATTACCTTTGGATCAGGTTTTTGTGCTTGACATTTAAGTTGGTATAGGATTTTATGATCTTTTAATGTGATAGGTTGGGTGGCTTTCTCTTTAGATGGCTTCTATGTATGTTTGTTGGCAGTGGCATAATAGGAGGTGAGATCATTCATGTTTGAGATGTTGGATACTTTGATTTTGTTGTGGATACCAAGATGGATCACATGGTGTACTTTGAGTCATGATGGTGGATGTGTTAGGAGGGATTGTTCCCTCATTTATGTGGCTATAGATTGACCCTATGCAATGTATACAACAAGTGGGAGATTGTTGAGATAATGGGTGTTGCAGACATTGCATAATATTGTTATATTGTATTATTTTATTTAATTATGTAATGTTTCACCTAGATGGACATTCAACATGATTCTCATGGTATATACTTGATGAGTTGTATGGTGACATTATGATAATATTTCATGTAATCATTTAATATTGGGAAAAAGAATTAAATTTTCAATATTAAATGTGGGGTCAATGGGTTAGGTAGCACATTATTTTAGCGCATAGTTTATGTAATACCACTTGGTGGTTTTGTGAGATTTGCTACTATATAAGCGGTTACAAGGGTAGTTATTGTATGAGAAGACAATAGGGAAAAAGGAAAGAGTCAACCAAG